>JAFEMH010001382.1:0-483299 GCA_022495995.1 Adenophora triphylla var. japonica
CGAGGCCAAAGTGTATCACCCTTCCCAAACTCCACATTGAAGATGAGACATTGATGCAGAGGGTCAAGTATTGCCTCAATACTCTTTACTCGTGACCTCATGGAACAAATGGAAGCAGTAACATCGGGCCTTCGCCACACGTCTTCGTGCAAAGCACTACAAGAACCATATCCGAGACCTCCAAGTAATCAAATGGCTAAACGAAGGAAGTGGTAGGATCTTTCTCCGACATTAGAAGGATCTCTCTCGGTCATCTCTTCCTTAAGTCTTCAAGCATGGATGGAAAGATGAGCCCCAATGGAAGGTTACATACCCAAGAGAGAAGGAGAAGCTCCACATCTCTAATGCTTCTACCATCAATGCTATGGCCACCATACTCGATGATCAAGTTTCAACCTAAAGAATGCAATCCAAGATTTAATTCGACAGCGGCCTTGTCGAAAATTCGCTCCAGCGGAAGGCGCCATAAGTTGGAAGAGTTAGGAAGAATGATATTTTTTTCCTTTCACTCATTTACTTTTATTTGCAAAAGAAACGATTGTAGTCTAGTCTAGTTCGGGGGTACTTACTTGCCTCTAAAATCCTCATTTGTGGGCAAGAGTATCAAGTTTGCTTTTCAATAATAGTTAGTCCGTATTTTTCCTCTTTTCAATTCGACATTACTTATTTCCAATCGAGAAAGAAAGCACCGTGAATGTCATAGAAACTTCTGCAACGAAAACGATTACTCCAAAGCACTTCGCTTTTTGGAAACCTTCCCTGCTTGGAGAATGATGCAAGCAAAAAGGATACTTTCTTGGCTTCGGACATGGAATGGAAAACACTTCGCAAGGGATAATGTAACCACCACCGGTTCCCCTCACTCACACACACAAAGCATGGCCTGTAGATACATCATCATTCCATCCGTGATGGAGATGACGAAGAAGAGTGGGACTTCACTCAAGTCATGTGGGAAGGTGAAACTCGCGTACAAAGGCCACAATGACTCCCAAGGCCAAAGATTGCAACCCCGAGCCATATCGAAAGACACTCAATGGCTACTTAAGCCGTTCAAAGTGGGAAAATATCCAAATACTTTATCTTTTCGGTAACTATGGACTCACGACGATAAAGGAAAACGCCAAATCCCTGCTTTTGAAATTTTCAAGGATCGCGTATGATTCACCTGGGCCAAAACAGTAACCCGTCCCACTAATCCCTAAAGATCTCGTGGGGCACGAAGGCGTAAAATGACCAAAGAAATGGGAGTTTGTGTTGGGAGAAGACATGCTACGATGTAGCTTGAAGACTAAGGTCGGTTAGAAGACAAATGTATCCATGCAATCTCCAAGGGGGACGCTCTCCAACTATTGATTACACAAAGCCGATACAAAAATGTGATGAGCTAATTATAATCGGCACGTCACCGTGAGGACCAAATTGTTCATGCAGACTTCATGATCAAAGAGCTTGGTTGTACTCCCCATCCCCAGCAGAGGATAGGGGGCCCCGTAACTTTCACTTTAGAATCAGGCTCCACCCCTCTCGATGAACTCACCCAAGAGGAAATCGAGGCGGTGGCCGAACATGTATTCCCTTACTTCCTTAATGAAAACTTCTGATCTTCGAAAAAGTACCCCGAGATCAAGCTAACATCGTGAATGATGAATTAACTAATAATAATCAATATAACGAACAAGTTAATAATGAATCATACGATGAGATAGATCAAGAAAAACAAACAAATTTTAAAAGAATTAGCAAAGCAAGTAGGTCGTTGTCAGGAACTAATGGCCCCGTTGACAATTTTCCAGGAAATGCAAACGGTTAACTTCTCGGGACAAATGTAGAAGACCCAGCAGAAACAAAGATCGCAAGCAGCCTTCTTTTCAAGGGGGAAGACAGATAAACCTTGACGACAATCTCCTCATAGAATATGTCGACGTCATCTCGCTTGGTCCTACAAAGATATGCCCGGGTTGAATCCGCCCAATTGTAGAACACAAGATACCGCTGCTTACCCAACGCCAAGCTTCTGGCCAAAGGTAAACCGGCAAGCAAAATCAAGCCGGAATTGTCGTCAATGTAAGTGAAAGAAGAGATCATGAAACTTCCTTGAACGTAGGGTTTATCAAAGTAATCGAGTATCCGTAATGTGCTAGCAAACACGGTACAAGTGGCCAAGTCGAACGGGAAAATACGAGTCTGCCGCGTGAGATTTCTGTGAGATTTGAACAAGGCATCCCCTAAAGATGACTTTCCACTTCCTAACATAGACATGTTGGTCGACGCCACATCGCATACGAAGCTCCGCTCATTCGTCGATGGCTTCAAGCAGGTACAATCAAATCCTCATGGCCGAGGAAGATCAACACAAAAGACATTCACCACACCTTGGGGGGACGTTCTATTATACTTGGCCATACCGTTCGGTCTCAAGAACGCCGGGGCTACTTACCAAAGGGCGCCATGACACTATTCCACGACATGATCCACAAGGAAATAGAGGTATATATGGATGACATGATTATCCACTCCAAAGGGACAGATGGTCGCACTTGAGAGATCCTTCGTAAAATTCCTTCAATCGACCGAGACAACACAAGATGAGGCTCAACCCCGCAAAATGCCCATTCGGAGTGGTCAAAGGGAATGCTCTTTAGGGTACATGGTCATCGAGCGTGGCATAGAAGCGCACTCGCCAAGATAAAGGCCATCATAGACATGCCTCCACCCTTAACGCAGAAAAGAAGTAAAGGGATTTATGGGCGTATTTCCAATACATCGCTGATTCATCAATCAACTGATTACAATGTGCGATCCCATCTTCAAGCTACTTAAGAAAACGCACCTCAAGAGTGACCGAGGAATGCCAAGAAGCATTCGAGGAGTTAAGCATTACTTGACTTCCCCACCCATCCCGGTTCCATCGCACAAGGAAAAACCCTTAAAGCTATACCTCATGGTCACCGACAATGCGCTAGGGGCTATGCTCGCCACGAACACTCGCTTCACACACGCAGAATGCCATCTACTTTGTCAACCGCAGATTCCAAGGCAAATAAATCAACTACTCTCCACTTGACAAATCTTGCGCCGCTCTTGTTTGGGTATCACAAAGACTAAAGCACTATATGGAAGCCTTCCCGGTTCGTCTCATTGCAAGAATGGATCCTTTGAAGTACATCCTAGAAATCCACTGTGGGAGTTTATTCGCAGCACCGCTTGGCCTAATTTCCTTGCGATGAAGTGAAGGCGGAAGACCCGCGATTCCCCGATGAAGACATCATGACTATAGAAGACGAAAATAAGTGGCAATTATTTTTCGATGGCAGCAAACAACAAGAGAGGGTTCGGCATCGGAATGTTGTTAGTAGATCCCGACGACATATATACTCCACTAGCAATACGTCTTGACTTTGACGCCACCAACAACACCGCATATGAGGCTTGTATAGAGGGGCTTGAGGCAGCCCTAGAGCGCAACGTGACCGAACTTGAGGTATTTGGGGACTCCCGCTAATCGTCAATCATACACTAGAGAAGTGGAGGATCCAAGATCTGACCCTTCAAAGATACAATGCCCACCTCCAAGAGTTGGTGTAACAATTTCAAGATATCTCATTCCACTATCTTCCTAGAGACAAAAACCGGTTTGCTGACGCATTGGCTACACTCACCTCCTTGGTCGAAATCCCTAAAGGAAAGGCAGTGAAACCCTTCAAAATAAGACGGCGTTCAACTCCCCGCCACTGTGCCATTATAGATCTCCATGACCGCAAAGACAAATGGTCATCCGATTGTGCCACCGTTGTGGACTCTGAAAAGAAACCGTGGTACCATGACATGTGGCATTTCATCCTAGCTGGAACCATCCCGACTGAGACCGACCAAGACTCAGATCGCCCTTAAAAGGTCCGGGCAACTAATACGTCATTATTGCTGGCCGTCTATTCAAGAAACACTCCCAAGGAAACCTCCTCAGTGTCACCGAAGAAGAAGCCCAAGAAATAACGAACCATGTTCATCAAGGCATATGTGGAACCTGATAAGAGCGAAAATATGCTCGCCAAAAAGATCATCGACAAGGGTACTTTTGGCTAACCATGGAAGCCGACCGCAACTGTAATGGTCAAGAAATGCCATAAGTGTCAGATACACGCCAACGCCAACCTTCAGCATGCGCCGCCTTCCCTACTGTACCCTATGACTTCTCCTTGGCCATTCTCGACATGGGGGATAGATGTGATTGGAAAGGTCACACCCACAGAGCCAACGGACACTACTGGCCCTAGTAGCCATCGACTATTTCACTAAATGGGTCGAGGCCGCCTCCTACAAAGTTTTGAATGCCGTAAAGGTTGCGTAATTTGTCAAACACAACATCATCTCGCCGATACGGGGTCCCGCAAGAGATGATATCCGATAATAGCTCGCACTTCGAGAAGAAAATTGATCGCTCCTAATCGAAAGTACAAAAATCATAAGGCACAAGTCATCTCCTTACATGCCTCAAACGAATGGAGCAGCTTGAAGCCGCAAACAAGACAATCGAAACCATCATCGTGAAAATGGCAATCACTGGGAAAGACAGCCCAACAAGCTACCCTTCACACTTTGGGGATACCGTACTTCCGTCTGAACAGCTACAGGGGAGACCCCCTACGCCCTCATATTCGGAGTGGAGGCTGTCTTGCTAATAGAATTGGAAATACCATTACTACGGGTTCTCCTAGAAAACCAAGTGAACGAAGTCGATTGGCTAGGAAAGGTATACGAAGAGTTAGCTCTTGCTAGATGAAAGGAGGCCGAAAGCAAACTCGAGCACACACAAGCCTACCAAAGAAGAATGGTAAGAGCTTTCAACAAAAAGGTCAAGACAAGGAACATCGTAGTAGAGAGATCTCGGTTCTCCGTGAACATCGTCCCCGGACCTTTCAACTCCGCTAGTGCAAGTAGGGACCAAGATGGATAGGCTCCCTACATTGTGAAGAAGATATTCTCTCGGGGAGCCCTTCACCGGTGGACTTAGACGGAGATCAACTACCGAAGCTACCAACATGGACAAGCTCAAGAAATACTTCAGGTGACTTGGCCTCTTAAAAGAGAGAAAATGCTCGCTAGGTTAAAAATCCCGAAGGGGGCGGCCTAGGCAAAAATTAGAGCTTGCACGAGAAAAGAAACCCGCTAGATTGAAAAACCCGAAAGTGCGTCTAGGCAAAAGAAAGGGTGTGCACAAAAAAATGGGCCTTGTCTCGCGCGAGATTACCCTCTACCGAAACAAGTATTTTGACCTTTTTTTCTCTAAAAATGAACTACGTTAGACCTGAGCCTCTTATTTAATTGCCGTAAAAGAGAAACGTAGGCAAACTTCTGTTCGGTCTAATCAAATAAATAAATAAAATTTTGTCCTTTTATTAATCAAATGCATTTTATTAATGACAAAAGGGAAATCCTAACCACAACGACTAATTTGCTAAGCTAACAATCTTGAAAAAATACTAATAAAATAAAACTATTGATCTATCAAAGCAATCTCTTGGTAATTCTTAAGATCTAGCCTTTCATTGACTTGGTAGGCCTGGCGGACATGATCACCATCGTCATCGCGATCTCTCTTGCGCTGGGCCCTTCGACCGAAACATCCTCGAGGCGAGTAAAAATGGACTCCGAAAGCCTCAAGACATCGGGCCTATCTAAAGCTTGCGCTCTTTCCGGCATACCCTTGCCTCACCTCTCATACCAATCCCCATCAAGAAAATCCTGGGTTGGATTGGTCCGTACATTAGCAGTGATCGACTAGGCCTCGCTCCTTCGCAAAATACCGCTAGCTACAAAGGAATCCCCTAATAGTTAAAGACGTAGATCATCAATCTTCTCCACATTAGGTGACCGGCATGAAAGAACCAATCCAAATACTTGTTCGATAAGAAGATGCTTGCATCAAAAGTTCGAAGGTTCGACCAACGGTCCCGACTAGTTCCTTCACCCCACGCTTCGAGCTAGCGCCTTAGCAAATTCTACACCGATATAAGACACCTCACGAGAGGCCCTTCGAAAAGGAAAGTATCCTCGCTACTAACCAAACCGACGGAGCACCCGCTGGGAAAATAAAAGGAGGAATCTCGCAAACTCGGGAGAACAACCCCGTCAAAACCCTCGTATTGGCAACATACTTGTTCAATCTCCAATAAGGCGGACACCAAATGATATCGCTAGCCGCAGCCTTCGCAATCGCCTTGGCTCCACTCATCCACCGAGAGATCCTTGATCAACAACTTCCTCGTATGGTACGTGAATGGGGAATATTCCAACTGGGACCTACCAACTTGAGATGTTCTCTAAGCGCTCAGAAAAAAGAAAAATCCACCACCTCATGCGAACCACCATAGCAAGTATCAAGGGGGATCCCTAGCAATTCATTCAAAGCCTCGAATGATTCCTATTGTATTTAGGAACAAAGAATCTTACCTACCAAAGGCATATCCAGGATAATGGCAAATTCTCAACAAAAGAGGCACCATCTCATTAAGAGAAAAATTAAATAGATGAACAGAAGGATCCCAAAATTGAGCAAAGACTCCCGCAAAAGATTCCAATCCGATTGAGGTTCTTCAAGGTGAAAAGGATTCCGAATTCGACTCGCTATAAACTTATTGCGAGTTCGATTGCAAAACGACCTCACGAAATCTCGATGCTTGCTTGAATGATTCCACTACGTCAAACGGCAAAGAAAAATCATCAACAATCACGGATGTTGGGACGATCTCCTCGAAGCCATGGATCACAGGGTTGTAAAAGAAGACAAGAATTCAACCCTAACAGAATATCTCTAGAGTTTGAAGGGCTGGGATGAGTTATCTGGCCGGACTACGGGGTGTTTTTTATAGGGAAAACTGACAAAATCCTGTTCAAAGAAGGAAAAGAATTCTGCCTGTGTAGCGTGTCTCGCGCGAGATGCCTTGTCCCGCGCGACACATCCATTCGGCAAATTCAGCAGCTAGCCCCGCACCAAACAAACAATCTAGCTCCCGACTTGACGAAACAAGTCTCGAAACCCGCACGTACAGCTTCCTAACATGCAGTAACACCAAAACAAGGCTCAAAATCGTGACCGAATGGTCATTTCATTCCAACCACTAAGTCGAGAAAGTTAAAATACTAACTAATTAGACCTAGGACTAGGAATTAAGAAAACCGTGTTTTTGTGCTTTCTACGTGCTAACAGGTACCAAAAAGAAAAAAAATTGTCTGGGCCCACACGGCCAATATTTACAAGATCTCAAGAAGTAAATGGAGAGAAAAAGGGGGGATCACACCATCAAGTCACTCGAGCCGCCGCACCTCCACCTTCACCACCATGGGGGCTACCATCCCTCCTCAACCGCTTGGCTCCACAAGTCGGGGTCACCGCAGAGGCTACCGTCGAAGCTACCAAAGCCGCCTTCGAACAAACCGCCCTGGACAGTCCGACACCAAGGACATCAACCCCGTCATCCCGCTGCCCCACGGTTGTAATCACCATGACATGGTAATCCGACAACAAAAAGAGATGCTCGATGAAGTTGACATATACGCTTATATGGACGAATACGGGAAATAGTATGAACAGAAACGTATCGAGGAGACATCAGATGGAAGGTGGTAACCCTCGGGAATATGGTCCGGGATCGGGATGTAGCCCATCATCGGCATGCTCCCCATCATATATGTGTAGCTCGAAGGACCATAATCCGGCGCGAAAGGCGCAGGACTCGGCATACCGGGAAGAAGTGCTAGGGGTTGATGAACCCGAGGCAGCAGGCCGAAGTAGAGGCTCTGCACGGGGCCGCCTATCGCCTAACAAGAGGGGACCCATCAAGCGAGGCAAGAACTCCGCATATGAAGCTCCCCGACAACACAATCCGTCGCCGCACAACCCTCCACAAGATCGGCATAATCATCATCGTGAATGAAGTGGGTAGGGTACATCGCCCTCGGCGGATCCTTCCGCACCAAATACAAGCAATAACCCCCGCCATGCCGAGGGAAGACTCGCTCTCCCAAATACATGGTATCCCCCTCCGTAGATACCAAGATCCTCTCGCATCGGCAAGAGCATCCCAAGCACGGTGAACCTCCCGTTCCACGAAGGTCCACAGATAAAGGCCCAGCCGCTCAAACTTGAAGGCGTCCAACATGGCCCGCGCCTCCGCAACCGCCGTGGTCCGGGCCCCGATCTTCCTCCTTATCCACAACCCGATTGGGGTGGCTCCACCTCCCGATACCTGGAAACAAATAGGTCCGGCTATCCAAATTTCAAACTTATACAAATCTAAAGATGACATATCCCCATATCTCGCACAAGAAAATGTAATGTATTCAAACAAAACACAGATAAGAAGTACAGATGAAAGACAGAGACAGGATCAAGAGCATACCTCCCAAGCATAAGAATACCCTGATAGAGAATCTTTGGTATGCCTACACGCCTCATCCATGGCGTGATAACAGAAGGCCAGCCCGGCAGAGTCCCAGTCATAAGTCCTCACATCATCCAAATCAACCAACAAACCTAAGAGGGAGAAACGGGCCGTAGAAGAATGGTTCGCAAAAATAGTCTCCGATGCACAAACCTCGAGGGCACCCCGCACCAACCGATCAAGATCCGCATTCGGCTTAAGCGCATAAGCCTCAAGCTTCGAGACCGAGAGGTGACAACTCAAGAAGAAACCCCTTAACCTTGTTAGGGGCAAAACCAATCACCGCCTCCATACAATCCTGACTCGCGGCTTATAACCCGCAGCCTTCTGGAGGGGCTCACCGTGAACTCCAACCCCGTGATAGCCACAAATATGTTTGCTGGTCATGGTAGCTTCCCCAAAGAGAAGATGTACGGTGTGGGTAGTGTCCCACCACCTCTCTCGGATTTCCTGAAGAACTTGGGGAGTCCGTCTCATACCTTGGATGTTGTGGACGAAGGTCAAAAGCCCCGTTTGAGCCATCCTAGCTCGAACCCCATTGAGATCCTTGATTTTGTCCCACAAAGCCTTGGCACATTTTGGACTCCCGCAACAGTTCTTGGTTGTCCCGTACGCCGCAAAATAGAGGAGAAGCAAAAGAGCAACGTTAGAGATCATTCCACGACAAAATTTCAAGGAAATAGAAGAAAATTCTCATTGAGGCATTTCGTTAAACACTTGGCGTGCGCACAAGAAAAGCATGCCCAAAGATGCATTTGACTACCCGAATCAACCTCTCCTACAATCCATGATATGTAGGGGACTCATACGCACACAATGCAACGTCAAACATCCAACAAATTCAACAAAATCAAAGCATGCAAGATAGAACCAAGTTCTAGACAAAAATGAGAAAAGCTGCCATTGATGAAATTGGGATTCAAAATATGGGATTCAAATTCAATGCAATACATAAAATTAGAGTTGAGAAAGAAGCTCTTACCAAACCTTCACGAACGGCGTGAGAAATGTGCACGCCCATATCGAAAGTAAGGTCGTCACGGGGTAATCCTTGCCAAGCAAATGACTCCCCAAAATTGGATTTTTCCTCTCGTGCCATTTATATTAGAAGGAGAAAGGATTGAGGGCTGATTAGAGAAGGAATCAACGAGCAACAAACAAAAAAAATTGCAGAGAAAAATCGCCTTGGTGTAAGTACCCAAATCTGTCTCATGCCTTCCGATTAAGTTTCCCGGCAATTCCCCGGACTTTCCTAAAGTTCAGGGGCAATTTGGGAACTTTTCCAAACCTTTCGAGGACGAAGGACTTGTTAGGAATTAAAATTCCACGTAGTCCTTCACTGGAAAAGACCTTCTAGAAGGCCACCTTGTATGGTTCTAGAAATAAGCTGAGTCACTAATGGATAAGACCGCACGGCTTCATTAGCCGGGGTTACAACCGCACGGCTCATTAGTCATCACTGCATCGCCTATAAATAGAGGCCTCCTCTACCCATTTTGAGATAGAGTTTTTGATACCGTTACTCGCCAAAATACCTACACAAATTTCCGTAAAAGCTGAAAGCAACCAAAATCACCTCCCCCTCTTCTTCAAAAGTTGATCCTTCCTTAGGCAAACTTCAAGGAGATAGAGGAACACCACCATTGGTAACCTCTCCTCCCCTTTTCCTTAAAATATACTTGTCATTACTTGCTATATTGTTCTTTGTTTTATATATTGTCATCTACTTGCTTGGTATTTGATATATTGCCATTAAAAATCACATCTTTAGTCATGTAGATCATATATACCCCCATTCCCTTTATCACATGGGATCCATGGAAGATCCATCCCAAGGACGAACAATAAGACCTCAAATGGCTTTTTCTAGGGTGGATCTCTCACATGGTGATGTGAGAATAGCATCCTTTGCATATAAAAATGTCATCTTTGCATATAAAAACGTCATCTTTTTCCATAAAAATGTCATCTTTAGTTATGAATGTTATCCCCCTTTCCCATAGACCTTGCTTCCAAGGATTTTCCACCTAAAAGGTTCATAAAGGACATAGGAAAGCCATAAAGGTCCTCCCTTTTCATTCCTAGTCTTAGCTTGCATCATGTTCATTACATATATTAGTGTAAAAATGTCATCTTTAGTTTAAAATGCATTCCCCATGTCCCTCATGGTTGGATCACTCTCCAAGGATTGCCTAGTGACCTTCATAAGGCACAAAATGCATAGGATGAGTATAAAGATCCAATCTTTATACCCCTCCCTTAGTCCCCTTTGGTGCTTGGAGCATCTCTTGGAGTATAATGGTGTAAAGGTCCTATCTTTACATCATTTCCTCCACTTAGAAAAGGATGAACTTAAGCCCCACATCTCCGATCATCAATTGAGACAAGCATAAATGTCCCGACAAAGCTCAAATCGTCTCAAGATGTAGGATTGATGGACAAAGGTCCTTCCTTTCTAAAGAGTCTCATCCTTGGACTATAAAAAAGGTGTCCCTATCTTGATCTCATGAGACCCAAGGTCTCATCATGATGATCATAAGTCCAAGATGAGAATGGGACCAAAGTCCCGAACATATCAAAAATCCAAGGAATCCCGAGCGATAACCAATTCATGGTTTATACGTCCGGAAGATAACTTGGTACATTCCCTCCTTTCACAAAAACACATCTCACACACGAAAACACAAAGGAAAGCATGAAAATCGGATCTTGGAAGACTTGCTCCGGCAAGGCTCTTTGGGTGAACGACGATCCGTTCTTCCCAAAGGGTAACTTAACCTCCGGACCCAAATCCTTTTTTCAAAGTTTTGAGGAAATCAAAATGGCGTTGCGACTCTGTTTTTCAATTTAAACCGGATGTTTCCAAACTGATGTGAGGAGGTAATCCCCTTACACGAGAAAGCGGTTCAAAAAAAATAAAAATAAATAAAGAGCCGCGATCTTGGGCAACACATATCACAGGTTTGGCGACTACTGGGAAATAAACAAAAAGCTTTCATTTTTTAAATAAAAAAAAATGATACTCGGTATATAGGTGGAAACCATTAAGCTTCCCGTTATCGCCTCCTAACACGAGTCTGGGATAAACTATGGTCTAACAAAACCACGTACCGATATCTCTTTTCGAAAAAAAAGAAAAGCTTTTTTTTTGAGTGGGTTAGCCTTCCGCCGCGGATCCGATTCTCATGCTTGCCTTCTTTTCTTGCATTGCATTGCATGCATCCTTGGTTCTTGGGAATTGTGCATATTCTGAATGCTGAACAGGAAGCTTGCTGGAAGCTGAAAAGGTGCCAAAAAGGCCGGGGAAACAACCTGCAGATGAAAGAAAATGGAACCTGGAAAATTGGTTGATGCCAGACGGCTGATTCTCCTTGAATCCTAGCCGGCGGCTTCATTGGCAATTCCACCAGACAAAAATGAGGTTAATCTGGGCAAACTTTGGAAGCTTGGGGCTATTCAGTTCCAAGACTGACTGGGGCTCCCAGAAAATTTACGTGCTTATTTGCTGCATTTCCCCAGTCCCGAAAAATCATTCCTTTAAAATATATTTCTGAAAATTTCTGTTTTAACTCAAAAAGGAATATTTTTAGGAGGCCGCACACTACGCGCACCTTATATATCCTGTACACTTTGCACGCACGTCCCTTTAACCCGGGGTGGTTGTTCAGATGCAGTCACGGACATTATTACGATGCTCTCGGGCGCGCACGGAATCACCCCAAACTCCCCATGGCAGCCAGTGTCGACCAATGCACAGTCCAATCACACATTTTAGAACCGTGACTTTTGGTTGGTTTTTGGTCTAGTCCGTGTCATATAGCCCAGTTGCATACCCCCGTAAAGGTCAAACCTTAGCCCATGACGGAAGTCGAGATCCTTCGCACAAGCGAAACTCTGCCGAAATTCCGCCAAGGAAAAATTTGCAGAATCCTGACTCCGGCATTGACTTTGACTTTGACCCGCACGGGATACGTAAGAGTCGAGCCCGAGTCCGTGCCAAAAATTCCAAAGATCTTTCGCGCAAGCGGAGCTCTGCCGAAATTCCGACAAGGAAAAATTGGCATGATCTTGACCCGGCATTGACTTTGACTTTGACTTACGCAACGTATGCAATGAAGTTCAATGTGACATTGTGTCATCCGGCTTTTACCGCCCGACCCATGCCTATTATCTTCTTGGACAATGCCAAAAAGTCAAAACGTCAATCGTGCAAGCAAAACTCTGCCGAAATTCCATTAAGGCTGAAAGACGAGACTTTCCCGGCATTGCCTTGACCATAATCCGCATCGCTCGTGCGTTAAAAGTTCCTATGACCCGCTAGGCCCATTAGGACGTTCTTCTCTCTCGATCGGTGGGATCCACGTGCCCTATAGGACCCTCGCCCGGGGCTGTCCACCCTGGGAGGTCGAAATACAGGTGGAATACGAGGGGCTTATAGACGTAGTGACAGAGCCCACTGATCCAGGATCTAGAGTAGTTGCGAAAAAGAAGGGCAACCCCTTTTCCAACAAAATAGAAATTAATAAAAGACACCGTTTTAAGTAAACTGAAAGATTCTTAATTTGCATATTGCTTGAGCCTTCAGCCTAAACACCTACCCCAGAGTCTAAACCTTACCTATCCCTTTCCCGCAGCGAGAAAGAAGTGGGTGAGAATACCGGGTCAGCGGCTTGTTAGCGCAAAATTCTCAGATTGCTCACCAGAGTCCTCAGTTTTGTCAGCCCAGAGAGTCAGAATGGCATAATTGACAGAAAATAGCAGTGGTTTGGGTAATCAGATGACTAGGGAAGAAGAGCTAGCCTTAGCCTTGGAAAACAGTCGTAAGGTCTATGAGGAACAGCAAGCCATGCTCATTGATGCGCTCCGTCGTCATGGGGTTCAGATAGTGGTTGAGTCCAACGGTTCCCTGGTTATGGTAGAAGATGAGACTCCAGAAGCAACCATCTCAGCTCCCCAAGCCTATAACCAATGCCCTCCTCCATCCACATACCATCCCTTACCAAGGACTACCCCTTTCCAGTCCTTTCCAATATCCCAGTCCGTCAGGGTTCCAACGCCCTTGCCTCCTCAGATAAGACCCAGCTTTGTTCCCTACCAACAGAGAGCAAATGCCACTGTTGTCTCAATTACCCAGCCTCTTCACTATCCCATGGGATTCACTCCCCTTCCTCAGTATGAACCAAGTTTCCTTATCCCGGAACTCCAGTATCAGCCTGACCTTTCCAACTTCATCAACGCCTGTGAATTCGCCTACCTCCCAGACAGTGACAGCGAAGAGTCCGTCGGAAATGAGAATAGGAATGGATGGATTTACAGTGATGACGACAGTTCAGTAGAAAGAATGAACATGGAGCCAATGGAAGTGAAACCCGGAGGACAAGATAGGGTAGAAAACCACAGACCTGGAATGGGGGACTGTATCACTTCAAAGTGTGTCTGTCGCCTTTGCAAGGGCTCGAAAGAGAAAATGGATGCAATCTCAGATGAGGCAGGGTATGAATTTCACATCCTAGAGTTCAACACTCCTTACAAAGACTTGGTCGGTGAATGGAGAAACTTGATCGAAGCTTTAGCTGAAAGAGGGAAGTGGGCTCCACCCGCCGATCTAGAACACGTAAGCGTCATTGAGGCTAAACCCCCATCGGGAAGAGTAGACTCCATTGCAGTATTGAGAATTACCCCTGAGACATTGTCCGAAGAAGAATGTATGGAAGCTCTAGAGAGAGTCTTAAAGTTTGAAGCGACCCTGGTCCCCTTCCTATCTTACGATGACAATGATGTCTTCTTGTTAATCCCTAAGTCAGGGGAAGAGTCCAGAATACCTCTTATATGGCGTCAAGTATCCCGACCTGCTTTTGCCCTCATTGGTCATCAGAGTCAAGATGAAAGTTCCCACAGGAGTTACTGTAGTGATACTGAGGAGGACACAGTTGAAATGCCAGAAGGAACGGTAGAAGAGTGGTTAGCCCAGAAGCCAAAAAGCCCAGAAAGTCCTCCCGTGAATAAAGAACAAGAACCTGCCGTGAGTTTCGACCCCGCAGAAATCCTTATCGATGACGGAATCTCCCACTTCAGGAAGTGTTTGGCCAATGTCAAAGATACAGTTAGAAGGTTGACCACGAGGGAAAGAAGGGATATGTTTGACAGTGATGAGGAATGTGACCCCGCGCTGTTGAAAAAGTTGCTATGTCCAGGTGAGGAAACCATTAACAAACCTCCAAACCCCAGGAACGATAATTCCTGTTGCATGTTGACCTTGAGAAGCCTGAATGAAACTATCAAGGCCTTGAGTGAGGAAGATGACACTGAAATTAGCCAATTGCTAAGCCAATGGGGAAGTCAGAATTTTGAAAAGGCCAGAAAGCCAGTAACCTGGGATCAGATTCGGGAAGCGGGCTATGCCTCTGGTAGTGCTGTTAATCAAATTAATCAGCAGAGTTGGCCATATGCCAGCAAAAGCCCGCCTCTAACTTTGAAGGAGCTGAAGGAATCCTCCGGTAGGGCTGATGACTCTGAGAAGTCTAATGTCTATGTGATAACTCGGTCTGGACAGATGAGTGTGGAGCAGCCTAAGGGTGACAAAATAAATGCCGTCTCCGAGCCAAAGACAGACAAAAGACGTTACAGGCTAGACGCAGAAAAGCCAGGCTCTAAAAAAGAAGACCCGGTGCTGACTCAGTTGAAGTGTACTCAAGCCAATATCTCCCTGTGGTCCCTGTTAACCTCCTCATACCCTCACAAACTGAAGCTAGAAGAAAGTTTGGCCAAGACCATGGTGCCCATAGACGTCACCCCAGATGAGGTCGTCCAGATGATTGGAAATATACACTATGGAAATATCATTACCTTCACTGACTTGGACCTGCCAAAATATGGGGCTAGTCATAACGAACCCCTTTACATCACAGTCCAGCTGGAGGAACGCCGATTACCAAGGGTATTAGTCGATGGAGGGTCTGCAATGAATGTCCTGCCAACAAAGATGATGGATTTGTTGGATTTGAAGCCCACAGATCTGAAGCCTTCCAGTCAAAGCATTAAGGCCTACGATTCCACTGCTCGGTCGGTTTTGGGGATTGCTACTCTCAAGTTGTGGTTTGGGAAAAAGGCAATGGATGTAGACTTCCAAGTGATTGACATTCCCATTTCATTTACTGCTCTGCTGGGACGACCTTGGATTCACCAGATAAACAGGGTAGCCTCTACTTTACACCAATGCGTCAAATTCCAGTCAAGTGATGGGACTATTACTACTATCTATGGAGACAATGTCACCGTGAAAGGAACCAACACTGGAGGTATTCCAATACTGGAGATAAAGCATGACGATGAAGGGTTTGCCTTGACCGGATTATCCGTAGCCTCCTCCAAAGCACAAGTGTGTTGCACCGACCTCACTGCTACCTCTGACAGAATACCTCCTGCCATGCGAATGATGAGAAAGATGGGTTATCTTTCGAGGCTTGGACTGGGTAAAAGACTTCAGGGTCACAATACTATTATTGATGTAAAGGAACAGACCACCAGATACGGCTTGGGATACAAACCGAATTCTTAGGATGACAGAAAAGTTAGAGGAACAGTTTAGGAGAAACGAAGTGAGGGAATCCGTCTCCATCCTTACAGCTTGTCTCTGGCCCAGTGCTTCACAAGAGGTGGGACCCAATATGATGAAAGTGATAGTCAGATCTCCTTGAGAAAAACTCTTCTGGAAAACCTTGAGAAAGTTTGGGGAAAACCAGCGAATCCTATTCGGAGAATGTTCCTTGACTTGTCGGACATTCCTGGGGCTACTACTACTGTTCAGAACGAGTATGCCTTCAAGGGAAACCCAGACCGCTTCAAAGGGTCAGCACTCTTCCCATCAGGGGTAATGGATTTCTCTGCCTTCGAGTTAGCTCTTCAGAAGATCAGCCAGATAGGAGCTGCCATTAGTGAAGACAGTGAGTTGGGTTTGCAAAAGCTGTTTGATGAAGAGGCACAGATTCCCGACTTGATCGACTTCAGTTCAGATGATGAGATAGTTGCCATGATTGGAGACAGTGATGAAGAACCTTTTGATCCCCGCACTTTGGTGACTAAGTCAGAAATGCCTTTAAGGAATTGGGAGACATTCTCAGGGTCGATAGCCAGCCGACAGCAAACGATCATGGAGCTTGGATTGGTACCCCGTCCCTCTCAGCCCAGTCGTGTCAAACACCCTGTTGTCCATACCCTTGAGTCAGGAATCTTTGAATTCCAGTCTGAGGATTATGAATATGTAGCCAATGTCATCTTTCCTTTCGCTTTGAATGAAATGACAGATCTTTCTGAGTATCCCCTTATTGCCAACTTAACAAATGATAAATTAACTAATAACTTAACAACAGTTAATAATGAATCATTTGAACAATATGCAAACACACTAAACGAACAATACATTAAAGAAATCTTTAAGCAGGTTACAGACAAAGAGGAAAACCGGGCCCAAGCTGCCGAGGAAGTTTTGACAAGTGTTAACTTGGGTACTGTTGAGGAACCTAAAGAGACACAGATTGGAAACTTCTTCCAGGGGGTTAAACAGGACAGACTGGTCAGTCTGCTCAGAGAATGCATAGACGTGTTTGCATGGTCATACAGGGATATGCCGAGGCTAGACAGTTCGATTGTGGAGCACATAATCCCTCTAGCACCAGATGCTAAGCCAGTAAAGCAGAAACTGAGAAAGATCAAGCCAGAGTGGTCTCTACAAGTCAAAGAAGAGATTGAGAAGTTACTGCGGGTATGATTCATCCGAGTCATCGAATATCCGACATGGCTATCCAACAGCGTGACTGTGACTAAGGCCAATGGGAAGGTGCGCTGCTGTGTAGATTTCCGAGATCTGAACAAAGCCAGCCCCAAGGACGACTATCCCTTGCCAAACATAGACATTCTGGTGGACGCCACTGCTAACTACGAAGTCAAATCCTTCGTTGATGGCTTTGCTGGCTACAACCAGATCAAGATGGCCGAGGAGGACCAAGAAAAGACAGCCTTCACCACACCATGGGGAACGTACTGCTATACAGTGATGCCATTTGGGCTTAAGAATGCCGAGGCTACTTATCAGAGGGCAGCAACCGCATTCTTTCACGACATGATCCACAAGGAGATTGAGGTCTATGTCGATGACATGATAATCCATTCCAAAAGTGATGATGGACAGCACTTTGTCGACCTGCGAAAGTTCTTTGAGAGGTTGAGACAGCATTCCATGAGACTAAACCCTGCTAAATGCACCTTTGGAGTGACAAGGGGAAAAGTGCTTGGGTATATGGTCACAGAACGAGGTATTGAAGTCGATCCCCGAAAGATCAAGGCCATTATGGACATGAGGCCACCTCGAACCCAGACATAGGTCAAAAGCATTATGGGCAAACTGTAGTACATCAGCCGTTTTATCAACCAGCTGACTACCATGTGAGAGCCCATCTTCATGCTCATGAAGAAGAATGCAGACACAGAATGGACCGAGGAATGCCAAGACGCCTTTGACCAAATCAAGGCGTACCTAGTACATCCTCGAGTACTATGCCCCCCACATAGACAGAAACCTCTTCTGCTCTATCTCACTGTCACTGATACGGAAGTTGGGGCTATGCTCGCTCAGGAGAAGAAAGACTCTCGGGTAGAAAATGCCATTTACTTTGTCAGCCGAAAGCTGCAGGGAAGTGAGCTCAATTACTCAGCATGCGAAAAGACTTGTGCATGACTGGTCTGGGTGGTCGGTAAGCTGAAGCATTACATGCAAGCCCACTCTGTGAACTTGGTCTCGAAAATGGACCCCATCAAGTATATCTTCGACAAGCCTTCCCTCTCGATGCGTCTAGCAAAGTGGTCGTTCTTCTTAGCTGAGTATGACATCAACTATGTGACGAGAAAGGCCATCAAGGGTCAAGCGTTGTCAGACCATCTGGTAAAATTCCCTAGTAATGAGGACCGCGGGCCTGAACCCCAATTCCCAGATGAAGTGATCTTCGTAGTTGAGCCTGAGAACCGATGGCAGCTATTCTTTGACGGAGCTGCTAATAAGAACGATCTTCCACTGCCAAATGCAGGATCCATTTAACCGCCTCCCAATGTTGCTTTCCTGGATTGCCCATGAACCGGCTGACTACTCCCACCGCATGTGCAATGTCCGGCCTTGTACACACCATTGCATACATTAGACTCCCCACTGCCGAAGCATATGGAGTCCTCTCCATATTATCACGCTCCTCCTTGCCCATAGGTGAGTCCTTCTCGGATAGCTTGAAGTGCATACCCAATGGTGTCCCTATTGGCTTCGCCTATTCCATGCAAAACCTTGCCAAGACTTTCTCAACGTATTCTGCTTGTGAAAGAACCAACTTACCCGACTCCCTATCCCGGTCAATCCGCATGCCCAAGATTTTTCTGGCCTCCCCCAAATCCTTCATCTTGAACCGTTCTGACAACTGAACCTTCAATCTGTTTACCTCTCTACTGCTAGAGCCCGCTATTAACATGTTACCCACATATAACAGCAAGATTATGTACCCATTGTCCGTGTTCTTGAAGTAGCAACAATGATCCGCCTCACATCTGATAAAATCAATATCGTGCATGAATCCATCGAACTTTTTGTACCACTGCCTAGGAGCTTGTTTAAGGCCATACAAGCTCTTAGTCAATCTGCAAACCAGTTCCTCGCTACCCTTAGACAAGTAACCCTCTGGTTGTACCATGTAAATTTCTTCCTCCAAATCCCCATGAAGAAAGGCCGTCTTTACATCCATTTGTTCCAGCAACAAGTTATCTGCCACTACTATCCCCAGAATCATTCTGATAGTGGTCATCTTTACAACAGGAGTAAAGACCTCGGTGTAGTCAATACCATACTTTTGCTGAAACCCTTTTACAACCAACCTTGCCTTGTAACGCTTACTGCCGTTTGCTTCCTCCTTAATCCTGTAAACCCACTTGTTATGCAATGCCTTCTTCCCCTTAGGCAGTCTAGTCAACTCCCAAGTTTTGTTGGCCTTCAATGAGTCCATCTCATCGTCCATCGCAGCTTTCCACTTATTACAAAGTGCACTACGAACAGCCTCCGCATAACATTCTGGTTCTCCACTATCTGTCAACAACAAGTAGTAATTGGAAGGAGTATACCTGTCAGGCGATCCACGCAACCTGATGGATCTACGCAGTAGAATATCCGGTTCCGGAGTATGTGGTTCATCTTCAGTGACCTCCTGACCATGGTTATCATGAACCGTTCTGCTCCCACCCGAGTCTGGAATATCCACCTCTACAACCTTCGGTTCTGAACTAATATCATCAGATGCCCCCTTTCTGTCCTTGTACAATACCTGTTCATTGAATACTACATCTCAAATATGAATAATTTTATGGTTTTGGTCATCCCAAAACTTATACCCGAAGTCATCCCCGCCATACCCAATAAACGTACATTTTACAGATTTTGCATCTAACTTAGTTCTATCAGCAGAATCAATATGAACATATGAAACGCAGCCAAATATGCGAAGAAAGGACAGATTTACCTGCTTGCCACTCCATGCTTCCTCTGGAATTCCATTCCCCAATGGTACTGATGGTCCCCTATTGATCAAGAAAGCCGCCGTGTCAACTGCATATGCCCAGAACATCTTCGGAAGTCCACACTTCAATCTCATACTTCTTGCCCACTCGTTCAATGTCCTGTTCATCCTCTCTGCAACCCTATTGAGTTGTGGTGTGCACTTTGGAGTCTTCTCCATGCGAATAGCATTTGCTGCACAATATTCCCTAAACTCACTGAGCTTATACTCCCCACCATTATCTTATCTTAAGCACTTAAGCTTAAGTCCCGTCTGATTCTCCACCAAGGCCCTCCATTTCTTGAATACCTCGAAAGCTTCATCTTTCCCCTTCAAGAAGTAGACCCAGACCTTCCTTGTTGAATCATCAATAAAGGTCATGTAATATGACGCACCACCCAGAGACGTTATCGGAGATGGTCCCCACAAGTCCGTGTGGACCAGTTCTAACTTTGCTTCCCTCAAAGCCCTACCCGTCCTCGAGAAATTATTTCTCCCCTATTTGCCAAACACACAATCTTCGCAGATCCCCACGTTGACTGTCTTCAAACCTGGTAGTAGTCCCTTTGAACAAAGTACTTTCATCCCCGTCTCACTCATATGACCCAATCGACAGTGCCACAAATCAGTATCACCCTTGGCTGACACCACCGCGATACTATCCTTGGTGTTATTTGCCAAATACAATGTCCCCTCCTTATTACCCCGAGCGATCTCACAATCCTCCTTGGTAATAACCTGCCTCGCAGCGAATGTTACCTTGTAACCTTCTTCGTCCAACCGCCCAACTAATAATAGGTTCTTTTTCAAACCCGAATGTGCCTCGACCCCGTTCGGTATGTAAGACCTCCCTGTCCGATGCTCCTATTCTGACATCCCCCTTCCCCTTGATTTCCAAAGGCTCGCCATCCGCCAGATAGACCTTACCGAAATCACCGGAAGTATAATTCTCCATCTCTTCTGCATGCCCGCAAGAGTGGAATGATGCCCCCGAATCTAGCACCCATGATTCTAGTGCACTACTAACACTCAGAACCAGTACATCATCACCTTCGACTGTCACATTCACCGAATTTCCCCCACAATTGGGACAATCCTTCTTGTAGTGTCCCAACTCCTTACAGTGATAGCACTGAACTGATCCCATTGCAACCCTTGGTTTGTCTCTGATCTCCACGGTCTTGCCCTTACCACCCACCACGTTCTCCCTAGATTCAGTTCTCCCTTGTTTGCTAGTACCCGACCTCCCCCTGCTAGTAGTTGCTAAGGCCGATCCTGAAGCAGTCGATGTCCCCAACTTCTTCATGCGATTTTCCTCGCCCAATAGAAAGTCTTTAACATCATCATACTTCAATTTGTTTTTACCTGCTGAAGCATTGATCGCTGTCACTGTCCCGCTCCAACTTCCTGGTAAAGACGCTAGCAACAAGCACGCATGAACCTCATCATCAAATGTAATCTCCAACGCAGTCAATGAGTCTATAACATCCATAAACTCATCGATGTGTTTAGCTAAGGATCCTCCCTCTTGCATCTTGAGACTACCCATCTTGCGTATCAAATCAACCTTGTTTGCAGCAGATGGAGTTTCAAATCTCTCAGTAAGATAATCGAATAGCTCCTTTATGGTTTTTGCCTTCTTGGTAGTCTTCGCAATCCACTTTGACAAAGTAGATCTGACCACCCCTAGGGCCTTCCGATCCATGAGTTCCCAATCTTCCTGCGTTTCTCCTTCCGGTTTGACACCCTTTAGAGGCTTATAGAGTTCTTTGTTATACAAGAGATCCTCTATCTGCATCCTCCAAAATCCAAAGTCAGACCCATCGAACTTCTCAACCGCCTGTTTGTCCTTGCCCATTCTTGATTGCTTGACAACACCCAATCGCTCGATAAACCAATCTTACGATTAAACCCTGATCTGGAACCAGGCTCTGATACCAGTTGTTGTGGATATGGCCCTCCACTACCCAAGCAAACCTACAAGAACGATAAGAGCATACAAATAAAGCACAAGAAATCAAAGCACAGAAAGAACACAGAAATTGTTAACCCAGTTCACCAATATGTTTGGCTACGTCTGGGGGCACTACCAAGCCAGGATCTTGCACTATAATATGTTTCTATGAAGTTACAATGAGTTTAGGGGCGACACTTTGCTTAAATATATGCCAAGGAACAAAACATAACCCTAGATGGACAAAGGAACCCGAAAATTGGCCTAAAACCGGGCCCAGAATTTTCCCTTCCCGATACGAGCGCGGTCGCCCTCCATGTCTGCGCGGCCGCCCTCAACTCCAGAGAATTTTGCACCACATTCTGTCCTCCAGCGCGGTCGCCCTTAACCCCCAGCGCGGCCGCTCTGAACGCCAGAATCCGTTAGAACAGCTATGGGAGAAACTCCCTTTGCCCTAACTTACGGGATGGAAGCAGTGTTGCCCGTGGAGTTGGAAATCCCGTCACTAAGGGTCCTCCTGGAAAACAGTGTCAATGAGGTAGAATGGCTGCGCAGTCGGCACGATGAGTTGGCCCTGCTTGATGAAAGAAAGCTAAAAGCCATGGAGCACACCCGAGCCTACCAGAGGCGAATGGCCAGGGCATTTGACAAAAAAGTCAAGGCCAGAGATATCAAAGAGGGTGACCTAGTGCTGAAAGTGAAGCCCCCCACCAGAGACAACCCCCTGGGAAAGTGGGAACCCGTTTTGATCGGCCCGTATGTGGTGCAGAAGATACTATCGGGAGGAGCAATGAAGCTTGCAGACCTGGACGGCAATCCATTTGTCCACCCAGTCAACGGTGATAAGCTCCGCAGGTATTATGTCTAAAAAAAAAAGAAAAAACTTTTAGTGCAAGAAGAGTAATGGCCAGCTAGGCTGAAAACCCAAAAAGGGCGGTCTAGGCAAAAGACAGGGTTGCACATAAAAAAAAAATAAAGAAAAAAATCTTAGTGCAAAAAGAGTAATGCCCAGCTAGGCTGAAAACCCAAAAAGGGCGGTCTAGGCAAAAGACAGGGTTGTACAAAAAAAAAAAGAGAGACCAAAAGAACAAAAAAATCCCGATAGTTCACCAGAATGAACTACGAAGTCCTGAGCCCCTTAGTCTTTCTTGTAAAAGGGGAACGTAGGCAGCCAGCAATGGTTCGATCTAAACAATAAATAAGACATCTAAGTTTCCATGAAATGTGTCTTGAATAAATTTCTAAGATAATATCTCTTGTTAATTACAAGTTAAAAACTTCTTGATGAGTTCAAGCACGGTCTACTCTTGACTCTGCTAACCTGCTACAAAGATCTAAAATACAATAAAAGGCCTAATAAACTACTGTGTTTGCAAATTGCAATAAGGGAATCCTAAGAAAAGACCTATCAGTTGTCATTCACTGAGTCTTCTTTGGTCTCCTTCCCTTTACCTCGACCTCGTCGAGTGTTCTTCCTTTTCTTCTCTAAGATGTCGGTGTCCCTTATCCCAACTTCAGGTATCCTCACTGGAGCCTCCATCAAACCTGTGTCAATAAGTGCCTTCTCAATCCGGGCACGAGTTCGTACTTCCTCCCTCTGAGCCTCAGTCAAGGGAGCGACTTCCGAAAGCCTCTCATATCGAGCTTCCATATCCCTGATAAGGTCACCCGATTGGTTATGGCGACTAGCCTTGGCCTCAGTCTCCCTCAGAGTCCTGCTCGAGTCGCAATCAGCCCCCAATAAAGTCTGACGTCTCTCTCCCAAAATGACCTGAGTCGCTCCCATCTCCTTCTCGTACTAGTCCAAGTAGGCCGTGGTCAAGATGGTACTCTTCCTGCTCTTAAGAATGGCCCTGGGAGGGAAAGCAGCATAAGTCCAAGCCCTCGAGAAAAATGAGAAGTAGGCTGGGTCCCTCATGTCAAAAGGTATTACCTCCATGGTACTGATATCCTTCCAATCATCCAAAGGCTCTTGTAAGATCCCAAACTGCCTGGACACTAAACAGGGGATGTAGAAAGATGACAGAGACAGCCCTGGAACCCTCACTACGTAGGACTCCTGAAATGTCCTACGAGTCTGCAACCTCCAATGAGGCACCCACCAGTGAATGTCCGAGGTGGACAGCCTAGCCATCATCAGCTCCCAGCTACCCTGGTCCAGTTGCCTAGGTGCACCCCTCTGAGAAATCACCTAAGGGCACTGAGTAGGCGAAGCCCCCGGCAAAGCCCCAAGACTCTTCTACAACCATAGAGTCAGCACCGTCGGGCTCCCAGACCTCATGAAATGGTCTCCCCTAGCCATCCTGTCGATGCAATGCAGGGTCTCACCCAAAACCAGTGGGATAATATCCTTCCCAGCCCTACAATCCCTGACCATGTCCAAAAGGCCACCATGGCAGACCCCTACGGACTCAGCAGTGAACAGAGATGAAAACACGCAGAGGATAAAGGCATCCATGGCCACCGGGGTCGTAGCCGTATCCGGAAACCCAAACCTGCTTGGGATATCAGAAAGGTCAATCCTATCAGGGGCTACCATCATCCCCTTGGCCTCTTCCAGAGAGATTTGCAGAAAAGATGCCAGCTTTACCACCACTGGCACATCTCTGGTCAGAGGAATCGACACGGCCTCAATTTCTGGACCCCCAATCAATGCCCGGAAGTCTTCAAAGGTCAGGACTAGCTCATTGTAAGAAAAGCAGTAAACATGTCTTCGAACGTCCCAAAACCTCGCTGCGGCTCTCAAAAGGTCCCAATCGGGCGGGAGATCCTTCAAATGCCATAAAGATTTGATCTTGAAGGTGATATCGAATAGCCTCTTGTTGGATTGAAAGTTGTGCCTCATCCAAGATTGAAGATCGGACAGAAAACGGTCTATCTTCCCCTTTTGCAATCTGACGGGTTTCTCCATGGAAAGTGATCAAAGTTGATGTCTTTTGGTCAAAAATATGCTCTGGGATCAGTTGGGACAAGTCTAGGGTGAAAATGAAATGAAAGGGCCAAGCCTTGATTTTATTTGGAAAAAAAAAACCAGTTCAGACAAGACTTCTGGCTGCACGGCTTCATTTGACTCAAGACCAGGCCGGACGGCTTCTTTTGCTTGCTGCAGAAAAAAATCTGCAGCAGCTCTTGCTGCTGCTAAAGTGGAGTTCTCACCCCCACTTTCTCAATGAAACCTGTACAAAAACATATCTAAATGCCATTCATGCAATCATACACCATCACAAACCATTTCGGCCCAGTTTCAGCCCCATTTCCAAGCAAAAAAGCAGCACCGAGGCTCAAGTAATATGCAAATTCATAAAGCATAAATTAGAAAAGCAAATAAAAGAGTAATACATCGTTTTCACCCCATTGGCGCCCAAATAAAACGAAAAACAAATAAAATGTGCATAAAAAGTGTTCATTGTTTGTTTCCTTCCTCCTAGATCAAATTCTAAAGAATCCTAAGCCTCCGACTCCTCGTCGTCGCTGCTCAGCTCATAGAAGCTAGGATCCTTCATCAAGTCCTCGACATCACTCACGTCACAAAGATTGACATTCACATGCTCGTATTCCGCCAGCTGCTCCAGAATGCTTGTGTTGGGCCCCTGTCCCCGAGGCATAGCGCTAGTATAGGAGGTCACATACTCTGATGCCGATGAGGTAGAGGCTGTGCTCCCCACGTGCCTTCTTTTGCGCACGGGCTCCTGCACGTTCGCCCCAGCCCGGGAACCGCAAGCCAACTTCCTCATAAGGGACCGGCACACATCCTTCCAGCCTATGTTCTGCCGTACCAAGCCATCGTAGGAACGAGCAGGAACCTGAGAGAAAAGAGAAGAAAAACTCAGAATATCTCAAGAAAGATTCAAAATCGCAGAAAGCAAAGAAATCCAAAAAGGGAAGAGATCCTAAAGATACTTACAGTGCTGTCAGGTGGCAAAGTATACCGGGGCTCCCTCGTGTCAGGAATGGGTATCATGAACCTCCTCGGTACCCCGCTGACCACGTAGGAGAGATGAGCAGAAGGCATAGGCGAGTCAGTCGGCTCAGCTTCCCCGTATCCCTGAGTGACAGCCAGCTTCACTAGCTTCTGCGGTGTCCTCAACCGCTGCTCCACGAAAGTAGCATACGGGGTAGCCAAGTCAAAATACTCCTCGGCCGCCACACCAGCCTGATACCTTGCTATCTCATTCTCTGGCCAGTACCTGGGCTGCAGCATACGCGGTGGAGGGTCGTGAGGTGTGATAGCGTCCAAAGGAGGGACATGGCCATGCTGCCTAGAGAAGCGGTCCCCCAAGTAAATGACGTCACAAGTCAGCCCTGTCAGCCACCTCCTCTTCCTAGTCGCCTCCAAGGCATCCCCCAGCAAAACCTCCGGGTACCTCCCCCAAGGATAGAAGTCAACCCCATCAGGTCCATCCCCGTTGATGATCGGTCTCACCATCTTATAGTCAAAAGTGATCCGGGTCTTCCTGGTGAACTTATCTCTAGCTTCTCCCCTCCAACGAATCATGGCTGGGAAGATCTTCGGATCACTCTGCTGGTTCCAGGGAAAGAACCCAATCACCTCACAAAACCAGACCTGCATGTTCAAAACAAAAAGGTCATTTCTCTCATAAAAGTCTCAAGACAGAAAAGATAAAAGAGAGAAAGGAAAGAGAGACTACCTCAAGCGCAAAAGAGAAGCAGTCCATAAAAGTAGCCTTGTTCCGGCTGTACATATCCAGAGAGAAGTAAAGCTCAGCCAATCCGGCCTCACCCCAAGAGACCGCCCCAACCTCATCCAGGTTCTCCAAAGAGTCAAGCAGGCACAGCATAGCCAGTGTCCCAGAGTTGGCAAAGATGGTGACTGACAGCATCAACCATGTAAGAAAGCTCTCGCGAGTTGGTGGGCAGTCACCTCGTTGGCGGCAAATCACTGCAAACACTCCAGGACCGCCACCTCAACATATCTCGTCTCCATCCCCAGTCCCTTAGGACAGAGGTCAAACCCAACCAAAGCTCTGAACTCCTCCGCAGTAATGTGGTCTCTCCAAGTCACAGGCCTCCCAGTGAACTGCAAGCCTGTAATAGCAGTAAAGTCGGCTGGCGTCACCATGATCTCCCCCCAGCTGAGATGAAAGTTGTGGGTGGTGTCCCACCAGAACTCTGAGAGGGCCTGGACCAGCCCCTTACTCTTAGAGGTCACACGGATACCTCTACCAATAGCGTCAATAAACAAATCCAGGCCGGTAGCCATCACCAGCTGCTTGGGGTTCACCCCATCTTTCTCAAAGTTAGGCATCCTATCCCATAGCTTCACAGCCACCTCAGAGGGTCCCCTCGACTTGTTCTCCAGTAGGAAAACACAACAAAAATGTGTCAGTCCTTATCTCATCTCAAAAGCATGCATATATTAAAAAAAAATGCACATATTTTCAAAGAAAAGCATTCATAAAAGATTTCTAGCATCCTTTGTCTAGAAAACGTGTCTTTCATCATTTGAAACACGCCATGTCAAGCACATTGCTCTCCTAAGCACAAAATTCTGATTTTTGCAAAATTCTTTGCCCATAAGCATTAATTTTTTCAAAATGACATGCATGAATCCTTTTCATTGTCCAGAATCTTGCTTTCTCATCCATGATCAGAAATTGACCTAGTTCTAGCACATGCAAGGACTCCGTCACATTTTAGACATCATTTTTCTTACTTTATTTTCAAAAAATGAGTCATTCTCATTATTTTTCAAATAAATCACACATGCATGTTCATTTATCCCCTTAGCCTCATAGGTTAATCATCAAATTCTCAAAATCTTCAACAAAATTCAAAGGAAAATTCGAAAAATTCTTAAAAATCGGGTCAAGCCCCAAATCAATCAAAATTGACGAAATCAAGCAAATCAAGAATGCTTATCCCAATAGATTGAGGTTTCGTCGATTTGTGCTCTCCCCTACCGGGATAAAGCTCAGACAGAGGCGTGTTGAAGTCATACTTCCTCTCCGTTCGAACAAGCTCCCTCCTCCTCCTCCTAGCGGCTTCTGATATGTTTCTTTGCGCTTGCCTAGGCACTATGTTCCCTTCCGGATCCATCTTGATCAATAGAAGCAAAGGAATTGAAGGATTTTGAAAATTCTCTCTCTCCTCTCTCTCTCTTCCTCGGCAGCAAGCGGGCGGCAATGGCGCCCAATGCCCGTTCCAATTCAGTTTAAATAATCTGGTGAAAATAAATTTCTAGCCGGACGGCCTCTTTTTCCCTCATCTCATGTCGGGTAGCCTCATTCGCTCTGATGCAGAAATTACATCTTTGCCCCTGGACTTTCCACTTAGGCATATAACTCCCATTATTTCTTAACTAGAATAACGCTGTTTCCCAAGGATATCCGTTATCTCCAAAGCAAATAAACTTTCCCCCCGAGTCACCTCCGTTACTTCCGTTATAACGGAATAACGCTAGGTGACATCCTCCGAATTGTCAAAACTCAAACTTAAGCTACCTCTATCTCATAGATAGTAAAGTACGCTCAAGTTCTCCAAACTTTAGCTACCTCTATCTCATAGATGGTGAAGTACGCTCAAGTTCTCCAAACCTTAGCTACCTCTATCTCATAGATAGTGAAGTACGCTCAAGTTTTCCCAACTTAAGCTACCTCTATCTCATAGATAGTGAAGTACGCTCAAGTTCTTCAAACTTTAGCTACCTCTATCTCATAGATGGTGAAGTACGCTCAAGTTCTCCAAACCTTAGCTATCTCTATCTCATAGATAGTGAAGTACGCTCAATTTTTCCCAACTTAAGCTACCTCTATCTCATAGATAGTGAAGTACGCTCAAGTTCTTCAAACTTTAGCTACCTCTATCTCATAGATAGTGAAGTACGCTCAAGTTTTCCAACTTTAGCTACCTCTATCCCATAGATAGTGAAGTACGCTCTAGTTTCCCAACTTTAGCTACCTCTATCTCGTAGATAGTGAAGTACGCTCAAGTTCTCCAAACTTTAGCTACCTCTATCCCATAGATAGTGAAGTACGCTCAAGTTTTTCCAACTTAAGCTACCTCTATCTCATAGATAGTGAAGTACGCTCAAATTTTCCATACTTTAGCTACCTCTATCTCATAGATAGTGAAGTACGCTCAAGTTTTCCCAACTTTAGCTACCTCTATTTCATAGATAGTGAAGTACGCTCAAGTTCTCCAAACTTTAGCTACCTCTATCTCCTCGATAGTGATGTAAGCTTTAGTTTCCTCAGGTGACAACCTCCATTAATTGTCAACCAGGTGACAACCTCCATTAATTGTCAAATCAGGTGACTCCTCCATGAATCGTCAAAACCTCAAGGATCCTAGACATTGTTCCTAACTATCTAGTGAGACTTGAACTACGACCAAGGCTTGATTCCTCCGGGATACGTAGGTAGCCTTTCATAAAGGTCCAGCCATCCGACCGCAGTGGTCACCCTCTTCCTTCATCACTCCCAAGTGGTGAGGCAGTCTTTCATAAAGATCCAGCCATTCGACCGCAGTGGTCACCCTCTTCCTTCATCACTACCCAGTGGTGAGGCAGCCTTTTATAAGGGTCCATCCATCTGACCACATTTGTCACCCTTTTCATTCATCACTCCTCAGTGGTGAGGTAGCCCCTCATAAAAGTCCGGATATCCGACCACATTGGTCACTTCCTTCATCTAGCATATCCCCAATAGGATCAGCCATTTGACCTCCTAAGTCACTTTCCTTCCATCTCCCATGCAAGGGACCAGACTCTCTTCGCCATTCCCCAGCGGATCATTTCCGAACTACGACCTGGCTTGATTCCTCCGGAATACGTAGGTAGCCTACTTTAGGTTCAGCCAATTCGTCACATATGATACCCCTTTCCCCAGCGGATCTTTTACGAACTACAACCTGGCTTGATTCCCCCAGGATACGTAGGTAGCCTTCCAAAGGTTCAGCCACTCGACCACCTTGGTCACCCAATCCGTCTCGGCAGTTCGCCAGATTGGATCCTTTTTTATCGACAACCCCACTTGCCCTGCAAGTGACGTTGCCGAGGGGCTTCTGTAAGTACCCAAATCTAGCTCATGCCTTCCGGTTAAGTTTCCCGGCAATTCCCCGGACTTTTCTAAAGTTCAGGGGCAATTTGGGAACTTTTCCAAACCTTCCAAGGGGCGAAGGACTTGTTAGGAATTAAAATTCCACGTAGTCCTTCGCTGGAAAAGACCTTCTAGAAGGCCACCTTGCATGTTTCTAGAAATAAGCTGAGTCACTAATTTATAAGACCGCACGACTTCATTAGCTGGGGGTTACAGCCGCACGGCTTCATTAGCCATCACCGGACTGCCTATAAATAGAGGCCTCCTCTACCCATTTTGAGATAGAGTTTTTGGTACTGTTACTCTGCCAAAATACCTACACGAATTTCCAGAGAGCTGAGAGCAACCAAAATTACCTCCCCCCTCTTCAAAACCCTTCAAAAGTTTATCCTTCCTTAGCAAACTTCAAGGAGATAAAGGAACACCACCATTGGTAACCTTTCCTCCTCTTTTCCTTAAAATATACTTGTCATTACTTGCTATATTGTTCTTTGTTTTATATATTGTCATCTACTTGCTTGGTATTTGATATATTGCCATTAAAAATCACATCTTTAGTCATGTAGATCATATATACCCCCATTCCCCTTTATCACATGGGATCCATGGAAGATCCATCCCAAGGACGAACAATAAGACCTCAAATGGCTTTTTCTAGGGTGGATCTCTCACATGGTGATGTGAGAATAGCATCCTTTGCATATAAAAATGTCATCTTTACATATAAAAATGTCATCTTTTTCCATAAAAATGTCATCTTTAGTTATGAATGTTATCCCCCCTTCCCATAGACCTTGCTTCCAAGGATTGTCCACCTAAAAGGTTCATAAAGGACATAGGAAAGCCATAAAGGTCCTCCCTTTTCATTCCTAGTCTTAGCTTGCATCATGTTCATTACATATGCTAGTGTAAAAATGTCATCTTTAGTTTAAAATGCATTCCCCATGTCCCTCATGGTTGGATCACTCTCCAAGGACTGCCTAGTGACCTTCATAAGGCAGAAAAGGCATAGGATGAGTATAAAGATCCAATCTTTATACCCCTCCCTTAGTCCCCTTTGGTACTTGGAGCATCTCTTGGAGTATAATGGTGTAAAGATCCTATCTTTACATCATTTCCTCCACATAAAGATGCCATAGCCGGATTCTCCTTTAGAAAAGGATGAACTTGAGCCCCACATCTCTGATCATCACTTGAGACGAGCATAAATGTCCCGACAAAGCTCAAATCGTCTCAAGATGTAGGATTGATGGGCAAAGGTCCTTCCTTTCTAAAGAGTCTCATCCTCGGACTATAAAAAAGGTGTCCCTATCTTGATCTCATGAGACCCAAGGTCTCATCATGATGATCATAAGTCCAAGATGAGAATGGGACCAAAGTCCCGAACATATCAAAAATCCAAGGAATCCCGAGCGATAACCAATTCATGGTTTATACGTCCGGAAGATAACTTGGTATATTCCCTCCTTTCACAAAAACACATCCCACACACAAAAACACAAAGGCAAGCATGAAAATTGGATCTTGGAAGACTTGCTCCGGCAAGGCTCTTTGGGTGAACGACGATCCGTTCTTCCCAAATGGTAACTTAACCTCCGGACCCAAAACATTTTTTTCAAAATTTTGAGGAAATCAAAATGGCGTGGCGACTCCGTTTTTCAATTTAAACCGGATGTTTCCAAATCGATGTGAGGCGGTGATCCCCTTACACGAGAAAGTGGTTCAAAAAAATAATAAAATAAAAAGCCGCGATCTTGGGCACCACATTCACACTTGGCTCGACCTGTGAAAGAGAATTTGAAAATAAGTGTTTTCAAAATAAACATCAACTGATGTTATATTGCCCCGACAGTGGATGTGTCGCACGAGACAAGATATCTCGCACGAGATATACCTTCTGGAAATGTACAAAATTGTCCTCGACAATAAGCGTCTACACAACGTCAAAATTCAAAATTTTGACACATTTACACTTGGAAGTAACACACTAGCAAAGAAACGGGGAAAAATTGGCACCGCAAATCACGGAACGAGCCGAACATGACACTCGCACAATCGCCAAATACGGCACCAGTCGCCCGAAAATGATTGATCCAGAGATCAACTCATTCCACACGATTCAGAGCCCAGACAGGTGGATCGTCAAAAGAAAAGCCCGATTCAGAGCCCAGACAGGTGGATCGTCAAAACAAAAGCCTGATCCAACGCCCAGACTGATGGATCGTCAAAAGAAAAGCCCGGTCCAATGCCCAGACTGGTGGATCGTCAAATCAAAAGCCCAGTTCAACACCCAGACAGGTGAACCGTCATCATAAAAGCTCGATTCAATGCCCAAACAGGTGGATCGTCATCCTCAATAAGAAAAAGCCCGATTTGGAGCCCAGACAGGCGAATCGTCAAAAAAACCGACAGGACTCAAAAGATCGGACAGGTAAGCCTTTGCTTTCTAACATATTTCCCCACATGTTCGGAGCCCAGACAGGCGAATCTTCAGACAGACAGGTATATTCAGAATTGGGTCTTGATTTGATTCCTCAGTATGAATTTATCTTTTCCAAACAAAATCTCCTCGATTTTCAAAATACCTAAAGCAGCCTTTTCGTATTTTGGAGTCGAACTATGTTATGGTCTGATTCTCTGATAGAGATACGTAGGAAGCCGTGCTGCCCGACCATCCCGATGTTCAGAATGATGTCTTTTCTATCGTCGACATGACTTCTTCTATAAGACTTGTCGACGAGGGGCTCTGTAGACACCCCATTCTGAACCCATCGGATCACATTTATACCACTCTAAGTCTCGCTTTGAGTCAAGAAGTATAAATCTACCATTTCGGCATGTTTCGTTAAGTTTTGACTAACGACCGTTAGTTTGGGACTGAACTGCATACGAGATAACGAGGGAAGGGCAGAATTGTCCACAGACTGCCTTATCTCGCGCGGAATAGCGTGTCTCGCGCGAGATAAAGGAGTCCTGTCGACTGCAGATGGCAGTTTCCTCGTCGATTTCAACCTCTTTCGGGATAAAACTTCATCCATCCGGCCAGCCAATGAAGATTGGATTCTGGAACCTTCCCAAGGTGTTTGATCTCATCTTCAACACCTCTCCAACACCTATAAATACCTGAAGACTTTCAGTATTTCGGATCCCTGAAATCCCAAGTAAAAAACCCATACATTTACTGGTTTCTCTCCCTGAAAGATTCCTGTAAATCACCCCTAAAATCACCTAAAAGTTTGTTTGTCAACCTTGTTGATAAACAAACATCGAAGCCCGAATCAAGGACTGAGGCGAAGCTCTGTCCGTGTCAAGGTTCGACTCTAAACTTGAGTCGAAACTCTGCCCGAATTACCTCACGCAAGGTAACCTTTCTTTCCTTTCTAATTGATTGTTAGAGTGGTATAAATACATCGAATCTAGGATCGGCCTAGAGCCTCCCCAAATCATGGGGATGGTCTCGAAGCAATCGATCCTATATTCTGTTTAAGCCCGTTAAATGGATCTTTATTTTATTTGTTTTTTTTGAAACCTTTTCCTTCTTTGAAAACCTCTCTCTTTTTTTTTAGCAAGACCGATCTTCGGATTGGGTGAAATGGGTGCTCCTTGACCTTCCCATTCCATAACTTAAGCCTCGAACCCAAAATCTATTTCAAAATGGTTTTTCTATGTTTCCAAACGAATAATATAGGGGCGACTCAAAAAGATGTTAAAAAGGAAAAATCACGCATCTCTACACCGCTGCTCTAGATTCTGCATCTGGGCCATCAACATCGCAAATTTACGATCCGTCTCCTCCTGATGCTGCGCAAGCTCTGCCCTAGCACTACCAGAAAAACAGGTTTTAGCGGCGGAAATTTTCGCCGCTAAAATCAAAATTCCGTCGCTAAAGTTAAACACCGACGGAATTTTTCCGTCGGTGATCCGCCGCTATCATCCCGCCACAGTGGTCCGACGGCTCAAATTCCGTCGGTATATTTTGATTTTACCGACGGAATTAATTCCTTTGGTGATCTTTTGACATTAGCGACGGAAATTTCTGCCGCTAAATTAATTCATTTTAATTAAATTTTTATTTCAGCGACGGAATATTCCGCCGGTGAAATAAAAATTTAATTTAATTTTTATTTTCACCGGCGGAAATTTCTGTCGCTGGAATAAAAATTAATTAAAATAAATTAATTTCAGCGACAGAAATTTCCGCCGCTGAAGTAAAAATTAATTTAAATTAAATTAATATCAGCCGTGGAAATTTCCGCCGCTGGAATAAAAAAATAATTTAAATTAAATTCATTTCAGCGACGGAAATTTCCGCCGCTGAAATTAATTAATTTTAATTAATTTTTATACCAGTGACGGAAATTTCCGCCGGTGAAAATAAAAATAAAAATTAAAATTAATTGATATAGCGGCGGAAATTTCCGTCGTTGGAATAAAAATTAATTAAAATAAATTAATTTCAGCGACGGAAGTTTCTGTCGCTGATAATGAAATAAATTTAAAAAAAAAAATTTAAAATATCAATTAACCAATTTTTTTTGTACCTGATATAACAATTCAATTGATAAAACTAAAACTATAAAACTAAAAACCAAATATCAGTGTACCAAACTAAAAACTAAATATCACCGTACCAAATCGGAAGGGGGAGGGTGGGGAGGGGGGAGAAGGGGGAGAGGGTGGGGAGAGGGGGGGAGAGGGGGCTGGGGCTATCGCGGGTACCAAATATCACAAATGTTTACAAACAAGTATAAAATAGTACCAATCAGCGTACCAAACTAAAAATCAAAATCAACGTACCAAATCGAGAGGGGGGAGGGGGGAGGAGGGGGAAGAGGCTCCCGCGGGTACCAAATATGAGAAATGTTATTACAAACAAGTCTAAAATAGTACGTAAACAAGTCTAAAAATTAAAAAATATTTAATTTTTACCGACGGAATTATTTCATCGCTGATTAATTAAAATTAATTAAAAATTAAATATTATAATAACCGACGGAATAATTCCGCCGCTGATTAAAAAAAATAATACTCCCTCCGTCCCAGACCAAGAGTCCTACTTTCCTTTTTGGTCCGTCCCAGACCAAGAGTCCCTTTCCTTAAATGGAAAGTTTTCCATATGTTTATCCCCTTATCATCTCCATATATTTACAAAAAAACCATTACTATTCCTCCCACTCATTCTCTCTCCTATTAAATATTATTAACTTTTACATTCTCTCTCTTATTCCCTACCACACATTTAACTTTTACATTCTCTCTCCTATTCCCTACCACACATTTAACTTTTACATTCTCTCTCCTAAAATTTTCTACCCACTTTAAAAAAAATTCTTAAGAAACGTGAAATCTTTCCCGAGGACCCTTGGTCTGGGACGGAGGGAGTAATAACTTTTCACCGACGGAATAATTCCTTCGCTGAGAAAGAGATAGCGACGGAATATTCTGTCGGTAAAGTTGACGCCAATTTAGTGCCGGTAAAGAAACGAATATTCGAGGAATATTCATTTTAGCGACGGAATTTAGCGACGGAATTGAATTTCGTCGGTAAATTTGACGCCAAAATACTTCTGTCGCTATAGCATAATTTTCGTCGCTATTTAGCGACGGAATGCTTCCGTCACTGTTGATTTCGTCGCTAAAACACCAGTTTCTGGTAGTAGCCTGTGCCTTAGCCTCCGCAAGCTCTGCCCTTGCCTATGCCTGAGCCTCCAAAAGAGCCTCTGCAGCCACGTGTCTCTCCTCAGCCAGCTGAGCCTCCAGAGTGTCGATCCTCGAATCACTATACCGAGTATCGGACGTGAAAACATTTGGCCGACGCCCGATCGACGTCGATGGGTATTGCAGCCCGTAATCCCCCATCCCTAACACTCGGTCTCCTCTCTTTGGATGTCCATCCGAGGTGACCGAGCGCCAAACTTCAGGCACGAAAGGAACGGGCTGGCCGGGAGGAGTACCTTCGGGAACAACGGCGGCTTGATATGTACTCTGTCAAAATAAAACAAACAAATATAATCATATACACAATGTAATGTACATAAATAAATTTACATATTCAAAATCAAGTCATTTAATGATAGTTTACTTACAAAGGCCAATGCAGAGCGATCGTCAACCCATTGCGGAGGTTGATCGGGCGATGTAGGAGGTCGAACATGGGTGCTAATGAAAACATCCAAAAAACTGGCATCCGGGCCATGTTCCTTTTCCTATAAATAAAATAAGCGAGATTATTATTTTGAAATTGTATAAATGCAACATTTAGCTTCCCATATTATCCTTGTGATAAAAAAATGTTCTCTTTAATCACTAAAGTTGTGAGTATAATATTTACTCAATTCATTAGGATTTAGGGATAATCTTAGAAAAGAAAACATACACTACATTTACACTAAAATCATGGATTTCATAGCATCAACATGGCTCCCAGCTAACATACGTACATAAACCTATTTAAAAGCATGCATACACTACATTTAAACTAACACCCCATGTATTTCTTATCATTTACACTAACATACGTACATAAACTGATTTCTAAGCATGCATACACTACATTTAAACTAACATACATACCATACGGTAGTGATGCTCGCCGACTGGTATCATCCCCATCGTATGCTTTGTCGCCGACCCCGTGGAGCCTGCTCTATTTGCCCGAGCCTGTTGGGCGATAGCTATCGCCCCATCAGACGACCAATGTTCGCAAAAGCTACCAAACACCTCCTCGGTCATCCAAGGAGGTGTCAAGGGCGCTAATCCCGCCGCGAGCCGCTTAATATAAAATTTAGACTTCGTCATACCTATAAAAAATATGAATATTTCATAAACATATAATGATAACATTATAAAATTAAAAGAGTATAATCATTGTTAATTAAACTAATTAAGGATAGATAAATATGTTACCAATATGATCCCGAAATAACTTCGAACACTGTTTCTTGAAAACATATTTAACCGACGCCTCGTCGATATCCGGCGTCCATGTAAATTTCAACTACAACATATAATGATAACATTAAAAAACTAAAAGAGTATAATCATTATTAATTAACATTTTAATAACAAACTAACATTTAAGTTTTAAATAAAAACTATTAACACATTACCTTAAACTCCTCCCGAGCATTCTCCTTCTCCTCCCGTAGCAATGATTTCCAGTTGGGCCAAAACTCTGGCATGACCCGAGACCGCCAATACTGCCCAATCTTTGTCCCTGGGGTAGGGTATGCACCTACAAACCTGTCAAGTATATTTATACAATAACATTTTAACTTAAATAATGAATTATATATAAAACAAAAAGGAACCAACTTATATTAAATTACTGAAGAGTTACTTACTGTACATAATGTGACGATATCTGGAGAAACGTCCTCCCCTCAGAATCGACAGGAGTAGGAGTATCGGCCCCAGAGGTGGAACTAGTACTACTAAGTGTAGGGTCGACATCATCAGTACCGGTAGCACCTGTATCAGATCAGGACGGTTGTGTCCCAGTAATAGATATGTACACGGGGCGTGTCTTCCTGCCCGTTATACTAGAACTCATATCTAAATACACTAAAAATATTAAAATATACAACTTTAACAATAGGAAACAATATATTCACAATACATATAGCTCCTTGAGATTAAATGTTCAAGAAAAAACAAAAATTAACACGATGGATTGGATTAAAAATTAAATTAAATTGAATTGAAATAATGTGTGCGAGAAATCTTCCTCGTCCTCGTGACCTATGAGTCAACAGCTTAATTGATACTCTCCGGGTAATCGTTTTCCATGAATCGGAGACTAGTCTCCGATTCATGGAAATCGATTACCCACATAGTATCAATTAAGCTATCGACTCATAGGTCACGAGGAAGAGGTATGTTTCTCGCTCACATTATTTCAATTCAATTCAATTTTAATCCAATCCATCGTGTTATTTTTTTGACAGAGCACACTCACCAAATAAACTAAAACAATCGTTGACAAATTTTAATAATCTAAAGCATTCACAATATATATAAAACTTTAAAGTTCTAATAATCTAAAGCATTCACAATACATATAAAACTTTAAAGTTCTAATAATCTAAAGCATTCACAATACATATAAAACTTTAAACTATTATTAATCTTCTTCCCCATCATCATCACTGGACTCTGAATTACTACAAAACTCAAGTTCTTCATCTTCGTCTTCGGAATCTGATGAATCAAACTCGGGTTCGACGTCCTCTTCCTCTTCCTCTTCCTCTGATTCATCAATTTCAATGTGCGCGAGATGACCTGAACGAGGCGGAGGAGGTGGCAAATTCACTGGTAAGAAATCTTCCTCGGGTTCATCAACATTTTGAGAAATATGAGTGACATCATCTAATGGATGATTAGCTGATGAAACGTTAGGTGGCACTGGCATTTCATCCTCTTGATAGGGTGTTTCTAATGACGACTCTGTAGTTGTCGACGAGGGTAGGTTGTCAATCATGCTCCTAGCCTTGGTCTTCCAGACAGCCCACCATCCGTCGGGTCGCCGACGAGGGTAGGGAGTCATGTATACCTGTTGTGCTTGAGATGCTAAGATGAAAGACGTCGTCGCCATTATGTCTGGACGAGTCAATTACATCGACGAGGTCAAATATGGCGTGCTTCTTAACACCTCGCACAGCATCTCGCCAATCACAATTGAACAAGACAACATTGTTTCCACCCAAATACTCCACTTCGACTACTTCTTTCAGGACGCCATAATAATCAAGGTTTCCTTTAAGCTTCACACCGCTATGCCACGTTAATTTAGAGTCCCCATAAGCTTTGGTATGAAACACATAGCCATTCACGAAATAACCGTTGTATAAATTAACGTTCAAGTACGGATTATATTTAGGGGCCCAATCTATTTGGGCCTTGCCCGGACTAGCCCATATTCGTATCTCGGTTTATACCGTTCAAAATTGTAAAACATGTTATTGATACACCATTATAAATACTATCAATAACAATTTTTAGATGTTCATTTGGATAATTAAATCAAAATAAAATTATTGCTCAAAATACTTTCGCATTAACAATAAAAAAGTAGGAAGATCATTTCGGACCGGGGGAGTAAGAAAAAAGGATAATCTTTATGGAAATGACAGCGTGCATATGAAGTATATTCTTCAGTAAATTAGACTCCAAGTCAATTTTAATACTCGCATATGAAGTCTATTCTTAAGTAAATTAGACTCCAAGCCAATTTTAATACTCCGTATGTAACTGGATTATAATTATTGGAGAATACATATAATAAGAGCTTTAGTTAGTTGAGCATATATCAGTTAGAAAGTTAGAAACAAAAGGAGAATCAGTACATAAGATAAGAGCACAATCTTCACTTGTATACCGCAGTAATAAACTAGATAACCAGTCGTAATTTAAACATGTGGTATATATATACTCCCTCCGTCCCGTTAGAAGCGTCGCCATTTTAGGGGTGACACGCAAATTAAGGAAAAGTGTGGGAAGAAAAAATATTGTGAGTGTAATTTGAAAATAGGAGAGAGAAATAGTGAATTTAAAAAGTGTTGTGAGTGTAGAGGAGAGAGAATTAGTGGAGGGAATAGTGGATGGGTAATAAAATATTAATAAAATATTTCCTTTTTAGGAAAGGGTGACGCTTTAAACGGGACACCCTTTTGAGTAAAAAGTGACGCTTCGGGTGGGACGGAGTGGGACGGAGGGAGTATTTATTAATAGTACGACGTTTTGATTCCATTCCAAACATAACATTATTGAGTTGGTTGTACTGCACATCACTTATAAAAATCTACTCTTTTGATTTAATAAGAAAAGATGCGCACATGGCATTAATATCAATCAACTTCAATCATTTTGGCGAAGCTAATGGAGCAACAATCACTTATTTTAAAATGACCATAGGCCATCAAAGTCAACTACCAAGTTAAGGCAACCATATAACAAACTGGGAACACAGGTACCCTTAATTAAGCAAAGAAACACTCTGCATATTCCCTAGCAAGGTAAGAATTTACAGTCTGCATTCAGAATTAAGCTTAAGGTTTTCAACTATGATGCTCATACTCGGATACGGGTGTCTGGCACGGGTACAGATCCGAGTGTCGGATCCTTCGAAATTTTAAGATATTACACCAAATTTAGTGTAAAATAGCCACACCCACGCCCACACCCATGCCATGTCCTATCCTTTGGACATGAGTACTTGGGCAAAATTGAAGGGTCTGAGCATCACAGGTTTTCAATATTATCGATCACTTTTGTTCACCTGTACGTTCTTGAGATAACTGTTGGTTGAACATACTGTAACATCAATGTAGATGGAAGAGGAGTACTACACAGTGGATGAAGCGCTTGAGGCCATAGGGTTCGGGAAGTTCCAAGTTTATGTGGTGGCTTATGCAGGGCTCGGCTACGCTGCTGCATCCATGGAAGCAATGATTGTTTCTTTCGTTGGAAATTCCGTTAAGTCCGAGTGGAATCTCTCTTCTACTGAAGAGAGCCTACTATCAAGTGTGTTTTTTGGTGGCATTCTTGTTGGAGCTTATTTATTTGGCTTCATTTCAGATAATTATGGAAGGAGGTACGCCCCAGCCAGCCTTAAAAATAATAATAATTTTTTATTTTTTGACATACAGAGAGAGCTCTTATAGCACCATGTTGCGTTTATTTATTATTATCTTCTTTTTTTTTTTGGTTCTATGCAGGACAGGTCTTCTGAGTGTTGGTATAGTGACTAGTGGAGGTGCATTTCTAACGGCCTTTGCTCCAAACTATGTTTCTCTAGTCATTCTTCGGTGCTTGGTAGGCGTTGGGGTGGGGGGCGCACCTGTATATTTGTCTTGGTTTTTAGAGTTTGTTCCTACTCACAATCGAGGCATTTGGATGGTTATTTTCGCGACTTTCTCAACTCTTGGAAGTGTAATTGAGGCTTCACTTGCTTGGGTATGTACTATTTTTTTCTTAATTGATAATTTAATCTATTACATTAGTGATAATTGAGGAGTGAATCTACCATTGTAAATGATTTTGTAACAAATTATTTGCCTTTGTTTAGATGATTATGCCAAGATTAGGTTGGAGATGGTTACTTGGACTATCTTCAATACCAGCATTTGCAACTCTTCTCTTCTACATTCTTATACCTGAATCTCCAAGATATCTGTGTACAAAACGCCAACCAGACGACGCCCATAAACTTCTGAAACACGCAGCTGCCATTAACCAAACCAAACTTCCTTCTGGATCCCTCATCTCCGATCAAATATTGAACTCGTTAGACGAACAAGAAGAAAATACTTCAATTTCAGTTCCCCTTCTACTCTCTCCAAACACAAACACGAGTTCAGTTTCTCAAACAGGGTTGATCAGGATGCTATTTTCTACAAGTTTATACAAAACCACCGTTTTATTATGGGTCGTCTTCTTTGGAATCAACTTTGCTTATTATGGAATAATTTTGCTAACCTCGGAACTCACCATTGGTCAATGTGATCATTCCAGTATGACTAATTCCCAGGATTCGAGCTATAGAGATATACTCGTTGCTAGTTTTGCAGGTACGGAAATTAAAAAAAAATGACTCAAAACACATAGGGTAAAAGTTCATATATATTTGATATACTCTCCTTTCATTTTTCAGAGTTGCCGGGAATTGTTCTATCAGCACTCATCGTCGACAGAATAGGTCGTAAACTTTCAATGGAAGTCATGTTTATGTTGGGATTCATATTCATTTTACCACTTGTATATCTTCAAAATGAGGTTTCAGCAATAATCTCGTTATTTGGAGCCCGTATGTTCATTGCTGGAACATTGACTGTTGCCTGTGTTTATGCTCCCGAGGTAAGTATTTTTTTCATGTAACGAATCTTTCCGATGTGGGATTGGGGTATTAACAGTGGCGAAGCCACCTTGGTGTCGGTGGCAAGGGGTCACTCCCTTCAATTTTGGAAGTTGAGCACCTTCAAATTTCGTAAATGTCATTTTACTACTAAAAATGATTATTTTATTAATTTTGACCCCCTTTGTTATAATGTAACTCGACCCCCTTTCCAGAATTTTCTGGCTTCGTCCCTAGGTGTATATATTAAATTTCTAGTATAATGGTGTGAATTTTTGTGTGTGTAGATTTATCCAACTTGTGTGAGGACTACCGGAGTCGGATTAGCAAACGCCGTTGGGGGAATCGGCGGAATGATTTGCCCTCTTGTAGCGGTCGGATTGCTTGATGAATGCTATAGAACAACTGCAATAGTTCTGTTTGAATTAGTAATTGTTATATCTGGATTATGTGTTTTTCTGTTTCCCCTTGAAACCAAAGGACAGCAATTACCCGATAGTGTTATGTAGTTAAGATTAGGGATGAAATCGAAATGTGGGAAATTGAGCAGGGGTAATATTGTCAACGATTATATCTAGAAGAATGAATTCTTTATGGGAGGAGTTATTACCACTACATATTTTTCTTATCCACTACGTTCATTAATACAATTTAATATTTTGACTCAACTGCCCTTCAATCATTTCCTCTTATTTATGGCATTTTCCTTAAAATGGTAAGGTTGTTTTACACTTTATTATCATCTCTATAATTATTTTCAATCATGTCAAGAAATATAAAAGCATATCAAATATTAATAAATAAAATTTAAAATTGATAAATTTATTATTCATCTTGAACCAAGGTGATTTTATTTACAATAAACTTCAAAAAAATATTACTTCAATTTAATAATATTTTTACCTTGATTTTTTCCTTAATGATTGCAATGAAATTTATAAAAGCTGGGGAATAAAGGAAACTTTTCTCAAATAATACCTTTTTACTTTTTTATTTATCAAAGTGACTTACTGTTCAAAGTTTTGCCCAAAATGTCCCACTTTTTTTAAACTCGCTACACCGTGTAGCGATTTTAAAATTTTCCGTTTAAAATCGCTACACGGTGTAGCGATTTTAAATTTGTTAAAATTTATTTTAATATTTATGATATTAAAAAAAAAAACTAAATTTGAAATCGCTACACGAAGTAGCGATTTCAAATTAAAACCAAGCCAAAGTCCGTACACGTCCAACCAAAACAAAATAAAGTTTGTACTTCGTCCCGTCCCACTTTAAATTACAAAATAATAATAAAAAAATTATATATTAATAAAAAAATTAAATAGAAATATTATTTTTTCCATATCAAATAAATATTTTAAAAAATGTACTTATATAAAAAATTATATTCTTCGTTTCAAAAATAAATATTACTTTCGACTCAAAATGAATAACCAAATAATAATACTACATTTTTTATCCCAAAAAAATGAGCATTACTTCCTTCATCCCAATGAATATTTTAAAAATTAATACTACTTCATTCGCCTCTAAATTAATGTTTGTAATGACTAGCCTTCGTCTCAAAATATAATATTAATTTTTGAGGCAAATGAAGAGTATAATTTTTTTAAATATTCATTGAGACGAAAGAAGTAATGCTCATTTTTTTGGGATAAAAAATGTAGTATTATTTTTTGATTATTCATTTTGAGTCGAAAGTAATATTTATTTTTGAAACGAAAAATATAATTTTTTATAGAAGTACATTTTTTAAAATATTTATTTGAGATGAAAAAAATAATATTTCTATTTAATTTTCTTCATTAATATATAATTTTTATATTATTATTTTGTAATTTAAAGTGGGACGGGACGAAGTACAAACTTTATTTTGTTTTGGTTGGACGTGTACGGACTTTGGCTTGGTTTTAATTTGAAATCACTACTTCGTGTAGCGATTTCAAATTTAGTTTTTTTTTAAATATTATAAATATTATAAATATTAAAATAAATTTTAACAAATTTAAAATCTCTACACCGTGTAGCTATTTTAAACGAAAAATTTTAAAATCGCTACACGGTGTAGCGAGTTTAAAAAAAGTGGGACATTTTGGGCAAAACTTTGAACAGTAAGTCACTTTGGTAAATAAAAAAGTAAAATGGTATTTTTGAGAAAAAAATCGGAATAAAGTATGGAATTTCATATTAGAAAAATATACATTCATATTAAACTTTATTTGTAAACTTATAAATATTTTTATGGCTAAAAATTGTCAAACCACCAATTTAAATTTTCAATCTCACAACTTTACCGTTTTAAGTTATAAATTGAAAATGAGGTAAAACTATTAGTTTAACACATAAAAATATAGTTAAAAATGTTAGATTTTAGATTTGTGAATCACAATTTTAGCATAACAATTTAAATTTTTAATAATATTTGTTGGTGTAAAATTCCTTAGAACTTTATTTTGTCTAGGCTCTGAAAAATATATATTTTTTTGGTAAAAATATAAAAATAATTGGTGAAAATAAAAATAATTTTGAGAAGTAGATTAATTTTAAATAACAAGTTGTCAAGCTCACAACATTGTTAATTATTTTTAATATTATGTCATTATTTTCAAGTCTTTTTTTAATAAAAAATTATTGATAAAATATAATTTAATATTTATTCTGAAACAAAAGGGGTAAGAATATGGTTTAAAATAAACTAAAAATTAAGCTGAAAAGAAAAATTAAAAAACAATTCATTATTAAAAGTTAATTATTTACTGTATAAAATAATAAGTATTTCAATGAATATCATAATTATTTAATAATTTTTATTCGTAAATGTAGTAGATTTTTTTTCCTAAAACTGTAGTGTATAAATAAAATTGTAGTGGTATAAACCATTATGGAATGTTTCATTTATTCCTTATAATAAAAAAGGAAGATTATGCCTATTTACAAAAATAAGATGTTAGAGGGAATGCTTTCTCTCCCTATGATTTATCTCCTAGGCGCTTCTGTGCGTGCATATGTGTGTGTGTGTGTGTGTAGTGAAAAAAAAGGAAGATTATGCCTATTTACAAAAATAAGAAAGGATAATTTTGTCAAGTTACAAAATTTCATAGTGGAAAAGCAAAAGGTGTAGTTGCAATAGTCCCTCCCATTGTTTATTTCTTTTGCTACAAATTAGCTCAAAAAGTTTAAAAATACAATAAATAAATAAATAATATTAAAAAAATTGCTCTATTTGAAATGTCTATAATATGCTAAAAAATTGTTATGTGAGGTGTATTATGAACGTTCTTATTATAGAAAATGTTATCCCTAAATAATTATTTATCAATATTTTTGCTATTCACTTTATACCTGCAAAATTAAAAGTTTAGAAAGTAGATAACACAAATATTATACATCTTTGCAATTGTTTTGGCCAAATTTAAGCACTTTGACCTCAAGGATGAGAATAGGGCACCATGGAATATGATTATGTAAATTCAAGATAAAGAGACAAAGGAATTAACGAGGAAAATCCTTGAACAACTTGTTCGCCGGCATAAAATCTCGAAACAATGGAATTTTATTACTATGATGATCGGAATGTGAGTTTGAGTACAGAGAGTATTACGAAAATGTGAGTGTTCTGAGTGGTCGTGTACATGTGTTGCTATTCTGATTTAAATACTAGGAAAAGTAACATAAATAACAGAATTAATGAGATCCCACATCTTGCGCCTAGAATCCCGCCGGAAGTTATGAAGATCAAGATAGCCGTTTGGAGGAGTATTACGTGCATTGAAGATAGGTTTCATGATCTTTGACTTGGTCTCACGTTTTTCATAACGGTTCCTAAAAATTAGGTCCGAAGTAATGGCTCTACATAACGTGATTTTAGTCAAATTGTACTTATCAAGTTGTAAGCTCAATATGAAACGTCAGGTTGTACGGTCAGGTTTTACGCTCAAGTTGTATGCTCAGGTTGTACGCTCAAGATGTAACGTCAGGATGGAATGCCAGGGTGCTAATTTTTCTACCCCAAACAGCAATTAATTTATATAAAAATAAGCATTTTTAAAAAATCTCTAAATAAAATTTGGACATTCGTTTATTCATTTAAATACCGATGAAACGACGGGTGGTGCATAAACGAATTTGAGTATAAGATCTATGGTAAGAGTAAAATTAAAAGGGTGAAAATTAAATACTTCCATTTCTAAAAGAAAACTAGTTAATAACCCGTCGAAATTCGACGGGCATAGTAAGGCTAATTATCTAATTAGAAAATAAAATTGAAAATATATATTTAAAAGGACAATAAGATTAATTAATAAAGTATAATTTTATTCATTTTGTAAAAAAAATGGTAGGTAAATATAATCACTATACATATACATATAGAGAGAAAGATCTACACATATAATTAGTATATCAATATATCTTATTGTCTAACTATGAAAAAAAAAATTAAAGATAATGTGTTGCTTATATAATATATTTGATCTAATTAATAGTGTATCAATTATAGTTTAGTCATGGGTCAAAGAAATAATCAAGAAATTTTAAGAGATTCATAAAATAACATATATATCAATCCCAACAAAAAACGCAAATTATTGATCGTTATATAAACATTCAAGGAATTTGGATTCTTGTAAATCAATTTGATCTCCCAAGAGTTTGAATGGAGTTTCATCTCATTTTAGACCAACACAACTCATTTGATTAAACTTATGGGAAAAGTCAAATGGCAACCATCCAAATTGGGGTAAAATGCACAAAGTCGTGAAAAAATAAAAGAATAATTTGAGTGAAACATTATCATAGTTCAGGCAATTCGTGGTGAATGTTCCAAAGGAGTGAATATTGCAAGAAAGTACACTCAAAGAACCATCCTAGTGGAAATTACATGTTACTCTCCAATTCCTGTTAATTATTCGCTAAAACATAGTTAAATTTAAGTCTTATCAGAACTAAACAATCACACTTTGAACCATGCCAAACTCGAGCTAAGGTGCTACTTAAATAAGATTAGGTGTTGATAAATAAACTCCAAACCATATTAACTTCAATGAAAGAAAATTTGTTAGTTAACCTTGAACCTCTTTATATCCAAGATAATTCTCAACTTAATAAATTTCTTAAAGCACCAATCAATATCGGTTCATAAGTTCCATTGCAATAAAAATTATGTGTTGCTATCAAACTGATAATACTCATTTTGAACATTCAAACAATGTACTGGTCTACAATTACATTATGGCAATAGAAGGATTTCCTAATTTTGATATTTGAAATAAAAAGGGTAATTTTGCATACTACGAAAATATATTTACTTAAAATAAACAAATCAAGAACATGAAACTTAAATCAAGAACATCTAAATGGAACTCCAGCCAAGTATAACCACTATAAGGAAAATCCATTTTAGCTACGGCAAATTCCGTAGCTAAAATGAAGATTCCGTAGCTAAATCGTGTTTAGCTACGGATTTGTTCCGTAGCTATTCCGTGGGTGCAGGTTTGTCGCTAAATTGGGCGTCGCTATTTTGTAGCTATTTTAGAGACGGATATGTCCGTCTCTAATTTAGAGACAGATATGGCCGTCTCTAAATTAGAGACAGATATGTCCGTCTCTAAATTAGAGACAGATATGTCCGTGTCTAAATTAGCTACAGATATGACCGTCTACGGATTAGCGACAGATTTTTCGTCTCTATTTAAATACTCGTTTTATTTTCAAACAATTTTAGCGACGGATATTTCCGTGGCTAAATTGACAATTTTTTTTAAAAAAAAATATACTAATATATTTTAAATATATATATATATATATATATATATATATTTAAAATATTTTAGTATTTATTTTTAAATATATATTAAATCAGTCCCTTGATTTTTCTTATTCTCAAATCAATCCCTTAATTTTTTTTATTTTCAAATCCCCCTTAATTTTATTAATTCTAAATCGCCTTGACAATTCAAAGTTACTCTTTGCCCCCCTCAACTTCTTTTCTACCCAAATCCGTCTTCAATCTTCACCACCAGCGACCACCGCCATCCACCGTGACCATTCACCACCGTCGACCATTCACCACCATCACACAACCACATCAAACCACCAACATTCACAACCACCATCAAAACAGAGATTGAAGAATTAAAAACGAAATCAAAATCGAAATAAAAACTTTGTTGAAGAAACGACTCCTGCTGTCCTTACCAACATCAAAACAAATACCACGGCATCCCCGTCGACCATTCACCACCGTAACCACTGCACACCACCAACAATCAAAACGAAATCAAAACAGAGATGAAGAAATCGTGCCAAATCAAAACAGAGATGAAGAAACAAAAGTGCGAAATCAAAATAGAGGGAGAGACGGAGTGTTTTCATACCAGTCTGTGGTGAAGACGGAATACGAACCGTTGCCGTCGCCGGAGACGAGAGAGGAAGAGGGAATGGTAGTGGTGGCGGCGTAATGTGAAGAGATAAATGGGGAGGTCATAGTGTTTGTTGAAGGGAGAGAAATAGAGAGAGAAATAGAGAGAGTCACGGAGGGCGAAGGCTGCAGCTGGATGGCCATGGCGATGGCGGAGGCGGAGGCGGAGGCTGAAAGAACGAAGGAGACGGTAAGGAAATGAGAGAGAGAGAGAGCCGTGCTTTCTAATGAAGAGAGAGAGAGAAATAGGGAGAGGGATAAATGGGTTTGTGTGGATTAATATGGGCCATTTGATTTGTTGTTATGAACGGTAGGATCTTGCTTTGGCCATAATCCGCGTGAAATTTTAAAATCCAATCAAACAATGCCACATCACACGTACTTATATTTATTTCACACTATATTATACAATAACTAAAATATTTATGTCTAATATTAAGAATAATAATATTTATTATTAATAATATTTATTAATAAAATATTAATTATATAATTAATTAATTAATTAATATTAATATTAATTATATAATCAGTAATAATATTAATAATAGTATTAATAATAATTAGAAATTTTTATTATTTTTTATTGAATAGGAAAAAATATTTTAGATTTTTTTATTACTGAAATTTACAAAAAGTTATCTAAAATATTTACATGCTTTTATTTGATTTATCCAAAATTTTAGTTATAGTAATATGCCTAATATCAAGAATAATAACATTATCATATAATTAGTAATAATACTTAATAATAAGACTAATAATGATGTTATTGTTAATTGTTCAATTATATAATTGAATATATTAATAGTTATTATTATATAATTAATAATAATATTATTATATAATTAATAATAATTTTAATAATAACTAGTAATAATACATAACATCAAACATAATAATGTTATTAATTAATAACAATATTCATTAATTTAATTATTTTAAATTCATTAATAATAATTTAATAATTTAAACTTCTAAGAAATATTAATATACTTAAGTAATAATTGATATTAATAAATTATAAAAAAATACTTATTAACAATAACAATAATTTTATCTTTAAAGAAAATAGTAATTAGTAATAATACTTAATAATAAGACTAATAATGATGTTATTGTTAATTTTCAATTATATAATTGAATATATTAGTAATTATTATTATAGAATTAATAATAATATTAATAATATCTAGTAATAATACATAATATCAAAAATAATAATGTTATTAATTAATAATAATACTCATTAATTTAATTATTTTAAATTTATTAATAATAATTTAATAATGTATAAGGGTATAGAATTTAGGGTTTAGGGTTTAGAGTTTAGGGTATAGGGTATAGGATTTAGGATTTAGGGTATAGGATTTAGGGTTTAGGGTGTAGGGTTTAGGGCTTATAGTTTAGGGTATAGGGTTTAGGGTTTAGGGGTTAGGGTATAGGATTTAGGGGTTAGGGTATAGGGTTTAGGGATTAGGGTATAGGGTATAGGGTTTAGGGTTTAGGGGTTAGGGTATAGGGTTTAGGGTTAGGGTATAGGGTTTAGTGGTATGTGGTTTAGGGTTGTGGTTTAGGGTTTGGGTATAGGCTTTAGGGGTTAGGGTATAGGGTTTAGGGGTTAGGATATAGGGGTTAGGGTATAGGGTATAGGGTTTAGGGGTTAGGGTATAGGGTTTAGGGTTTAGGGGTTAGGGTATAGGGTTTAGGGTTTAGGGGTTAGGGTTTAGGGTTTAGGGTATAGGGTATAGGGACGGACTACCCTATATTTATTTTTTATTTTTAAATTTTTTTTTATTGACTAGAAAACAATATTTTAGCTTTTGTTAATCAGTGGTTTTTTTTTAGAAAAAGTTATAGAAAAAAAGATAGAAAAAAACTAAACAAATGAAAGTATATAGAAGAAAAGTCAAAAGAGGGACGGACTACCCTATATTTATTTTTTATTTTTTTAAAAAAATTTTATTGACTAGAAAACAATATTTTAGCCTTTGTTAATCAGTGGTTTTTTTTAAAAAAAGTTATATAAAAAAAGATAGAAAAAAACTAAACAAATAAAAGTATATAGAAGAAAAGTAAAAAGAGGGACGGACTACCCTATATTTATTTTTTATTTTTTTAAAAAAATTTTATTGACTAGAAAACAATATTTTAGCCTTTGTTAATTAGTGGTTTTTTTTAGAAAAAGTTATAGAAAAAAAGATAGAAAAAAACTAAACAAATGAAAGTATATAGAAGAAAAGTCAAAAGAGGGACGGACTACCCTATATTTATTTTTTATTTTTTAAATTTTAATTGACTAGAAAAAATATTTTAGCCTTTGTTAATCAGTGGTTTTTTTTAAAAAAGTTATATAAAAAGATAGAAAAAACTAAACAAATGAAAGTATATAGAAGAAAAGTCAAAAGAGGGACGGACTACCCTGTATTTATTTTTTATTTTTTTAAAAAAATTTTATTGACTAGAAAACAATATTTTAGCCTTTGTTAATCAGTGGTTTTTTTTAGAAAAAGTTATATAAAAAAAGATAGAAAAAACTAAACAAATGAAAGTATATAGAAGAAAAGTCAAAAGAGGAACGGACTACCCTATATTTATTTTTTATTTTTTAAAAATTTTTATTGACTAGAAAACAATATTTTAGCCTTTGTTAATCAGTGGTTTTTTAAAAAAAAAGTTATATAAAAAAAGATAGAAAAAAACTAAACAAATGAAAGTATATAGAAGAAAAGTCAAAAGAGGGACGAACTACCCTATATTTATTTTTTATTTTTTTTAAAAAATTTTATTGACTAGAAAACAATATTTTAGCCTTTGTTAATTAGTGGTTTTTTTTAGAAAAAGTTATATAAAAAAAGATAGAAAAAAACTAAACAAATGAAAGTATATAGAAGAAAAGTCAAATTTAGAGACGGATACTAAATCTGTCTCTAAATTTTAGAGACAGATGTTAAATCTGTCACTAAATTAGAGACGGATTCAAAAATCTTTCTCTAAATTAGAGACGGATTAAAATTTGTCTCTAAAGTTTAGAGACGGATTCTGAATCTGTCTCTAATTTAGAGACGGATTCTGAATCTGTCTCTATTTTAGAGACGGATACAAAACCCGTCTCTAAAATTTAGAGACGGAATCTGAATTTAGAGACGGAATCTGAATCCGTCTCTAAATTAGAGACGGATTCGGATTCCGTCTCTGATTTAGAGACGGATTCGGATTCCGTCTCTGATTTAGAGACGGATTCAGATTCCGTCTCTGAATTAGAGACGGAATCTTAATCCGTCTCTAATTTAGAGACGGAATCCGAATCCGTCTCTGATTTTTGGTTCTGTCTCTAATCTGTCGCCAAATTAGCTACGAATTCCGTCCGTCTCTAAATTTCCGTCTCTAAATCCGGTTTTCCTTGTAGTGAACAACTACTACCTGACACTGTTCTTGTAGCAACAGGTTGTTTTTTACGATGACTCTTAAGAAAAACAGAAGATCTAAAAATTAATTTGTTATTATAAAATAAAATCAGAAATAATTTTAAATATAATTAGAAAATATCAATAAGTATGCTCATGTATCATGTGACTACATACATACATTTAATGTTTATGTTGATTTTTTTTAATCAAAAATAGATGTAAATGTGTAAATTTTGCAATTAGAATGACTATACATATTTTTTTTCAATAAATGAAAATGAAGTACATGACATAAACTATTATTAAACACTAAACAATATCACCCTTCTTTCTCTCCCTTAATCAAGACATCACCCACCTCCAATCTTCCTCAACCTACATCTATCACTCTCTCAAATTTATCACCCCTCCCAACCGCGTCTATATCGTTATTACCGCCATCGCCGCCACCTAAGGACTACCCAAATTAAACACACATTTGATGCATTTCTCTGCTATACATCCTTAACTCTTAACATGACCAACTCCTCCCACGCTGCTCTGCTTTGCTCGTATACCTTCTTTATTTTTGGGATACCCATGAAACCCTCATTTGGATCTCCCTCATCAAAAAGGGTCATACAACTATCATCATTAAAAGTTCATATAGGGTCATCGAATTTGAAAAACACACAAATATTAAGACTTCTTGCAACTCAAACTGTTGCAACCTCCACTATAATCTTCAACTAAAGTATCTTAAAGTCCGATGTTCCTCCTTAAAACCAATTGGTAATAAGTGAAGTGGTCAAGGATCCTTATATGTTATATGCAAGGTTTGCCAATTCCTGACGTAGGATAATATCTCTAACACGCCCCCATCACGTGTAGCCGGGCTTTGCCAAAGGCTTACAACGTAGACTTATTAACCGGGTGGCGCGGAGTAACATCATGGGTCGTTGGGCCTTCACGTGTAACATACCTGCTCTGATACCAACTTAAAGTCTGAGGTACCAACTTAAAACCAATTGGTGTCAAGGGGAGTGGCCTACGATCCTTATATGTTATAGGCAAGGTTTGTCAATTTCCGATTTGAAATAATATCTCTAACGAAGTAAACAATATTCATGAACCGTTGAAGTACTCGAACTCCGTCCATCCATCCCCGGCTTGCATCCATACCCTGACCTTTGATTTGTAATTTATCTTAAAGTTGGGTTTAATTGTACTACAAAAACTTAAATTTGGTCTTCTCCCTTTTCTTTAATTCCTTTATTCTATATGCGGAGAAATTTTTAGGTTTAGATTTTAATTCCTTCAACGATTTTTTCTTAAAACTTTTTAAATAATGTGACCCACTTGTCATATTCTCAAAAGCTATTAAATTAGTATTCCCTTCACACTTTCTCTCTCATATCACACTATATATACTCATAACACTTTAATATTATACACTTTTTCTTAATTTTCGTGCATTATCTTAAATATTTAAAATTGAATCGAAATGAAGGGAGTATAATAAGACATAATTGAATATATTTAATTCGATTTTCTTAATAAAATCAGATTTTTGGAGAATACCATTTTTCTAAAAAATAAAATTATAATACTTCATTAAAAATTATTTGCGAGATTTACTTGTAATACGAACAACAATTATCCACTTTATTATTCTCTCTGCTTAATACTCACAACATCTATTTTAATAACATATTTTCTTAATTTCTCGTTCTTGTAAAGAAATTAAAACTTTCAACGAAGAGAGAGTATCTTTCTAAATGAATTTTAATTAGATTTCTTCTCTTCAATGATTAAACACATCCTCCTGGTGTACTTATATCATGATAGAATAATTGTATCATTGTTTGAGCCCCTTGTAAATGGCTTTCTCCTCCATCTTCCTCGTCCAAAGTTCTCCCCAAACAATTTTGTATGAAAGCACGGATATCATAAGAATTGAAAGCTTACTGACGTTAAAGTTGGTCGTTCAATAGGCAAAACACTATTTGTATCCTATCATATAGGGCTCATAATAGTGAATACCCTAATCGTGGAAAACGTTGTATGGCATCATTTTTCTTTGATCTTCGAATTTGATTCTTTGTTCATGCCGCTTATACTAACAAATTTTCTGATTATAACCTAACATATTAATTAAGGAAATACTCCGTTCATCGATCCCATTCCAGAATAAATGTTGGATTTAGTCAACTAAGTTGAACTTTGACCAAAAAGTTATGAAAATTTGATTATATTTATACTATTATGAAAATGGTTCTTGATACACCAATAGAAATACTATTCATAACTATTTTTAAATTTACATAAAGATAAATAATTTGATTATATTTATACTATTATAATAATTTGAATGAAACAAAGATAAAGATAAGAGGGGTAACTAAGAGCTAAATATGCAGATCATGATGAAGAGATAAGTAAGAGTTACATAAATGGATTATAATTATAAACAGGTGTTAATTATACTAACGTACCATTTCGAATTTAAGGGTCCATTTGAATATATTAATGTTTAATAGGAAAAATCATAAATATTTTTACCATTCACTTTCAAATTTTAATTTTGCTAAAGCTTAATGAACTATGGAAAAAGAATCTTGAAAATAATCATTTAGGGACAATGTTTTTTGAAGCAAAATTTCAAAAAATCATTCAATTTGAAAAAAAAAAAAGTTCATTGAATTGGGATGGAATAAATATATCGATATTAAAATAAGATGACAACTAATGTTAGTTGCTTAATTAATAAACTAATTTGCAGGAAGGACGGAAACACCCAATTGCTAGCTAAACGTGAAAAGGAAAAATCGTTGTAGTCATATAAATGTATAGAAATTGATGCTTACCTTTATTGACTCAAGTTGAAGAGATTAGAACAATTATATTCGAATAAACCTTCCAACATAAAAGAACCATACTCCAAATTTAATCATACATAAAAAGCTTATTACTACTATAAAGAAAGGAAATCAGAATGAATATATCAAGAAAACTATTTCCCAGTCAGTGCTTCAAGTATTGAGAAATTAGAGGATTTTATTCCACACATATATACACACCATGTTTATATATGATTGAATATAATATCTATCTAAATTAGGATACGAATTCGAATAAAACTTAATTTTTGAATTTGAATATGTTTGATTGAATGAATAATTGATTAACTCCTTTTGATTAACAAATTAATTGATTAGATCTTTAAAAATTTAGTTCCCTACCATATACGGGATAGCAATAAATATTTTTCTTAAATATATGAATTTTATTTCCCTTAAGCTCTTTTTTTTTGCAATTCAAATGATTCAAAATTCAAACATTGTATGTGCTTAAATTAGGATAATTTGTTATATAAATAATTTCCTTAAATAAATTATCTTTTTCATGAAAAATATTTTCACTTAAGCCAATAGGAGAACGACACATGACTTTACACGTCATTATTCCATGTGGCTTAATGTGAAATGAGAATAAGTTTTTACTTTAATATATTATATAGATAGATAGTCTCAAAACGGAGGTTAAATTCTTTAAAAAAGACAATGTCTCTATATGTTCTTATATTAAAAAAAAATCTCCTTGTATTAGTTAGTCATTTCTAATCTAAAAAGTTAAAAATTGAATAGAAATAATATTTATACATCTTTGTTATTATAATTTATAAAATATGAATAGTTTTCAAAATGTTTCTAAAATAAAAAAAAAATAGTCATTTAATTTGTGTGAGAGAAACTAATAATTTCATCTTAATTAATCATATTTGAAGTTTGAATGATCATATTTTAAATAGGGAGGGGCTATTGTCACTATAATAATTACTTATCCACTTCTATTTTTGTAAATAGACATAATTATCCTCCCATAATTTAAGGAGTTATAATGAAGTACTTCAGAGTTTAATTATATTCACTACAAGTTTTGTTTATCCTCTACATTTTTAAATAAAAATTAAATTAATTATGATAATAGCAAAAATTACACTTAAATATTTCACTTATTTAATAATGCATAAATTTTTTGGAGTAAAAAAAAACTATTTTAAATAAATATTATTATATTTTTTAATTTAATTAATATTAATATTTTTATTTGTCCATTTTCTAGTAAAATAACTAAATCACTTGTGATCCGTTAACTTCCATTATTTCTTACAACCAAAAAATTAAAATATTTTATATAATATCAAAAAAACTCAAAGAAAAAATATTGATTAGGTGGACCATTTTTCTAGGAAAGCGAAATGAGTATTGTACCAGTTAAGCCCACGTTGAAAATATATCATATTTGATGTCAATTTTCTCATGTAGTTTGATTATTTTAAATTTATTATTATTTTATTATTTTTAATTTTAATATTGTCCATAGAAAAATAATCAAACTACATGTGATTCATTATTATATTCATTTTTAATGACATTGATAAAAATATTATTAGTAAATTCACCTCTTAGTTTAGTACTTAAATTAATAAATTTTAATATTAATATAAATTTCAAACATAGTTCCATTTTTTAATTTACAACAAAAAATATTTATTACTAGATTCACATCTCAAATTTTATAATTCAATATTTGCAAACCCCATTCATAAATTTTTTATACATTTTTATCACTTTGTCTAATATTTATTTCTAACTAATTGAGATAAAAAAAATGGAATAAAAAATTAGTACGTAAAAATAGATATTAATCTATGTGAATAAAGATATCTAGCTTCTAACATGTAAAAAAAAACTAGGTAAAAATAACTAAATGTATTTTCTATTAATACTTGCATCGATGTATTATAATTTTAAGGTCTTGCATTTAAATCTTTTAATAATTTAAAAATGATTAAAATAATTTAATTTGTGAATTGAGAAAAATAATAAGTGAATATTTAACTTTAATAAATGATAATGGATGTAGTGTATAAACAAATTTTGTAGTATATATAAGTAGTCTCTTTTAAGGGTAAGGGTAATTGTGTCAAGAAAATAACTAATTTACCAAAAATAATTACGATGTAGTGAATTAGTATTTAATGTAGTGGCAATAGCTCCTCCCTTTTAAATATAAGAGTATAAATTATGAGAGTGATTTGCATTTTTTCATCCCACTTTCCTTTCAATACCGAATGCTTATCCCAAATATCAAAACTAACTCCACGTTATTAGTCAGATTTGAAATTATGAACTTAATTTCATCAAATTTAAAAAGAGAATTTGAAATTATGAACACATCGAATTTAAAAAGAGAATTTGAAATTATGAACTTAACTTCATCAAATTTAAAAAGAGAATGATTTTCTTTCATTCATTAGATTATTAATCCTAAGAGTCACTAATGAATTTATGTGAATTTGAAAGTGTATAAAGAATTCAAGAATTATATTTTGATTGTAAATGTTGTTTTTTATTTTTTGACGATGGCCCATGCAAAAAAATCATTAATTAGTAAAATTCAATCTTTTCTTTATAGGTAATCCTAATTTTATCTAAATTTATACCCGTTTTGTCTGAAAATGAATAGTCCCATTAAACTATTCAAAAAATTTAACAACCTATTTTCATGTCCATCATTAATCATTATCTATTACTTCATTACTTTCTTTTCTTTCTGGATTTCTATTTTCATGTCTATCATTAATCATTATATATTACTCCATTACTTTCTTTTCTTTCTTGATTGGGTCTCCTGCTCTCTTCTCTTCCACTTCTTTCTTGGTTGACAATTTTGAAAGTTGCATGATTTTAATCAAACATAAAATATAATTATCTTTTAGAACAAACAAAAATGAAAAATGAGAACATTTTTATGAGACAGAGTGAATATAGTAATATTTTATTTAAATATTATAATATACATGTAATTACTTATGATTATAATATCTCATCAAAAAACTCAAATTGATTCTCAATATCTCTTCTTCACTGTCGTGTAATCTTCCTTTTTCTTCAACAACAGTTTTTTTTTATCATCATCGAGTACCACTTATGTACACTTGATAGCTATTAGGAAATGAATATCTGATGTAAAATTGTGCTTCATTATGCCACAATTTTTCACTTTCCTACAATCATGCATAAGTTTGATGATTAATTTGAAGTTGTTCAAAAAAAGTAAATGCGACTTGTGAAAAAACAGATTCTTGAACCGAAAAGTCCATTATTTTGATATTGTTGAGCCCGATAATCATATACAGCCCAAATTTTGTAGGAAAAATCTTCAATATAATATCACTTTCGATCATGTTTTATTCACTTTTAGGGGGAAGACCATGAAGTCCCATGACCTGGTTGTATGCGATTGTTTCTTTTTGCTAGGGTACACCAAAACCACACCGTCCCTTAATAATTACTATGCATAAATGTCAAAATTTAATTTGGGCAAATACAACATAAATTTAAAAGGCTGTCTCTAAAGAAAAAAATAGTTTTTTTTTTCGCACCTGATACTCTTTCCTTCTCCTCTCGAGTTATCTTCATTGCAATCCCATTGAGGCCGATCCTTTTATAACTGTATATTAGAAATGATAATGCTTCACTATAAAAATCATTTCAAAAACAAAGTGTTGTAAGCATTAAAATTAGTACAATTAGTATCGAAAGTCATGTACCATGATAATATACTTTACTCATTCTTTCTCAAAATAAATGGTCATAATTTTTCTTGTTCAAGAAAAATATACAAAAGCTAGCATTCATTATGGGGCGAAGGTAGTATTTACCATTATATTCTGGATGTAATAAATTAAAAAAAATATGAATAGTTTTCAAAATGTTCCTAAAATAAAAAATAGTCATTTAATTTGTGCGAGAGAGAAACTAATAATTGCATCTTAATTAATCACATTTGAAGTTTGAATGATCATATTTCAAAATATAAGACTATAAAATATGAGAGTGATTTGCATTTATTCATCCCACTTTCCTTTCAATACCGAATGCTTATCTCAAATATCAAAACTAACTCCAAGTTATTAGTCAGATTTGAAATTATGAACTTAACGTCATCAGATTTAAAAAGAGAATTTAAAATCGTAAAATCTAGGGAGAAACGCGTTTCTCCATAAGTTATGGAGAAACGGGTTACGGGTATCCAGAACCTTTTGAAAGGATATCCAGAAAATTTTTGTATTGGCCATGACCTTGTCCCATGGTTACTTCTGGATATCAGTCTCAAAGGTTCTGGATATCCGAAACCCTTTGAAAGGATATCCGTAAGCTTATGAAAGTGATATCCGAAACCTTCAAAATGATATCCGAAACTTTCAAAATGTTTCGGATATTCATTTGATGGTTTCGGATATACATTTGAAGGTTTCTGGATATCCGTAAACCGCCAATAAGCAATTTCGGTCTTGGCCTTGGATTTGGCTTCAAAATGTTTCTGGATATTCATTTGATGGTTTCTGGATATACATTTGAAGGTTTCTGGATATCCAGAAACCTTCAATAAGCAATTTCTGGTCTTGGCCTTGGATTTGGCTTCAAATCTATTTTTTCTGGATATCCGCCTAAAGGCTTCTGGATATCCGTTCCAAAGCTTCTGGATATCCAGAACCCTTTGAGACTGATATCCAGAAATTTTCTTCTGGTTATCAAATGTATATCTTCTGGCTATTAAAAACGCGTTTCTCCATAGTTATGGAGAAACGCGTTTCTCAGCAGACCTACTCATTTAAAATTATGAACATAACTTCATCAAATTTAAAAAGAAAATTTGAAATTATGATCTTAACTTCATCAAATTTAAAAAGAGAATGATTTTCTTTCATTCATTAGATATTTAATCCTAAGAGTCACTAATGAATTTATGTGAATTTGAAAGTGTATAAAGAATTCAAGAATTATATTTTAATTGTAAATGTTGTTTTTTATTTTTTGACGTTGGCCCACGCAAAAAGAATCATTAATTAGTAAAATTCAATCTTTTCTTTATAGGCAACCCTAACTTTATTTAAATTTATACCCGCTTTGTCTGAAAATGAATGTTTATATTCTTAATCTTCTTAGTTATTGATAAATTGTTCAATACTAAAATTAAATTACCACTTCAAAGTTTTTTCAAATTAGTATTTAGTCTATAAATGTTACTTCCTCCGTTCTATAATAATAGTCCCATTAAACTATTCAAAAAATTTAACAACCTATTTTCATGTCTATTATTAATCATTATCTATTACTTTCTTTTCTTCATTGATTTCTATTTTCATGTCTATCATTAATCATTATCTATTACTCCATTCTTTCTTTTCTTCCTTGATTGGGTCTCCTTCTCTCTTCTCTTCCACTTCTTCCTTGGTTGACAATTTTGGAAGTTGCATGATTTTAATCAAACAGAAAATATAACTATCTTTTAGAACAAACAAAAATGAAAAATGAGAACATTTTTATGAGACAGAGTGAAAATAGTAATAGTTTATTTAAATATTATAATATCATGTAATTACTTATGATTATAATATCTCATCAAAAAACTCAAATTGAGTCCTTATATCTCTTCTTCACTGCCGTGTAATCTTCCTTGTTCTTCAACAACAATTTTTTTTTATCATCATCGTGTATCACTTATGTACACTTGATAGCTATTAGGAAATGAATATCTGATGTAAAATTGTGCTTCAGATTTTATGCCACAATTTTTCACTTTCCTACAATCATGCATAAGTTTGACGGTTAATTTGAAGTTGCCCAAAAAAAGTAAATGCGACTTGTCAAAAAACAAATTCTTAAATCGAAAAGTCCACTATTTTGATATTGTTGAGCCCGATAATCATATTCAGCCCAAATTTCGTAGCAAAAATCTTCAATATAATATCACTTTCGATCATGTTTTATTCACTTTTAGGGGGAATACCATGAAGTCCCATGACCTGGTTGTATGCAGTTTTTTCTTTTTGCTAGGGTACACCAAAACCACCCCGTCCCTTAATAATTACTATGCATAAAATGTCAAACATTTAATTTGGGCAAATGCAGCATAAATTTAAAAGGCTGTCTCTAAAGAAAAAAAAGTTTTTTTTTTCGCACATGATAATCTTTCCTTCTCCTCCAGAGTTAACTTCATTGCAATCCTATTGAAGTCGATCCTTTTATAACTGTATAATAGAAATGATAATGCTTCACTATAAAAATCATTTCAAAAACAAAGTGTTGTAAACATTGCAATTAGTACAATTAGTATCGGAAGTCATGTACCATTATAATATACTTTACTCATTCTTTCTCAAAATAAATGGTCATAATTTTTCTTGTTCAAGAAAAATATACATAAGCTAGCATATTCATTATGGGACGAAGGTAGTATTTACCATTATATTATGGATGTAATAAATTAAAAAAATATGAATAGTTTTCAAAATGTTCCTAAAATAAAAAATAGTCATTTAATTTGTCCGAGAGAGAAACTAATAATTTCATCTTAATTAATCATATTTAAAGTTTGAATGATCATATTTTAAATATAAGACTATAAAATATGAGAGTGATTTGCATTTATTCATCCCACTTTCCTTTCAATACCGAATGCTTATCCCAAATATCAAAACTAACTCCACGTTATTAGTCAGATTTGAAATTATGAACTTAAATTCATCAAATTTAAAAAGCGAATTTGAAATTATGAACATAACTTCATTAAATTTAAAATGAAAATTTGAAATTACATAACTTCATTAAATTTAAAATGAAAATTTGAAATTATGAACTTAACTTCATTAAATTTAAAAAGAGAATGATTTTCTTTCATTCACTAGATTTTTAATCGTAAGAGTCACTAATGAATTTATGTGAATTTGCAAGTGTATAAAGAATTCAAGAATTATATTTTGATTGTAAATGTTGTTTTTTATCTTTTGACGATGGCCCACGCAAAAATAATCATTAATTAGTAAAATTCAATCTTTTCTTTATAGGCAACCCTAACTTTATCTAAATTTATACCCGATTTGTCTGAAAATGAATGTCTATATTCTTAATCTTCTTAGTTATTGATAAATTGTTCAATACTAAAATTAAATTATCACTTCAAAGTTTTTTCAAATTAGTATTTAGTCTATAAATGTTACTTCCTCCGTTCTATAATAATAGTCCCATTAAACTATTCAAAAAATTTAACAACCTATTTTCATGTCAATTATTAATCATTATCTATTACTTAATTACTTTCTTTTCTTCATTGATTTATATTTTCATGTCTATCATTAATCATTATCTATTACTCAATTCTTTCTTTTCTTCCTTGATTGGGTCTCCTGCTCTCTTTTCTTCCACTTCTTCCTTGGTTGACAATTTTGGAAGTTGCATGATTTTAATCAAACAGAAAATATAACTATCTTCTAGAACAAACTGTTGGAAAAATTCGTTATATGTGAAGAAAATTGTGTATTTTCCTTACATGAATCGTTTGTCGTTTGACAAAGATTATTGTGGGTTCATGTTCCACGTTGTGAGAACTTGAAAATGAAATATCTAGATGTCCAATTTGGTATTGGATGAGAAAGATATGATAGCTCAAAGTAAGTGGGTTAAAGTGTAACTTTTAGAAGTTAACACCACTATTGATGTCCCATAATTCCTAGATTAATTGAGGGATTAATATGGATCTTTACTTTGGAATTTGGGGTTACAAAGTTTGGTATTAAACTTCTTGAATAGAAAGTAATGAGTCTCATATTAATACTAAGATTAATTGGGTATTCATGGGAGAGTTAGTGGAGCTATAAGTAGAGAGACCCACAATAATGAAAGTTGAGTTTCTTTTTCCATCAATTCTCCACCTCCACCTCCCTCTTGCAATTTTTTATCTTCTTCCTTTGGCTTCCTAGAGAAATATCCATTGTGATTTTGTCCAAGCATAGGGAAATTCGCCGGAAAACTTAAGTGCAAAGTTGTTCCGGTTCATCCGTTCTATCCTGGGAGACTAACGTCCATTGAAGACCTCGAGCACTCGTAGTGAGGGGGCGAATTAGTCTTAAGGAGAGTGTCTAACACGGCTCGGATTCAAGCAAATTCAAGACGACGACTTACGGTTTTTTCTTTGTTAATTTTTATGTTGTATATTTTATTTCAATTTTATTGTAATTCTTTTTCTTTTGTGCTCGATTGTTTAGATTTGTCTAACAATCTTAAGACTAATTCGCTATTTGAGAAAGAATTACAGATTTGGAAATCCAGTGAAGCGGTAATCAAAGAAAGAGGTAAAAGAATTGGAAAACGATGGACGAGACGGAAGAAAATTCCAGCACATTTTTTCAGTGACCATCTGTGATAAAAATTATTTTCCATTTCTTTAACCGTTGGATCGGACTAAAATTTGGTGTGCATGTTCACGACTCATAGGAGAAGATTCTGAACGGTGAAGATCGGATTTTATTATGTAGATATTAATATATAAATTTCGGAACAGAGCAATTTCTGAAAGAAGTAATGATGTATTGACTTACGGATGAACATCAAGGATGTTGCAATGATTATGTAAAATAGTTGTGGTGATGCACTTCTAGTGTTTATACAATGAATGATAGATCCCTTATGGTTCATGAAAATCATAGTGAGAAAATTTGAAAAGTTCGATTGAACTAAATTGAGAAAATGAACGGTTAAAGATATTGTATTTAACGTTCTTATGATTCACAAGAATCATGTTGAGAAAAATTGAATAGTTCATTGAACTAAGTTGAGAAGATGGACGGGTAAAGATTTAGTCTTTAACGTTGCATTTTATAAATGAAAAGTTCTTTTGAACTAAGTTGAGAAGATGAACAGATAAAGATGTAGTCTTTAACGTTGCATTGTTTATACGATGTATTGACAAAGATGATAGGGCTTCTCGAAAGAAGTTGTTAAAGCCTATTATTGTCAATAGTGACAAAAGTCACAAAGATTAAAACAATAGAGCTTTTTGAAAGAAGTTGTTGAATTCTATTGTTGTGAAGATTGACATATATCACAAGGACTAAAGTATAGGGCTTCTTGGGAGAAATTGTTAAAACCTATAATTGAAATGGGTGACTAATGTCAAAAGATTAAAAATAATATGAATTCTTAAAGGAAGTAGTTAAATTCTATTGTTGATGACAAATGACACAAAATATTTAGAAGTATAACTTCTAAAAGAAATTGTGTATTTGGTGAATGAGAAGGTAATTTCTCTAATTTAGAGGTACTCCAAGATGAGACCTTTAAAATTTTGGAATAGTTACCTTCAATTATAATTTCATTAAAGAAATATGGTTTGTTATAAAAAATAAATTGTGATAATTCCCCTAATGAATTACAATTTATTTTTGGGTGAATTCTCTAATTATATTAGAGAGCTTGTAACAACAAAGTTACAATTTGGTGTTTAATTGTTGAAAAATTAAAGCCAATGTTTTGGGGAAGGCTCCTTGTGTGGAGCTTAAATCTTCAATGGGATGTGGTTGTTCCAAGTATTCCGGCTCACATAATGAGAAGTTAGAAAATTTTGTTGACCTCGACTTTAAGTGATTGATGGCAACAATAGATGTTCTACTTGACCACCCTTAAACTTGTGAGGTTTTTTAAGGAAGATTCTATAAAGTTGGGTGAAAATAAGATGGATGTTTAATCCGTGAGTGCGGTTGAAGCATGAGATTTTTTTTGGAATTATATACTTAACGGCTTGTCGAATTTGTTATATAACGTATATAGTACCTAGAAAATGGTGAAATAATTATGAGAGTCTTTGGACTATAAATAATAAATCTGAGAATGCGGCTGAAATGAACTTCATTATAAGTCGTGCTCTTGATTTTAAAATAGTGGACTTCATAAACCATGAAAAGTTAAATGAAAGAATTGAAAATGGTCTTTCATGAAAACCATACCGAATGGATGGTGTTGAGTGAAATTCTCAAGTGATGGCAATAATTGAGAAATTGTTTCACACTTGAAAAGATTTCAAGAATTACCTCACATATAAATGAAAGTTGAGGTTTTTGCTATTCGTCTTTGTGTTGAAAAAGAGAATAGAGCTTTGGAGAAGAAGTTGAAGCAAATCGAAATGCTTAACTCTAAGATAAGTTGGTCAAACTTGGTTTGAAAAGTCAAGCTTATTTGGAAAGTCAAACTTGGTTTGAATGTCAAACATGATATCATCAAGAATGATATTCATGATGCTTAAATGAATGAAATGGAATTGTATCAACCGATGAGTTGAATTAGTGATCAATAATGAGAATAAGTCTCGTTAGTTATATCATATTCCTTACGTTAAAAAGGAATTCAAAGAAAATGTGATATGTGCTTGAAGAAATATAATCAAAGCATATTGATGATTATGATGTGAATATTATTCAAACACATGGTGGTAATGTGTAAATTATTACATTCATCAATATTTGCTTAAGAGTAAAATATTTAATCTTATCTCTTTAAAGAAAAAGTTGGAAATCTACTTAATAAGGAGGTAGCGATAAAACACAACTAAATGTAGTTTGTGTATATGTTACACTAAATACTATTGATTGCATATGGTTGGGTATGCTTACAATAGTTGTGATTATAGAATTCTTGTGTATGAATTCAAGATTCAATAATGGAATCATGAAGCGCTTCTTTCTTTAAGAATATGTTTCCGTATAAATTAAGAGATGAGGCAAACTCATTCAAATGGATTCATGATTCAATAGAAGAAGAAGAAATTTATCATGAGGAATGATAAAGAAAGGTATAACCTCGACATAGCAAATGAAGTAGGATAAGAAAATTCTATGGCCCGGATTTTCTAACCTCCATGCCAGAAAGTGAATTACAAAGTTATAAAGACATTGAGCTCTTGGAAAGGATCTTTGTGAAAAGAGGCCATTAAAAGTGAGATTGATTCAATCTTGGAAAATCATACTTAGAAACTAGTGGATTTACCTCCGAGTAGTAAATCACTAGCATATAAGTGAATTTTCAAAAATGAAATTAAGACAGATGGAACAATCAATGAGTACAACTCGAGGGGTTTGTTGTATATGAGCAATGAAATAAAGTGTCCACAATGTACATCATGATCAAATGGTGTTAATAATGAAAATTGGCATTATTGCTAATTTTGGGACTACTCCAAAAATGTGGGGGTGGGTATACTTTGGAAAATAATTACCTTTTGGAGAGGTTTTCCCAAGAAAACAATGAGATGTCCATATGAAGTATGGAAACATAGGACTACGTACACTTGTTAATGTGGGGGTGTGATGGATGTGTTTTTACACACCCATTTTACATGTTTACGAACTTATTTTAGACTCAAAATCTCGGGTTTTATGTTGTTTTAATGTGGTTGTTGAGTGGTTGATGAGTACAGAGCAAAAGTATGATTTTGTGTTGAGTTTTGTCAAGAAAAGGGCAAGGAAATCAAGTTGGAGCGGAGCGGAGCAGGAAAATAATGAAGCAGATTCAAGCTCCAGTTGCTGGCCTCCAGAGCGGCCGCGCTCCATTGAAGAAAGACAAGCCAAAAATCCCAGTCCAGTAGAGCGACCGCGCTCACCTTAACCGCGGCCGCGCTCAAGTGAAGTTGTGAAGACCAAAAATCCCTGTGAAGCAGAGCGACCGCGCTCACCTGCAGAGCGGCCGCGCTCGTCCCGTATTCAGCATCAGATTTCAGCAACTTATGAAGGGCATTCTTGACTTTTATTCCGTTTTGACCTGTGTATTTTGCCCTAGTATAAATACTTAAGCAGCAGATTTTAATAGGACATCTTGAACATTGTTTTGAGTTCTTAGTTTTTGAGTTTTCTAGAGATTTCTTCGTTCATCAACTCTGGATCTCTCAAGTTTTGATGTTCTTTTATTTTATGAGTATTGTTATTTTCATTATGTCTTTGAGTAGCTAAATCTCTTAGATTTGCGGATTGGTTGTAGCAATTACTGGATCTTTATGCTATAGATTTCATTATTCCAAATTGATCTCTTTCTAGTTCTTCAAAGCATTTATCTTTAACAGTTTTAAGGTTTCAACTTCATGTTAAGATGACTTTGGCCTTTTAATTATTTGGGTATTAATTCCGCCATTAATTTGGGGATTGATACAATTGAACATTGTTTTGTGGATTAGATCTAATTGAGGCCGTAATAGAAATCAAAAGGGTTTAGATTCAATATTCTAAAGGGCTGAATAATGGTTTGATTGTTGTGTGACCGTAATAGAAAACGCAGCTTGATAATAATTTAAAGGGTTGCAATCCGGGCACCACACCGTCCCAATCCGTACTTTTGTGAATGAATCTTAGATTGAGATTAATATTTTTAGCAATAAATATAGCATAAAGTGAAAGTAATTGTGAATCCAATCCGTGAATCTCCGTTGTTGATCTGAGTTAATTCGTTACATTTAAATTGCTTTCTTAGTTTAAATTGTTTGCTTCCGTTCTAGAATTAAATTACTGTTTAAAATCAAAAATCTCTGGTTACTTTATTCATTGCTTTTCTTTTGCTTGTTTACCAACGAGTCTCTGTGGTTCGACCCCTGCTCGTGCATACTGCTACACCGGTAGTGAGTACACTTGCTCGGTTTTTATTACTAGAGGAATTTTTCTCCATCAAGTTTTTGGCGCCGTTGCCGGGGACTTGTTGCAAGTAAACAAGTAAGTTAAGTAGTGAATGCAAGGTCGTCGTACTTTGAAGCCTACATTGGTTCCATTGGACGACAACATCAATAGAATTGAGGAAACATTTGAGGGCGATCCCCTCTTTAATCCTCTCTTTTCAGATTCGGACATCGAGTCTGAACCCTCCACCACCGAGGTAGAGGAAGAAAAAGCTGAGATGGCAGAACCACCGGCTCAAACAATGAATGATTACCTGAGACCTAGGGTAGACACTTCTACCTCATGCATAGTGTTGTCCGAAGCAGCAAAGAATTTAGAGGTCAAAGGTCAATATTTTGCCATGTTACCTAGTTTTCAGGGGCTACCAGGCGAGGATGCCTTGACTTTCTTGAAAGAATACATTATGACGGTAGCCCAGTTTTTATTAAGAGAGGGAGTGACTGAAGTTCAGATTAGACTTAAGTGCTTCCCTTACACTCTAAAAGGGGCAGCGAAAACTTGGTTAATGATGCTTCCATCCCAAAGCATCAGCACATGGATTGAGATGCAAGATATTTTTCTCAGGAGGTATTACCCACATCATCTGCAATCTACTTTTAGGCAGAAATTGATGACTTTCACACAAGATGTGGGGGAACCTCTCCATGAAGCTTGGGAGAGATTTAATATGATGCTCATTCAATGTCCTCAGCATAATTTTTCTTTACCCTCTTTGAATCAAGCTTTCTATGATGGCTTGAATGATTCCACTCGATCTGTGGTGGACAATGCGGCGAGGAGGCTCTATAGGAGTCAAGACCCCGAGGAGACTAAGGCTTTATTTGAGATGTTGAGTGCTAATTCTCAACAAAAGAGTTCTAGGGGGAAAACAAGGGGGTATTGGATTTGGCCCTCTTGATAATTTATCCAAGCAAATTGCTTTGTTTTAAATAGTAAGTTTGACAAGTTATTGCTCAAGGCACCTCTTCTAGTGCCAATGTGTTAAATGATTTATGTGCTTCTTGTGGTTTAAATTCTCACGCTACTAATATGTGTCCAAGTGGTGTGCGGTTTGGTTGTGATCTGAGCAGGTAAATGCTATGTATGGACATCCCTCAAGGCATCCACGAACATGCCACTATGGCAACACTTATAATCCGGGGTGGAGGAATCATCCTAATTTCTCGTGGGGAGGTAATCGGAATCCACAAAATAAACCTCTCCATCCTCCACCTCCACAAGGGCTATTTGAAAGAAGGAAGGAGCCTTGGGAGGAAGCGGTAGAGCGAGATGAGAGGCGAACGGCGGCGGGCGACAAAGAATCATGAAGGCTGCTATGAAAAAATTGGAGACCCAAATAGGGCGAGATGGTGAAGGCTGTTCAAGCCTTGCGGGGGCACAAGTCGGGGACCTTCCCGAGTCAAGGTCACCAAGCAAGGCCATTACCACACTCCGAATGGTAAACGGGTAGGTAGCGAGGTAATTTCTTCTTCATCTTCTGTTCCACCTCCTGTTATTGAAATTGTTAGTGAGGAAGAAGGTACTAATGAATTGGGGGAGAAATCTAAAGTTGACTCTCCAACCCCCAATACATATGTACCGACTGTACCGTTTCCTGGAAGATTTATGAGGAATAAAATGGATCAACAAATGTCGGAGTTGATGGACATGTTCTCTAAAGTGAACATCAATCTCCCTTTGTTGAATGTGATAAAAAATATTTCGGCTTATGCCAAGTTTTTCAAAGAAATTAATTCCAAGAAACCAAAGTATGGCAAGGATGAGAAGGCTTTTCTGGGAGAGAATGCTAGTGCAGTGGCACAACAACTCCTCCCACCCAAACAAAAGGACCCCGAAAGTTTTATAATTTCTATCAATATGGGGAACTCGAGTAAGGTGAAGGCGATGTTGGACCTAGGCGCTAGTATTAATTTGTTACCCCATTATATGTATCTTGATATGGGTTTGCCTGAATTGAAACCTACATCCATGGCTCTCCAACTAGCGGATCGATCTATTAAAAGACCGTTGGGGATTGTGGAAGATGTTTTGGTTCGGAGTGGACTCATTGATCATACACAGTGGATTTTGTTGTGCTTGAGATGCCTAATAATGAGTGTAGTCGTCGTGATTCCCCAATTTTACTTGGGCGTCCATTCATGGCGACAACAAACACTATTATTAATGTTGGCAATGGAACTCTTTCCATGACTGTGGCCAACGAAACGATTGAAATTTCTGTGCATGATATTATGCAAAATCCAATGGACAATGGGAATTCTTGTAACTTTGTGGAGAGAGTAGATTATTGTGTGCATGAATATTTGTGGCATGATAGAGCATGTGATGAACTTGAGATGTTGTTGAATGGCAGTGGGAAAACTAGGGATAATGCGGGTTCGAAGTAATGGCCATTGAAAATAAGGCCGAGGAACATTATTACATAATGGCCCGTCTCACTCCACTAGGCTACTTCAATGAGAAGTATGCGCCATCAGTTGTGGTTCCACCGGTTCTTGAGTTAAAACCCCTCCCCTCTAATTTAAAATATGCTTTTCTAGGGGAGGGCGAGACTTTACCTGTGATAGTTGCCTCAGACTTGACCCTAGAACAAGAGGCCAAATTAATTCTTTGTGCTTTGTGAGCACAAATCGGCCATAGGGTGGACTTTGGCGGATATTAAAGGTATTAGCCCCTCAATGTGTATGCATAAAATTAATCTTGTAGAGGGCTAAACCTTCAAGGGAGAGACAAAGGAGATTGAATCCTCACATGGAGGAAGCAGTGAGGAAAGAGGTCCTGAAATTATTAGATGCGGGAATTATATTCCCAATTGCGGACAGTGAGTGGGTGAGCCCGGTTCAAGTGGTTCCCAAGAGGTCGGGCATTACTGTTGTGAAAAATGATAAAAAAGAGGATGTGCCCACTAGAGAGGTGACCGGGTATAGGATGTGTATAGATTTGAGAAAGCTGAATGCCGCCACCAAAAAGGATCACTTTCCTTTGCCTTTCATTGACCAAATCCTAGAGAGGTTGGCGGGTCATGCTTATTACTGCTTTCTTGATGGGTTCTCGGGATATAATCAAATCACAATTGCACCCGAGGACCAATCAAAGACCACTTTCACATGTCCCTTTAGTACTTTTGCCTATAGGAGGATGCCCTTTGGGCTTTGCAATGCACCCGCTACTTTTCAAAGGTGCATGACCTCCATATTCTCGGACATGATAGAGAAGTGTGTAGAGGTGTTTATGGATGATTTTTTGGTGGTTGGAGATAGTTTTGAGGGGTGTCTTGATAATTTGACTATGGTCTTGAGGAGATGTTGCGAGACCAATTTGACACTTAGTTGGGAGAAGTGTCACTTTCTTGTTAGGCAGGGGATTGTCTTGGGCCACATAGTGTCTAGTAGGGGGATTGAGGTCGATAAAGCTAAGATAGATGTGATTTCTAGGCTACCTCTCCCGTTATCAGTTAAGGGTGTTCAAAGTTTCTTAGGCCATGCGGGTTTTTATCGGTGATTTATTGAGGATTTTTCACAAATTTGTAAGCCGTTAAGTAACTTGCTAGCTAAAGATACCGAGTTCATCTTTGACCAAGACTGTCTAGATGCTTTCACTTTATTAAAAGAAAAACTTACTTGCACTCCCATTCTTTCTAGCCCTGATTGGTCTCACCCTTTTGAGATCATGTGTGATGCATCTGATTTTGCTATTGGGGCTGTTTTAGGCCAAAAGATAGATAAATTACCGCATGTAATCCATTATGCAAGTAGAACTCTTAATGATGCACAGCTTAATTATACCACTGCGAAAAGAATTTTTAGCCGTTGTGTTTGCACTTGAGAAGTTCCGTTCATATTTGCTTAGGTCGAAGGTAATAATCTATTACGATCATGCGGACTTTAAAATATTTGTTGAATAAAAAGGATGCAAACCCTAGACTGCTTAGGTGGATGCTTTTGTTGCAAGAATTTGATTTGGAAATAAGGGACAAAAAGGGGTCCGAGAATGTCGTGGCGGATCACTTATCAAGGCTTGAGGATTTCTCGTTTCAGAATAGCAAAGAAGGAGTGATTCTGGTGAATGAAAATTTCCCGGATGAACAACTACTTGCTCTACATGTTCAAGAGCCTTGGTATGCGGATCTTGTTAATTATCTTGCATGTGACATGATTCCTCCTCACTTTACTTATGATCAAAGGAGGAAATTTAAATCTGATGTGAGGAACTACATTTGGGATGACCCTTACTTGTGGAAAATTTGTCCGGATAAGATTGTGAGAAGGTGTATTCCGGAATATGAACAATTGAGTGTCTTGCGCTTTTGTCATGACTTACAATGTGGTGGGCATTTCAGTGGTCAAAAGACTGCTAGGAAAATCCTTCAATATGGCCTATATTGGCCCACCATATTTAAAGATGCGCAAGATTTTTGTAAAAAGTGTGATAAATGCCAAAGAACTGGAGGGATAGGTAAGAAAGATGAGATGCCCCAAAACTATAATCTTGTTGTGGACATATTTGATGTGTGGGGCATTGATTTTATGGGCCCCTTCCCCTCATCCCATGGTTTTGTGTATATATTAGTAGCTGTGGACTATGTTTCTAAATGGATGGAAGCTATTGCCACCCGGACTAATGATGCTAATGTCGTTTCAAAGTTTGTGTGTGAGAATATTTTTTGCAGGTACGGGGTGCCTCGGGCTATCATTAGTGATCAAGGAACTCACTCACAAACAGGCTCTTCAACCAAGTCCTAAAGAAATATCGGGTTGTTCACAAGCTAGCCACAGCCTACCATCCCCAAACATCGAGGCAAGTGGAAGTTAGCAACCGCCAAATCAAGGGGGTTCTTAAGAAGACAGTTCGGCCAAACAGAAAAGATTGGGTTTTGAAGCTCAATGATGCATTATGGGCATATCGGACTGCTTACAAAACTCCCATTGGGATGAGTCCGTACAGAATTGTGTATGGCAAAGAGTGTCACCTTTCTGTTGAGATGGAACACAAAGCATATTGGGCTGTGAAGGAACTCAACATGGATTTGAAGAAGGCGGGTGAGAAACGAATGCTTGACTTGGATGAGATCGATGAGTTGAGACAAGACAGCTACAAGAGTGCCAAGCTGTACAAGGAAAGAACCAAGAGGTACCATGATCAGTACTTAAGGCCGAAAATCTTAATGCCGGGTAAGAAGGTTTTATTGTTCAATTCTAGATTGAGACTTTTTCCGGGCAAGTTATGTTCCAAATGGTCGAGCCCTTATGAGTTGGTGAAAGTATTTCCACATGGAGCGGTTGAGCTCAAAGATTTGAAATCCAGAAGTACTTTCAAGGTGAATGGGCATCGAGTCAAGCCCTATTACGAAGGGGTGTCTATCTTGGAAGAAATTGATGTGGTGGTGTTGGTGGATGCACCGAAAATCAATTGATAAATCATTAGCATCATGTCGAGCCAAAGACTTAAAACAAAGGCGCTTGTTGGGAGGCAACCCAACCTTAGGTAACTTTTACTGCTTTCTGTCTTTATTTTCAGTTTATCACTACTCGTTAGCTTTGAATTCGCGTTGGAATTTGTTTATGCAATGAGGACATCGCAAATTCTTAGTTTGTGGGTGGGGGTATTCATAAAAAGAAAAAAAAAATTTGTTATTTACCGTTTTCGAGTCGTTAGTATAGAACGTGTCGAACTACGGTGACCTGAGCTTATTAATGTGGGTAGTCCGCTCACATTAATGGGGACGTAGGCAGCGAAAGTGCGGTCAAATGTTTGACATATTTTTGTCGAACAAAAGTTGTGTGTCACCCTTTATGGGTCTCTCAGGAGTTTGTGGGTTTATAGGGAGTGTAAATAGTTGTCACCCTCCAAAAATATTTTTCGTTTATTTTTATGTCAATAGATATTACGCTTGTATGTGTGTTTGTGGTGATGTGCGGGATAGCACGCAGCGATCAAAATTGAAGCGGGGACTTTAAGGCGGTGAAAAGGAGCGAAAAGCGATACGAACTGTCATTGCCCGGGTTGCGCGGGCGCGCTCGTACATAGAGCGACCGCGCTTGATTAAAGGAAAAACAGGCGTAACTCCCTGCCAAGGTGCGCGGGTGCGCTCAGACACAGGGCGGCCGCGCTCAATCAATGGAAAAAGGGGAATCAGTTTCTGTCATATAGCGCGGACGCGCTTGAAGGGAGGGTGGCCGCGCTCGAGCAAAAATTACGGGCAAATTGAATAAAACCCTAAACAGATGCTGGCCTTATTCATAAACATCAAACGCCGCCCCTTCTTTTCTCTCTAATATTACGAGCCCTTTCCTCTCTCTCTCCTAAATTCCTCATTCAAACACCCAAATCCCTTCCCTTCCAACACAAAATCAACCTACCCACCATAGATTTACCAAGCCAAACCCAATTCCCTTCCCCAAAAGCCATTAATTCCGGCGAGTCTAAGCAAATACGGAAATTGAAAAAGGGGGGTTTTTGGTGAATGCAATCTTGTGAATCAAGTGGGTCAAGCTCGTGTTGAAGGTGGTTTGTGGGTGGTTGCTTTGCAAGGTCTAGTTTGTGGGTGTTTTCCGGCCTTCTTCCCAAACTCCGGCGAGTTTCTCCGGCAGCTCCGGCGAATTTTCCGACAAGCATTGAAAAGGGTAAGAACCCTGAACTCTAGAATCCGTTTCTTGCTTATTTGTTGGATAATATGTCTACATCTAATCCCAAGCGTAGACGGGGAAACAAAAACCCCACGATTGCACCTCAACCTTTGTATGATGCTAGCAAATTTGTGAGTGTTGAGGCAGAAATTTTTTTTAATGCTTATACTGCCCGAAGTTTCAATGTGGAAAAGGGCATTGATATTACGGATATGGGATTGGATGAAATTGTAGCAAGGTATGGGTGGATGAATTTATTGGTTGCCCCGACAGTTGGAGGGAGTAGTGTTTTAGTCCGGGAATTTTATGCAAATGCGTTCTCTAGGAAAGGGGAACATGATATATCTTTTGTGCGGGGCATTGAGGTGGGGTACTCCCGGGAGAGAATTATATCTTATTACAACCTCCCCACTCACGTGCACGCTAACACTTGTTCTTTCTTGCACCTCGAAAAACAAATGATGTACAACCCCAAGGGTAACCTTCATCTGATTGACGACACGTTCGGGGGTTTACCTATTGACCCAACGTTGCCAAAAGGAGTATTGATTGCTTCTAAACTTCTTCCCCCACGGATGAAGTACCTCCATAGGGTTATATGTGAGAGAGTTCTCCCCTCTTCTAGGCCACATGAGGTTGGGTGGCGTAGAGCCGCTTTGATGCACGTCATCTTGACGGGCAAAACATAGACACGAGGCTCAATCATTGCCCATGAGATTAATAGGACTTATCGGCGAGATGGGAAAGAATAGTTACAACTACCCTCTCATGATTACGGGGTTGATGGGGCTCAATGGAGTCGATTTTACTAATATCCCTAGGGACATAGGGTTGGAGCCCACCATTACTGAAAGGAAGATTAGGGATAAGAGCCACCCAAGGGAGTGAATGTGATTGAGCCTAGAGGTGGAGGAAAGAACGGGAAGAACGGGAGGAAGAAGAAGAAGAGGAGGATGTTGCCGAGAGGCGGAGAGCGGATCTGTCGAGGGCATTTACTATCTATCGCAGCGAGTTGGAGGCGATGGAGATGAGATTTAATCGGCGCTTTACGACCACAGGAGCGAGAGCGGGCCGCTATGGATGATAGGGTACACGCGGTTGATGATAGAGTGAGAGGCGAGAGATAGAGACGGCCCAAGCATGGCGGGCCCAGCGGGATAGTAGGTGGGACCAACTCTTGATCGGTTGCCCCCTGCGGTTACACATGGCCCACGATACCCGCCGCAGCACCAGCGGCAGCAAGCAATTTCCCGGTGGCACATCCGGACAAGGAGATCGGTGGCGGCCAGCGGCAGCAGCGGTTCCACTGGAGGCTCTTCTAGCCAATGGGGTTATCCGCCACCGTGATCGGTTGAGGTATCCCTATCCTGAGTTTATAGTTAATTGCATTGGGGACAATGCAATCTTTTAGATTGTGGGTGGGGGGTATCTGTGTTTTATTCTGCTTATCACCATGTTAGTTTAGGTTGTTCTTTTTTTTTAGTAAAAATTTAAAAATTTTTGTTCTCTTTATTTTGGGAACTGTTGGCCTGCGTCTGTGATGATTGAGTGTTATTTTGTTAATCATTATGCTATCTTGGATTTGAGAATTAGGGTTACATTGAGACAATAAACCATGATTGCACCACCTCTCACTTCCATTTATCATTGATCATGGTTGTCATTCTAAGTGCCATTTATGGGATCACTTGTGCATTCTCGGGGTCCCTAGAACATGGTTTGCATGATTGTCAATATCACGTCATTAGGCTATTTAAATACATATGGCTTATTCTTTCATCCCTTTTTGTGTGCCTTCAGCTTTCTACCCTAGTAAATAATTTATTCCGCTAGATCCCCTGTTGAGCCTTAATAGAAAAGAATAGGAAACTTAGACCGCCATTCGTCTTCATTTGATGCCTTTTTCTCTACCCTTTTTCACCTAGTGCTAGGATACCTTACCTTTTGGAAAGTGAACTAGGGAATGAATGGGAATTTGGGTTGAATTTGGGTGAGTGGAAATTAAATGTGTAAATTGGGGTCAAAGCGCGAAAACAGAAAAGGGGTGTGATATACAATGAAGAGGGGAAAATGAAAAAAAAAATGATGAGAAAAATGAAAAAAAAAAAGAAGAAGTATGCTTTGTATATACATTATGTCAAATGAAAAAAAGAAAAAAAAACCCTCCATTGTGTCACAAGCTAGAAATTAGAAGAGGCCCCAGAAATAAGGGAATGTGTCCAACCCAATATTGTGTATGTATCAAAAGTTTTAGTTTGTGGGTTGGCACATTGGGAATAAAAGGGTGAGCGGAGTGAATTCTCATAGTGAGGAGGGACAAATAAAACGAAGACTTCTTAGTCTCACTTTCCAAGTTCGTATGTCCTTACCTTCTTTTGTAACCGTGAACCGAGCCATGCGATCTTTCGCACTATAACACTTAGAGCCATATCTTCGTTTTCAATATCAAATAGCCGGGTTGACAATTGTGGAAACATGCATATGAGTGTCCCTTTGTGGTTGTATTTGATACACATTATGTTAGAGCATCACTTAGTGAATCCATAAACAATCTTAGAATGTAACAATGGTCTACCATACTTCACTTCATCATTCAGGCCGCGGTGGAAAATTGTGGGTTTTTGCATTAATGTAATGTTAATTGATGATTCATGATAGTATGCTTGTGATTATTTTGTGTGAGGATCTGAGACTGTCTGGCCGACACAATTCCCATTTTGAAGAGAACATCCCAAAAATATTTTGCTTTGTTTTCGTAGTGTAGTTTTATTTTATGTTGGGTAGTTTAGTTTTTGTTTTGTTTTACTCGGGACGAGCAAAAGGTTAGTTTGTGGGTGTTTGATGGATGTGTTTTTACACACCCATTTTACATGTTTACGAACTTATTTTAGGCTCAAAATCCCGGGTTTTATGTTGTTTTAATGTGGTTGTTGAGTGGTTGATGAGTACAGGGCAAAAGTATGATTTTGTGTTGAGTTTTGTCAAGAAAAGGGCAAGGAAATCAAGTTGGAGCGGAGCGGAGCAGGAAAATAATGAAGCGGTCGAGCTCCGGTTCTTTGGCCTCCGGGCGGCGCGCGCGCTCAACCCAAGAGCGGCCGCGCTCCATTGAAGAAAGACAAGCCAAAAATCCCTGTCCAGTAGAGCGACCACGCTCACCCTAACCGCGGCCGCGCTCAAGTGAAGTTGTGAAGACCAAAAATCCCTGTGAAGCAGAGCGACCGCGCTCACCTGCAGAGCGGCTGCGCTCGTCCCGTATTCAGCATCAGATTTCAACAACATATGAAGGGCATTCTTGACTTTTATTCCATTTTGACCTGTGTATTTTGCCCTAGTATAAATACTTAAGCAGCAGATTTTAATAGGACATCTTGAACATTGTTTTGAGTTCTTAGTTTTTGAGTTTTCTAGAGATTTCTTCGTTCATCAACTCCGGATCTCTCAGGTTTTGATGTTCTTTTATTTTATGAGTATTGTTATTTTCATTATGTCTTTGAGTAGCTAAATCTCTTAGATTTGCGGATTGGTTGTAGCAATTACTGGATCTTTATGCTATAGATTTCATTATTCCAAATTGATCTCTTTCTAGTTCTTCAAAGCATTTATCTTTAACAGTTTTAAGGTTTCAACTTCATGTTAAGATGACTTTGGCCTTTTAATTATTTGGGTATTAATTCCGCCATTAATTTGGGGATTGATACAATTGAACATTGCTTTGTGGATTAGATCTAATTGAGGCCGTAATAGAAATCAAAAGGGTTTAGATTCAATATTCTAAAGGGCTGAATAATTGTTTGATTGTTGTGTGACCGTAATAGAAAACGCAGCTTGATAATAATTTAAAGGGTTGCAATCCGGGCACCACACCGTCCCAATCCGTACTTTTGTGAATGAATCTTAGATTGAGATTAATGTTTTTAGCAATAAATATAGCATAAAGTGAAAGTAATTGTGAATCCAATCCGTGAATCTCCGTTGTTGATCTTAGTTAATTCGTTACATTTAAATTGCTTTCTTAGTTTAAATTGTTTGCTTCCGTTCTAGAATTAAATTACTGTTTAAAATCAAAAATCTCTGGTTACTTTATTCATTGCTTTTCTTTTGCTTGTTTACCAACGAGTCTCTGTGGTTCGACCCCTGCTCGTGCATACTGCTACACCGGTAGTGAGTACACTTGCTCGGTTTTTATTACTAGAGGAATTTTTCTCCATCAGGGTGTTTCGCAAAGTAGCAAGTCCAATTACCAAAGAAAGTGAATTTGGTTACTAAATGGTGGATTATGTTTCAAGAGTTATGTTCATAACAATTGTGCATATTGGTTTGTTATATATGATTCAATAAGTTTGAATATATATAAAAATCAAAAGAAAATAAAATCAATGGAAATCAGGTATTGATGTCAAATTCATGGAAGTGAATATATGATATTTTGAATGAAATAGATCAAAGTGTTGAAACGGTTCAAGAAATGGAACACAGAAGAAAATGTGCTAGTTTGTAAAGTCATTGTATGACTTGAGACAAGTACAAAGATAATGACATCAAAGGTTTGATTGTGTGGATTTAAACAAGAGTGACTACGTCACTTTGTTAATTAAATTCAAAAACGATATGTTAACTAAGGGAAATTCTAGTCAATTTGATATGTTGATTCAAATTCAAGGAAAACTAATAGACATGTTGTTAAACAAGCCATTAGGTGGATATTCTTGAAATTTTTGAAATGATCAATATGGAATAGCTGGGATTTAAATGAATTTGAGTTTACAAGTATCAAATGGATAAAGCTTGTGTTAGCAAGATGGTATATTGCTAAAGTCAATTTATGATTGAAAAGACAAATAGCAATGTGTGTAATGGTAGTCTAGATATTTATATCTAAGACATAATACCATTAAACAGCTACTCTTAACAAATTTGACAATGTGAATTCAAATGATAAACGAATCCGTTAACCAAAGGGTTAAATAAAGAGTTAGTTGAAAGTTCGATGAGGGGAATGAGACGTAAGCCTCTTAAAAGTTAAACACAGCGAAAAACTCTATCTAGATGACTGGAGATCCCAAGAACTAGATTCAATGAGACAACCTAACTATTAAAAGACTTGCAGCGTCACTGTGGGGGAACCAACCCCAAGTCCATTCATGTTAGTGACATCCTGAAAGGACAAGGATAAGCTTATGACTTCTAATGATTCTTACGCGTCGAAAATTCAAGCGGGGTAATACGGGTTACCTTTAAGAAATCACCTATGTGAGAGAGAAGTGGGGCCGCTTCGAGGAGAATTGTGTGAGGCTCAATTCAGAACCAGGCAAAACGTTCAGGGCCATGAATGAACATAGCTATGAGAATTGAACTATGTTAGGATGTTACTTGTGTCAAGTATATGATCGGCTACACAAAAAGCATAACGGTTCAAGGACATCGCGTCTACCGACTTGCGAGTAGAGTAAATATGCTTGTACGAACGAAGGTTCAATGGGCTTTCCCACACCTATCGTACACAAGTTTTCGTCTGCCGGACTCTATCACCAAACTCGTCATCAATTTCCTTCATGTGGGGGATTGTTGGAAAAATTCGTTATATGTGAAGGAAATTGTGTATTTTCCTTATATGAATCATTTGTCGTTTGACAAAGATTATTGTGGGTTCATGTTCCACGTTGTGAGAATATGAAAATTAAATATCTAGATGTCCAATTTGGTATTGGATGAGAAAGATATGATAGCTCAAAGTAAGTGGGTTAAAGTGTAACTTTTAGAAGTTAACACCACTATTGATGTCCCATAATTCCTAGATTAATTGAAGGATTAATATGGATCATTACTTTGGAATTTGGGGTTACAAAGTTTAGTATTAAACTTCTTGAATAGAAAGTAATGAGTCTCATATTAATACTAAGATTAATTGGGTATTCATGGGAGAGTTAGTGGAGCTATAAGTAAAGAGACCCACAATAATGAAAGTTGAGTTTTTTTTTCCATCAATTCTCCACCTCCCTCTTGCAATTTGTTATCTTCTTCCTTTGGCCTCCTAGAGAAATATCCATGGTGATTTTGTCCAAGCATAGGGAAATTCGCCGGAAAACTTAAGTGCAAAGTTGTTCCGGTTCATCCGTTCTATACTGGGAGACTAACGTCCATTGAAGACCTCGAGCACTCGTAGTGAGGGGGCGAATTAGTCTTAGGAGAGTGTCTAGCACGGCCCGGATTCAAGCAAATTCAAGACGATGACTTACGGTTTTTTCTTTGTTAATTTTTATGTTGTATATTGTATTTCAATTTTATTGTAATTCTTTTTCATTTGTGCTCGATTGTTGAGCTTTTCTAACACAAAAAAAAATGAAAAATGAGTACATTTTTATGAGACAGAGTGAATATAGTAATATTTTATTTAAATATTATAATATCATGTAATTACTTATGATTATAATATCTCATCAAAAGACTCAAATTGAGTCCCAATATCTCTTCTTCACTGCCGTGTAATCTTCCTTGTTCTTCAACAACAATTTTTTTTTTATCATCTTCGAGTACCACTTATGTACACTTGATAGCTATTAGGAAATGAATATCTGATGTAAAATTGTGCTTCAGATTTTATGCCACAATTTTTCACTTTCCTACAATCATGCATAAGTTTGACGGTTAATTTGAAGTTGCCCAAAAAAAGTAAATGCGACTTGTCAAAAAACAGATTCTTGAACCGAAAAGTCCATTATTTTGATATTTTTGAGCCCGATAATCATATTCAGCCCAAATTTCGTAGCAAAAATCTTCAATATAATATCACTTTCGATCATGTTTTATTCACTTTTAGGGGGAAGACCATAAAGTCACGTGACCTGGTTGTATGCGATTGTTTCTTTTTGCTAGGGTACACCAAAACCACCCTGTCCCTTAATAATTACTATGCATAAATGTCAAACATTTAATTTGGACAAATGCAGCATAAATTTAAAAGGCTGTCTCTAAAGAAAAAATAGTTTTTTTTTGGGTTAATGACAAGTTAGGGCCTGAAGTATACGGGCGGTACCACATTGAGGCCTGAAGTCTTAAAACTATCAATTTAGGGTCCAAACTTACAATTTTGATCAATTTGGGGCTTTTTGACGTTTTCCGTCAAAAAAAAAACCTGTTAAGTGACCATGTACGAATCACGTGACATTCAGTGAGGACATTTTGGTCATTTCATAGACTTCAGGCCCTAAATTGACAATTCACCACCTTCCCTCTCTCTCTCTCTCTCTCTTTCTCTCTCTTCAATGATTTTAGCAAATTTAGAGATTCATTCATTTCTTAATTGGGTTTTCTCATTCTTTTCTCATTTTCGTTTCCACAGATTTTGGGTGTGGTGGTGGGTTTGTTGTTGTTTAATTCCAACCTGAAACCCCCAATTGATCATAAAATCTTTCTAATTATCATCCACCTATAGGTTTGATTCAATGATCCCATCACCATAACCTGAATCTCTTTCCTTGCCCACTCTCTCCGGACATGGCCGGCGTCTCAGTCGCCGCCAAGTGGCAACTCCTAGGCGACAAATACTATTACCGGAAACCCGAGCTATACCAGCTCCATTGGAAGAACGTTGATCTAGCTCGTAACAAAGTCGCCTGCGCCCCATTCGGCGGTCCAATTGCCGTCATCTAGGACGATTCCAAAATTGTCCTACTTTACTCCAAATCCGCCCTCCGTAAATTCAGAATCTTCAATTCCGCCGTCATCCAGCCCTCTGAAACCATCTGGAGGAACTCTGGTGGCCGTTTAGTCGGCATGTCCTGGACTGAAGAACACATCCTGGTATGTATCACCCAAGATGGCACCGTTTATAGGTACAACATCCACGCCAAACTTATTGAACCTAATTTGTTAATGGGGAAGGAGTGCTTTGAGCATAGTCTGGTTGAGTGTGTGTTTTGAGCATAGGGGGTTAAACCTGGGCAAGATTTGGGGGTTGTGATGGGAACGTGAATGGAGATGGTGGTGGTGATATCAAAGCTTAATTATTTATTTTTATTTTATTTTTTTGGGATTTTTTTGGTTTGGTCAGTGGTGGAGATGGTGGTGGTGATATAAAGGGGAAGGTTGATGGAGGTGGAGGGTGATGATGATTGGCCATCGGGTAATGAAGAGGGAGGAAGAAGGTTTAAATAGGGCAACTGTCAATTTAGGGCCTGAAGTTTATGAAATGACCAAAATGCCCTCACTGAATGTCACATGCCTCGCACATGGTCACTTAACGGGTTTTTTTAACGATTTTCGTCAAAAAGCCCCAAATTGATCAAAATTGTAAGTTTGGGCCCTAAATTGATAGTTTTAAGACTTCAATCCCCAATGTGGTATCGCCCCTATACTTCAAGCCCTAAATTATCATTAACCCTCTTTTTTCTCACCTGATACTCTTTCCTTCTCCTCCAGAGTTAACTTCATTGCAATCACATTGAAGCCGATCCTTTTATAACTGTATAATAGAAATGATAATGCTTCACTATAAAAATCATTTCAAAAACAAAGTGTTGTAAGCATTGCAATTAGTACAATTCGTATCGTAAGTCATGTACCATGATAATATACTTTACTCATTCTTTCTCAAAATAAATGGTCATAATTTTTCTTGTTCAAGAAAAATATACATAAGCTAGCATTCATTATGGGACGAAGGTAGTATTTACCATTATATTCTGGATGTAATAAATTAAAAAAAAAATATGAATAGTTTTCAAAATGTTCCTAAAATAAAAAATAGTCATTTAATTTGTGCGAGAGCGAAACTAATAATTTCATCTTAATTAATCATATTTGAAGTTTGAATGATCATATTTTAAATATAAGACTATAAATATGAGAGTGATTTGCATTTATTCATCCCACTTTCCTTTCAATACCGAATTCTTATCCCAAATATCAAAACTAACTCCACGTTATTAGTCAGATTTGAAATTATGAACTTAACTTCATCAAATTTAAAAAGATAATTTGAAATTATGAACATAACTTCATCAAATTTAAAAAGAAAATTTGAAATTATGAACTTAACTTCATTAAATTTAAAAGGAAAATGATTTTCTTTCATTCATTAGATTTTTAATCCTAAGAGTCACTAATGAATTTATGTGAATTTGAAAGTGTATAAAGAATTCAAGAATTATATTTTGATTGTAAATTTTGTTTTTTAATTTTTGACGATGGCCCACTCAAAAAGAATCATTAATTAGTAAAATTCAATCTTTTCATTGTAGGCAACCCTAACTTTATCTAAATTTATACCCACTTTGTCTGAAAATGAATGTTTATATTCTTAATCTTCTTAGTTATTGATAAACTAGTCAGTAACCCGTCGATACTCGACGGGCATAATGAATCTAATAATTAAATATTATAAAAACAATATGATAAAATTATATATCTATGAATTAACCTGAAAATATTCAACATAAGATTCTTAATATTCTTAGTAATAAAAATATTATACACATTTTGTCCCAAAGTAAGTAAGGTTTCTATTTCGTTCTTTTTTACGTTCATCCTAGAGTAAAGTTTTAAAATGGAAAATAATGACAATTTTTTCCCTTATCATGCTTATAATTACAAAAAAAAAACCACAACATAACGTACATACTTCGTATTTCAATTAACTTGAATCATAAATAGTGATTTTGATAATTAAGTCTTCACGCCACTCAAACTGTTTGCCCACTTTTTTCCTTAATAAGCGTGCAATATGACTGCAACATTCTTATTCCAAAATGAAAGAAGTATCACTTAAAATATTAAACTATACAAATTATACCAAAAGCTAATTTACACTTTAATAAATGCACATAGTAGAGATAAATTTTGTATCACATAAACAAATATAGATTCAGAATTACCTCACAAAATATGATTCACTAAACATAAAAGTGTTACTTATTCATGAATTGAGGTTTTTTAAACGTGATTATATCTTTTAGTAGTATATAAAAAACTAAATGCCTAGAGTACATTGTTTAATATAATAATATTTATATCCCAAAATGAATGACCAAAATATTTTAAATTTATCGTTAATAAAAAAAAATTAGAAAAATAATTTAGTTTTTCATTTTGGGACGGAGCATACTTTTTCTAAAAAGAGACCTTGACAACGATGTAATGCTTAGGATCATATATGATCATTTTCATAAAAAAAAGGAACATGTTTGATCAACACACAGAAAAAAGAATCAAGATAATTATCTAAGTTAAAAATCACAACAAAAAATATTCTTAAAAACTATAATTGAGATGATCAAATTAAATAATACTAAGAGAATGATAGAATCGATTTAAATCTGTCCGTGGAGGTTTAGCTTTCAATGGCCATAATGCAGAGAATGAAAAATTAAGATAATGAAGTTAGCTTTGTTGGATTTTGGTTGCTTGTCTTCTTTGCGAGATCATGCTCGGCGCGGACTTAAACACAGTTTCTTTATCATCACCAAGTATCACTTAGTACGCTTGATAGGAATTAGGAAATCATAAATACTCGTATCTTTTTTGTTGAGTATTTTATTAATCAAGCATTAAACAATCAAGAAGGCAGGCTCAAATGGCATACAAATTGAGTTAATATGCATAAGAAATTGGTTATAACATCTAACAACCCAATATACATTAAGGTTAGTAAACAACATTAAATGTTAGTAAAGCACTGATATTTCTATCCTAAGAATAATAGCTCGTTAGAAATTGAAATATCATTTAATTATTAATCACTATTGAAACTATGCAGCACAAATTTAATTTGAAAAAAAATGGATTTGAGAGAAAAAAGAAAGACAAACTTGGAAGAGGCATATGCGTGAAAACGTACGCAAAAGAATGATAGATAAAAATGAATTATAGTGATTTCTGGTTATAAAAAGAGATTAAGTTCTAGGACTATTACTTCCAAAAGACTTTCATTATATGACAATTTTCAAATTTTAAATTTAAACTAATAAAATATACTGACTTGATAAGCTGAAAATAATAAATATAATTTGATAATATGATTTGGGAATCTTACTTAAAAAGACTTACAAAGATGACAATTTCAAAATTTTAAATTTAAACTAATAAAATATACTAATATGATAATCTGATATGGGGATAATGGATAATGATACTTCCTCTATCTCTAATTGAATGACCATTATCGTCCCAAAATAAATGTTCTTTTAAATTTTTTGATTTAATTTTTTTTTTTCAAAATTCATTATATTTTTACAAATCTAAAATTTTAAAAATGAATTAAAAGAATGTTTATTCTTTTTTCTAGATTAAAATTAAATTTTTTAAAATGATTCTTAAATTTTGAAAAAAAATCATTCATTTTAGGATGGAAAGAATAATACAATTTAAACAAATTAAATTTAATCCAATAAAATAAACTAATCTAATAATCTAAAATCTAATATGGGGGATAATGATAAGAGAAATCAGTGCATGCTCCAAGACAATGTTTCTACTTTCTACCACCATCACATTCTTTCGGATGAAGTAGTTGAAACGCTGTAGTTTGAATTTTTTACGTTTAAAAATATTTTGTACGGATTTAAAAGTTAAAATTTGTGTTTAATTCAAAATCTAAAATAAAACTCTTCATTGAATGTGACACATGGCGGCTAATAATTGGTGAACATATAGCTGACTTGGATCCACGTGGCGAGCTGTATGGTCTTGAAATGTTTCTGCTTTTATATATTATATAGATTGAAAATGATTCTTTTAAATTTTATGATTCAATTTTTTTTCATAATTCATTATATTTTTACATATATAAAATTTTGAAAATGAATTAAAAGAATGTTTATTATTTTTCTAGATTAAAATTAAATTTTTTAAAATGATACTTAAATTTTGAAAAAAATCATTCATTTTAGGATGGAGAGAATAATACAATTTAAACAAATTAAATTTAATCCAATAAAATAAACTAATCTAATAATCTATAATCTAATATGGGGGATAATGATAAGAGAAATCAGTGCATGCTCCAAGACAATGTTTCTCCTTTCTACCACCATCACATTCTTTCGGATGAAGTAGTTGAAACGCTGTAGTTTGAATTTTTTTTACGTTTAAAAATATTTTGTATGGATTTAAAAGCTAAAATTTGTGTTTAATTCAAAATCTAAAATAAAACTCTTCATTGAATGTGACACATGGCGGCTAATAATTGGTGAACATAGAGCTGAATTGGAATTCCACGTGGCGAGCTGTATGGTCTTGAAATGTTTCCGCTTTTATATATTATATAGATTTTAAGATAGAGAGAATAATACAATTTAAACAAATTAAATTAAATTTAATTCAATAAAATAAACTAATCTAATAATCTAAAATCTAATATGGGGTATAATGATAAGAAAAATCAGAGCATGCTCCAAGACTATGTTTTTACTTTCTACCACCATCACATTCTTTCGGATGAAGTAGTTGAACCGTTGTAGTTTGAATTTATTACGTTTAAAAATATTTTGTTTGGATTTAAAAGCTAAAATTTGTGTTTAAATAAAAATCTAAAATAAAACTCATCATTGAATGTGACACATGGCGGCTAATAATTGGTGAACATAGAGCTGAATTGGAATTCCACGTGGCGAGCTGTATGGTCTTGAAATGTTTCTGCTTTTATATATTATATAGATTGAAAATGATTCTTTTAAATTTTTTGATTCAATTTTTTTTTCATAATTCATTATATTTTTACAAATATAAAATTTTGAAAATGAATTAAAAGAATGTTTATTATTTTTTCTAGATTAAAATTAAAATTTTAAAAATGATTCTTAAATTTTGAAAAAAATCATTCATTTTAGGATGGAGAGAATAATACAATTTAAACAAATTAAATTTAATCCAATAAAATAAACTAATCTAATAATCTATAATCTAATATGGGGGATAATGATAAGAGAAATCAGTGCATGCTCCAAGACAATGTTTCTACTTTCTATCACTATCACATTCTTTCGGATGAAGTAGTTGAAACGCTGTAGTTTGAATTTTTTACGTTTAAAAATATTTTGTATGGATTTAAAAGCTAAAATTTGTGTTTAATTCAAAATCTAAAATAAAACTCTTCATTGAATGTGACACATGGCGGCTAATAATTTGTGAACATAGAGCTGAATTGGAATTCCACGTGGCGAGCTGTATGGTCTTGAAATGTTTCCGCTTTTATATATTATATAGATTTAAGATGGAAAGAATAATACAATTTAAACAAATTAAATTTTATCCAATAAAATAAACTAATCTAATAATCTAAAATCTAATATGGGGGATAATGATAAGAGAAATCAGTGTATGCTCCAACACAATGTTTCTACTTTCTACCACCATCACATTCTTTCGGATGAAGTAGTTGAACCATTGTAGTTTGAAAAATGATTCTTTTATATATTGTATGGCCTTGAAATGTTTCCGCTTTTATATATTGTATGGTCTTTAAATGTTTCTGCTTTTATATATTATATAGATTGAAAATGATTCTTTTAAGTTTTTTGATTCAATTTTTTTTTCATAATTCATTATATTTTTACAAATATAAAATTTTGAAAATGAATTAAAAGAATGTTTATTATTTTTTCTAGATTAAAATTAAATTTTTTAAAATGATTCTTAAATTTTGAAAAAAATCATTCATTTTAGGATGGTGAGAATAATACAAATTAAGTAAATTAAATTTAATCCAATAAAATAAACTAATCTAATAATCTATAATCTAATATGGGGAATAATGATAAGAGAAATCAGTGCATGCTCAAAGACAATGTTTCTCCTTTCAACCACCATCACATTCTTTCGGATGAAGTAGTTAAAACGTTGTAGTTTGAATTTTTTACGTTTAAAAATATTTTGTATGGATTTAAAAGCTAAAATTTGTGTTTAATTCAAAATCTAAAATATAACTTTTCATTGAATGTGACACATGGCGGCTAATAATTAGTGAACATAGAGCTGAATTGGAATTCCACGTGGCGAGCTGTATATATGGTCTTGAAATGTTTCCGCTTTTATATATTATATAGATTTTAAGATGGAGAGAATAATACAATTTAAACAAATTGAATTTAATCCAATAAAATAAACTAATCTAATAATCTAAAATCTAATATGTGGGATAATGATAAGAGAAATCAGTGCATGCTCCAAGACAAAGTTTCTACTTTCTACCACCATCACATTCTTTCGGATGAAGTAGTTGAACCGTTGTAGTTTGAATTTATTACGTTTAAAAATATATTGTTTGGATTTAAAAGCTAAAATTTGTGTTTAAATCAAAATCTAAAATAAAACTCTTCATTGAATGTGACACATGGCGGCTAATAATTGGTGAACATAGTGCTGAATTGAAATTCCACGTGGCGAGTTGTATGGTCTTGAAATGTTTCTGCTTTTATATATTATATAGATTGAAAATGATTCTTTTAAATTTTTTGATTTAATTTTTTTTCATAATTAATTATATTTTTACAAATCTAAAATTTTGAAAATGAATTAAAAGAATGTTTATTATTTTTTCTAGATTAAAATTAATTTTTTTTTAAAATGATTTTTAAATTTTGAAAAAATATCATTCATTTTAGGATGCAGAGAATAATACAATTTAAAAAATTATATTTAATCCAATAAAATAAACTAATCTAATAATCTAAAATCTAATATGGGGAATAATGATAAGAGAAATCAGTGCATGCTCCAAGACAATGTTTCTACTTTCTACCACCATCACATTATTTTGGATGAAGTAGTTGAACCGCTGCAGTTTGAATTTATTACGTTTAAAAATATTTTGTTTAGATTTAAAAGCTAAAATTTGTGTTTAAATCAAAATCTAAAATAAAACTCTTCGTTGAATGTGACACATGGGGTCTAATAATTGGTGAACATAGAGCTGAATTGGAATGCCACGTGGCAAGCTGTATGGTCTTGAAATGTTTCTGCTTTTATATATTATATAGATTGAAAATGATTCTTTTAAATTTTTTGATTTAATTTTTTTTTCATAATTCATTATATTTTTACAAATATAAAATTTTGAAAATGAATTAAAAGAATGTTTATTATTTTTTCTAGATTAAAATTAAATTTTTTAAAATGATTCTTAAATTTTGAAAAAAAATCATTCATTTTAGGATGGAGAGAATAATACAATTTAAAGAAATTAAATTTAATCCAATAAAATAAACTAATCTAATAATATATAATCTAATATGGGGGATAATGATAAGAGAAATCAGTGCATGCTCAAAGGCAATGTTTCTACTTTCTACCATCATCACATTCTTTCTGATGAAGTAGTTGAAACGTAGTAGTTTGAATTTTTTACGTTTAAAAATATTTTGTATGGATTTAAAAGCTAAAATTTGTGTTTAATTCAAAATCGAAAATAAAACTCTTCATTGAATGTGACACATGGCGGCTAATAATTTGTGAACATAGAGCTGACTTGGAATTCTACGTGGCGAGCTGTATGGTCTTGAAATATTTCTGCTTTTATATATTATATAGATTGAAAATGATTCTTTTGAATTTTTTGATTCAATTTTTTTTCATAATTCATTATATTTTTAGAAATATAAAATTTTGAAAATGAATTAAAAGAATGTTTATTATTTTTTCTAGATTAAAATTAAATTTTTTAAAATGATTCTTAAATTTTGAAAAAAATCATTCATTTTAGGATGGAGAGAATAATACAATTTAAACAAAATAAATTTAATCCAATAAAATAAACTAATCTAATAATCTAAAATCTAATATGGGGGATAATGATAAGAGAAATCAGTGCATGCTCCAAGACAATGTTTCTACTTTTTACCTCCATCACATTCTTTCGGATGAAGTAGTTGAACCGCAGTAGTTTGAATTTATTACGTTTAAAAATATTTTGTTTGGATTTAAAAGCTAAAATTTGTGTTTAAATCAAAATCTAAAAAAAAAACTCTTCATTGAATGTGACACCTGGTGGCTAATAATTGGTGAACATAGAGCTGACTTGGAATTTCACGTAGCGAGCAGTATGGTCTTGAAATGTTTCTACTTTTATATATTATATAGATTGAAAATGATTATTTTAAATTTTTTGATTCAATTTTTTTTCATAATTCATTATGTTTTTACAAATATAAAATTTTGAAAATGAATTAAAAGATTGTTTATTATTTTTTCTAGATTAAAATTAAATTTTTTAAAAAGATTCTTAAATTTTGAAAAAAATCATTCATTTTAGGATGGAGAGAACAATACATTTTAAACAAATTAAATTTAATCCAATAAAATAAACTAATATAATAATCTAAAATCTAAGATGGAGGATAATGATAAGAGAAATCAGTGCACGCTTCAAGACAATGTTTCTACTTTCTACCACCATCACATTCTTTTGGATGAAGTAGTTGAACTGCTGTAGTTTTAATTTATTAAGTTTAAAAATATTTTGTTTGGATTTAAAGGCTAAAATTTGTGTTTAAATCAAAATCTAAAATAAAACTCTTCATTGAATATGACACATGGCGGCAAATAATTGGTGAACATAGAGCTGACTTAGAATTCCACGTGGCGAGTTGTATGGTCTTGAAATGTTTCTGCTTTTATATATTATATAGATTGAAAATGATTCTTTTAAATTTTTTGATTTAATTTTTTTTTCATAATTCATTATATTTTTACAAATATAAAATTTTGAAAATGAATTAAAAGAATGTTTATTATTTTTTCTAGATTAAAATTAAAATTTATAAATTGATTCTTAAATTTTGAAAAAAATCATTCATTTTAGGATGGAGAGAATAATACAATTTAAACAAATTAAATTTAATCCAATAAAATAAACTATTCTAATAATCTAAAATCTAATATGGGGGATAATGATAAGAGAAATCAGTGCATGCTCCAAGACAATGTTTCTACTTTTTACCACCATCACATTCTTTTGGATGAAGTAGTTGAACCGATGTAGTTTGAATTTATTACGTTTAAAAATATTTTGTTAGGATTTAAAAGCTAAAATTTGTGTTTAAATCAAAATCTAAAATAAAACTATTCATTGAATGTGACACATGGCGGCTAATAATTGGTGAACATAGAGCTGACTTGGAATTCCACGTGGCGAGCTGTATGGTCTTGAAATGTTTCTGCTTTCATATATTATATAGAATGAAAATGATTCTTTTAAATTTTTTGATTCAATTTTTTTTCATAATTCATTATATTTTTACAAATATAAAATTTTGAAAATGAAATAAAAGAATGTTTATTATTTTATCTAGATTAAAATTAAATTTTTTAAAATGATTCTTGAATTTTGAAAAAAATCATTCATTTTAGGATGGAGAGAATAATACAATTTAAACAAATTAAATTTAATCCAATAAAATAAGCTAATATAATAATCTAAAATCTAATATGGGGGATAATGATAAAATAAATCAGTGCATGCTCCAAGACAATGTTTCTACTTTCTACCACCATCACATTCTTTTGGATGAAGTAGTTGAACTGCTGTAGTTTTAATTTATTATGTTTAAAAATATTTTGTTTGGATTTAAAGGCTAAAATTTGTGTTTAAATCAAAATCTAAAATAAAACTCTTCATTGAATATGACACATGGCGGCTAATAATTGGTGAACATAGAGCTGACTTGGAATTCCACGTGGCGAGCTGTATGGTCTTGAAATGTTTCTGCTTTTATATATTATATAGATTGTTCAATACTAAAATTAAATTATCACTTCAAAGTTTTTTCAAATTAGTATTTAGTCTATAAATGTTACTTCCTCCGTTCTATAATAATAGTCCCATTAAACTATTCAAAAAATTTAACAACCTATTTTCATGTCTATTATTAATCATTATCTATTACTTAATTGCTTTCTTTTCTTCATTGATTTCTATTTTCATGTCTATCATTAATTATTATCTATTACTCCATTCTTTATTTTCTTTCTTGATTGGGTCTCCTGCTCTCTTCTCTTCCACTTCTTCCTTGGTTGACAATTTTGGAAGTTGTATGATTTTAATCAAACAGAAAATATAACTATCTTTTAGAACAAACGAAAATGAAAAATGAGAACATTTTTATGAGACTGAGTGAATATAGTAATATTTTATTTAAATATTATAATATCATGTAATTACTTATGATTATAATATCTCATCAAAAAACTCAAATTGAGTCCCAATATCTCTTCTTCACTTCCGTGTAATCTTCCTTGTTCTTCAACAACAATTTTTTTTATCATCAGTACCACTTATGTACACTTGATAGCTATTAGGAAATGAATATCTGATGTAAAATTGTGCTTCAGATTTTATGCCACAATTTTTCACTTTCCTACAATCATGCATAAGTTTGACGGTTAATTTGAAGTTGCCCAAAAAAAGTAAATGTGACTTGTGAAAAAAACAGATTCTTGAACAGAAAATTTATTATTTTGATATTGTTGAGCCCGATAATCATATTCAGCCCAAATTTCGTAGCAAAAATCTTCAATATAGTATCACTTTCGATCATGTTTTATTCACTTTTAGGGGGAAGACCATGAAGTCCCATGACCTGGTTGTATGCGGTTGTTTCTTTTTGCTAGGGTACACCAAAATCACCCTGTCCCTTAATAATTACTATGCATAAATGTTAAAAATTTAATTTGGACAAATGCAGCATAAATTTAAAAGGCTGTCTCTAAAGAAAAAATAGTTTTTTTTCGCACCTGATAATCTTTCCTTCTCCTCCAGAGTTAACTTCATTGCAATCCCATTGAAGCCGATCCTTTTATAACTGTATAATAGAAATGAAAATGCTTCACTATAAAAATAATTTCAAAAACAAAGTGTTGTAAGCATTGCAATTAGTACAATTCGTATCGGAAGTCATGTACCACGATAATATACTTTACTCATTCTTTCTCAAAATAAATGGTCATAATTTTTCTTGTTCAAGAAAATTATACATAAGCTAGCATTCATTATGGGACGAAGGTAGTATTTACCATTATATTTTGGATGTAATAAATTAAAAAAAAATATGAATAGTTTTCAAAATGTTCCTAAAATAAAAAATAGTCATTTAATTTGTGCGAGAGCGAAACTAATAATTTCATCTTAATTAATCATATTTGAAGTTTGAATGATCATATTTTAAATATAAGACTATAAAATATGAGAGTTATTTGCATTTATTCATTTCACTTTCCTTTCAATACCGAATGCTTATCCCAAATATCAAAACTAACTCCACGTTATTAGTCAGATTTGAAATTATGAACTTAACTTCATCAAATTTAAAAAGAGAATTTGAAATTATGAGCATAACTTCATCAAATTTAAAAAGAAAATTTGAAATTATGAACTTAACTTCATCATATTTTAAAAAGAAAATGATTTTCTTTCATTCATTAGATTTTTAATCCTAAGAGTCACTAATGAATTTATGTGAGTTTGAAAGTGTATAAAGAATTCAAGAATTATATTTTGATTGTAAATGTTGTTTTTTATTTTTTGACGATGGCTCACGCAAAAAAAAAAAATCATTAATTAGTAAAATTTAATCTTTTCTTTATAGGCAACCCTAACTTTATCTAAATTTATACCCGCTTTGTCTGAAAATGATTGTTTATATTCTTAATCTTCTTAGTTATTGATAAATTGTTCAATACTAAAATTAAATTATCACTTCAAAGTTTTTTCAAATTAGTATTTAGTCTATAAATGTTACTTCCTCCGTTCTATAATAATAGTCCCATTAAACTATTCAAAAAATTTAACAACCTATTTTCATGTCAATTATTAATCATTTTCTATTACTTAATTACTTTCTTTTCTTCATTGATTTCTATTTTCATGTCTATCATTAATCATTATCTATTACTCCATTCTTTCTTTTCTTCCTTGATTGGGTCTCCTGCTCTCTTCTCTTCCACTTCTTCCTTGGTTTGGTTGACAATTTTGGAAGTTGCATGATTTTAATCAAACAGAAAATATAGCTATCTTTTAGAACAAACAAAAACGAAAAATGAGAATATTTTTATGAGACAGAGTGAATATAGTAATATTTTATTTAAATATTATAATATCATGTAATTACTTATGATTATAATATCTCATCAAAAAACTCAAATTGAGTCTCAATATCTCTTCTTCTCTGCCGTGTAATCTTCCTTGTTCTTCAGCAACAATTTTTTTATCATCATCTAGTACCACTTATGTACACTTGATAGCTATTAGGAAATGAATATCTGATATAAAATTGTGCTTCAAATTTTATGCCACAATTTTTCACTTTCCTACAATCATGCATAAGTTTGACGGTTAATTTGAAGTTGCCCAAAAAAAGTAAAAGCGACTTGTGAAAAAATATATTTTTGAACCGAAAAGTCAATTATTTTGATATTGTTGAGCCCAATAATCATATTCAACCCAAATTTTGTAGCAAAAATCTTCAATATAATAACACTATCGATCATGTTTTATTCACTTTTAGGGGAAATACCATGAAGTCCCATGACCTGGTTGTATGCTGTTGTTTCTTTTTGCTAGGGTACACCAAAACCACCCCGCCCCTTAATAATAATTATGCATGAATGTCAAATATTTAATTTGGGCAAATGCAGCATAAATTTAAAAGGTCGTCTCTAAAGAAAAAATAGCTTTTTTTTTTCGCACATGATACTCTTTCCTTCTCCTCCAGAGTTAACTTCATTGCAATCCCATTGATGTCGATCATTTTATAACTGTATAATAGAAATGATAATGCTTCACTATAAAAATCATTTCAAAAATAAAGTGTTGTAAGCATTGCAATTAGTACAATTAATATCGGAAGTCATGTACCATGATAATATACTTTACTCATTCTTTCTCAAATTAAATGGTCATAATTTTTCTTGTTCAAGAAAAATATACATAAGCATTCATTATGGGACGAAGGTAGTATTTACCATTATATTCTGGATGTAATAAATTAAAAAAAATATGAATAGTTTTCAAAATGTTCCTAAAATAAAAAATAGTCATTTAATTTGTGCGAGAGAGAAACTAATAATTTCATCAAAAATTAATCATATTTGAAGTTTGAATGATCATATTTTAAATATAAGAGTATAAAATATGAGAGATTTGCATTTATTCATCCCACTTTCATTTCAATACCGAATGCTTATCCCAAATATAAAAACTAACTCCATATTATTAGTCAGATTTGAAATTATGAACTTAACTTCATCAAATTTAAAAAGAGAATTTGAAATTATGAACATAACTTCTTCAAATTTAAAAAGAGAATTTGAAATTATGAACTTAACTTCATCAAATTTAAAAAGAGAATGATTTTCTTTCATTCATTAGATTTTTAATCCTAAGAGTCACAAATGAATTTATGTAAATTTGAAAGTGTATAAAGAATTCAAGAATTATATTTTGATTGTAAATGTTGTTTGTTTTTTTTTTTTTTGACAATGGCCCACGCAAAAAGAATCATTAATTAGTAAAATTCAATCTTTTCTTTATAGGCAACCCTAACTTTATTTAAATTTATACCAGCTTTGTCTGAAAATGAATGTTTATATTCTTAATCTTCTTAGTTATTGATAAATTGTTCAATACTAAAATTAAATTATCACTTCAAAGTTTTTTCAAATTAACATTTAGTTTATAAATGTTACTTCCCCCGTTCGATAATAATAGTCCCATTAAACTATTCAAAAAATATAACAACCTATTTTCATGTCTATTATTAATCATTATCTATTACTTCATTACTTTCTTTTCTTCATTCATTTCTATTTTCATGTCCATCATTAATCATTATCTATTACTCCATTATTTCTTTTCTTCCTTGATTGGGTCTTCTGCTCTCTTCTCTTCCACTTCTTCCTTGGTTGACAATATTGGAAGTTGCATGATTTTACTCAAATAGAAAATATAACTATATTTTAGAACAAACAAAAATGAGAAATGAGAACATTTTTATGAGACATAGTGAATATAGTAATATTTTATTTAAATATTATAATATACATGTAATTATTTATGATTATAATATCTCATGAAAAAACTCAAATTGAGTCCCAATATCTCTTCTTCACTGCCGTGTAATCTTCCTTGTTCTTCAACAACAGTTTTTTTTTATCATCATCGAGTACCACTTATGTACACTTGATAGCTATTAGGAAATGAATATCTGATATAAAATTGTGCTTCAGATTTTATGGCACAATTTTTCACTTTCCTGCAATCATGCATAAGTTTGAAGGTCAATTTGAAGTTGCCAAAAAAAAAAGTAAATGCTACTTGTGAAAAAACAGATTCTTGAATCGAAAAGTCCATTATTTTGATGTTGTTGAGCCCGATAATCATATTCAGCCAAAATTTCGTAGCAAAAATCTTCAATATAATATCACTTTCGATCATGTTTTATTCACTTGTAGGGGGAAGACCATGAAGCCCCATGACCTGGTTGTATGCGGTTGTTTCTTTTTGCTAGGGTACACCAAAACCACCTCGTCCCTTAATAATAACTATGTATAAATGTCAAATATTTAATTTGGGCAAATGCAACATAAATTTAAAAGGCCATCTCTAAAGAAAAAATAGATTTTTTTTTCGCACCTGATACTCTTTCCTTCTCCTCCAGAGTTAACATCATTGCAATCCCATTGAAGCCGATCCTTTTATAACTGTATAATAGAAATGATAATATTTCACTATAAAAATTATTTCAAAAACAAAGTATTATAAGCATTGCAATTAGTACAATTAGTATCGAAAGTCATGTACCATGATAATATACTTTACTCATTATTTCTCAAAATAAATGGTCCTAATTTTTCTTGTTCAAGAAAAATATACATAAGCATTCATTATGGGACAAAGGTAGTATTTACCATTATTTTGGATGTAATAAATTTAAAAAATATGAATAGTTTTCAAAATGTTCCTAAAATAAAAAATAGTCATTTAATTTGTGCGAGAGAGAAACTAACATTACTAGAAACTGACCCTTTACCAACGGAAATATCCGTCGGTAATTGTCAATTTCCGTCGGTAAAGCCCCATTACCTACGGATTTCGTCCGTCAGATTCCGTCGGTAAAAATGGTTGGTAATACCGGCGGACCAATTCCGACTGTATTTCCGGCGGGCTGTCCGTCGGTAAATTCAAAAAACGCCGGAAACCGTCCGTCAGCAAGGAAGTACGCCGGCCGATCGCCAGAGCTATTGCTGTAGAAATACCGACGGATATATCCGTCGGAAATCTCAAGATTTATCGGCGGATTGTCCGTCGGAAATCATATAGAATTACCGGCTGATTTAGAGTCCGTCGGTAATGACAATAGATTACCAGCGACCCGTCCATCGGTAATGGGTTTTATAAAAAAAAATTGATTTACCAACGGAAATTTCCGTCGGTAATCTGTCCAGATTTAAAAAAAATACTCCCTCCGTCCCACACCATTTGATACCAAAAAAATGGGCACGCGGATTAAGGAAAGGTAAGAGACAGAAAAAGTGGAGAGAGATCTTGTGAGTGTAAAAGTAAAATAGGAGAGAGATGAGTGGGAGGAATAGTTAGGAGAAAGAATGTTGTGAGTGAAAAAGTAAAATAGGAGAGAGAATGAGTGGGGTAAATAGTGAAGATTCTTTCCATTTTGGGTAAGTATCAATTGGTGTGGGACGAACCAAAAAGGAAATAAGTATCAATTGGTGTGGGACGGAGGGAGTATGTTTTATTTGTAAACCACCTGTAAAAGACTGTAAACTGTTCAAACAACATGTTTTAAACAAATCCCAACAATTACAAACAAATACCAACAACCTGTTTCGCTTGAACATCAAATAAAATACAAGTACCCAACAACAACCATCCAAATCAGGCGAAACTAGTTAGGAAAGGGGAAAGGGGAAAGGGGAAAGGGAAAGGGGAAAGGGGAAAGGGGAAAGGGGGAAGAGAAAGGGAAGGGTTTTAAAACTACTTAAGTTTGTTTGATTACATGTCAAATAAAATTCAAGTTTAACGACCACGACCACGAGCGCTACCGCTAACGCTACCACTACCACCATTTCGCCTAAGGTATTGACCGATAGATAAAGCAGAGGCATTACCGCTATTAGGTTGATGTGGTTGTAAATTCATGGTGGCCATGTATTGTTGCATGCGCTGCTCAAACTGGCTTTCCATGCGCTGCTCCAACTGGATTTGCATAAGTTCTTCACATTCCCGAAGACGTTCCTCCAACATGCTCTCAATCTGGCTTTGCACCTGGCTCTGCACCTGGCTCTGCATATGCTCCACTTGTCTTTGAACCTCTCTCTAAACGCGATCATCGAATGCCTCTTGATCCACACGCTGACTGTCGGAGGAAGAAGAAGAAAAGACTGCGTAGTAGAGCTGCGAAATGGCATGTTAAAATACCCAGCACCATGTCCTCCGAATCCAGGCAAGCGATCTCCCTTTGGTTGCTTGTCTCGGAGGACAATGGCTGTTCAAAGCTTTTCACAAAAGGCGGGCCGCTCGGTGCTCTCAGGATCCATACTTCCTTCTTCAATAGCCTCGTCACGAGCACGCCTATCATACTCTTCCTGGAAAAAAAAACATTATACACTATGGTAGAAAATAATATTTCTTTAACTAAATAATTTATAATTTACTAATAGAAAATACTATTAACACTTACATAAAGGCTCTGGTAATAAGGGTTAACCCATTGTAGCCCTGAGCCATCAGAAGCCTCCGCAGTATGCGTAGCCATAAACACAGCAGCTGCATCAGCCTCATCTCTATGTTTCTTTCGCTTAACATATAAAAAAATTAAAACTTCAAAATTTCATCAAATAATAACAATATATGAATCAAATAGAGTATTGCTTAATTTACAAACGCATAGTAAATTAAGTAAGTTTACCATTCGGGACCAAGTCTCGCTGAAGTTAATTGATCCTCCTATGTGCACACTCCCCCGCCCCTATTGTGAGTTCCTATTATTCTTTGCTATTTTTGAATTTATTTTAAATTTTTTACTTGTCCAATAGGCTTCCCACTGCCCCCATGCACTATTCGAGAAATTAGCTGGAGGCAAACCATCCTTTTGCCACTTTTTTTTCATGACATAGACTTTACCAGCGTATCGCTTAGCAACTAAATTCTTGAAAGCCTTCTCTATTTGAATGTCTGAGCACCCAGGGCATGAATATATATGCTACAAAAATAGTAAAAGTAGTTAAATAAACAGGGACTAAAATAGTTGTTGCTAATTAATTATTAAGCGTAAATTAGAACATAAAGATGAATAGGGGACTGGTCTACAAACTTTACAAAGGAAAGAGAATTGAGTAATTTTACCCGAAACTGGCTATACTAGATATTGTACACATCTTTTGATATTGATTTTGGTGTGGGATAAAATTCCTCAAAATTATACCCACTGAATAAATCCCCAAACCATCGAGTAGGGTCTCGACAACCACCATGTATAAACCTATTAAGATATTAATTAAAAAACAATATATCAATATATATATAAATAAAAAGATAATAGAATCAATGTATAGCTTTTAAATGTAACATAGAAATAATATAAATAATGAGTTGACATTTAAATATATGACATTTACAATTAAATAATACTCACTGGCCACTGGGAGAGATAGAAATTTCCATTTTTCCTTCATCATCAATATTTGTGTCCAAAATAACCCGCCCGGATGGTTCACTAGTCTCCCAATAGGAACACTAGAGATCTCAATACCTGGACTGGTCACATCATCATCACTACGTCCAGAACCAGAAGTAGTTCCCCTCCCTCCCGTCCTTGGTGAAACAAGACGATGAACAAAACTCGCAACCTTCCCTCTCTTTGAACGTTTGCCACCTAGACCAGACATATCTGAACTAGAATATAAAATATGTAGACAGAAAATGAATCAAGTAGAACAAAATTTAAATAGCAGGAAGCATTCATTTAGACTACAATAATAAAATGTAAACATTATATACAAAACATTATCTGAATTAAGACTAAACTGATTCATTCACTATCAATCTTGATCAGTATCACTACAAAATTTAAATAGTAGCAAGCATTCATTTAGACTACAATTATAAAATATAAACATTATATACAAAACATTATCTGAATTAAAATAAAATTGATTCATTCACTATCAATCTTGATCGGTATCACTACAAAATTCAATTTCTTCTTCACTAGTTTCCTCGCCATCGTCTTCTTCCCCATCTTCATCATCGAACCCAGATATATACCCTTCTCCTTCCTCATCCTCCACATCGTAATTCTCGATTTCATTGAAAGTGACTTCCTCCCCTAGTGGACGGGTGTTTTCGGCCATTAATGCTTCATCCTCGACATTATCAATCAAGGAAATAATCGGAGGTATAGGCATTTCCTCTTCCTGATAACAATCATTTAATGATGAATCAATATTTGAAGTAGAAATTTTTGCACGCAATGGTATATCAAAAGTGCTTCTTGCTTTGGTTTTCCATACGACCCACCATCCGCTAGACTCTCTTCGTCGACGGGGGTAGGGGTTCATATACATCTGTTGTGCTTGAGATCACTACAAGAAAGCAGGCTATTTACGGCACTCATTTATGGCGGGTGATACGCGACCGCCGTATATATTAGTTATATACGGTGGCTGATGCGCGTCCGCCGTATATATTATATATATACGGCGGTTATGACGACCGCCGTATATATTATATATATACGGCGGCTTAGACCGCCGTAAATAAGTTATGTACGTACATTTGGCATATACGTATATTAGATCGAAGTTATATACGGCGGCTAATATGCGTCCGCCGTATATAGTCACTTATTCTCGGCGGTTGACAAGCGTCCGCCGTAAATATTACACAATATTTACGGCGGTGTACAATATCCGCCGTAAATGTTATTAAATACCGGGAAACCCAAATTTCCCTATTCAGTTTCGCGCTATCTATGTATCTCAGTCTCTCTTTCTCTCCTCTATAGCTAGGGCACAAATTTCCGACGCCGGTGACCAAATCAGCAGGTAAGAATTCGTGTTTACTTTTAATTTTTGGTTTTTGTTGTTCTTGGTGTGGTGGATTATTGAAATCGACCTTCTATTTCTCTCTCTCTCTCTCCTCCAGCCAAGGAAATTGAGCATTGATTTCTTCGATCAACAACAATCAGGTATACATTTCTTTCCCCTTTTCTAATTTACTTTTAATTTCTGGGTTTTTTTTTGTTCTTGGTGTTGTGAGTTGTTGTTGCTGTTACTGTTGTTGTTGTTGTTGGTATTGTTGTTACTGTTGTTGGTATTGCTGTTACTGAACCATGCTAATGGACCATAGTGTCCACACCTTGCACCTCACTCTAAGAACACTTCCCCGTCCCAGTTCACTTCATAACATATCTCTCTCTCTCTCTCTCTCTCTCTCTCTCTCTGACATGAATATCCTTCTGCATTTCTTATCCAATTACTCTCATCACTTGCATTTGTTTACCCGAATGTCACACGTGAGAGAGTATTAATGCTTGATATATATAGTTAAGCCCCTATCTATCGTCTTAAACTTTTAGAACAACATTGCAACGTAATTTACAAATAGTTTTAGTACAACGATTAGTACTTTACACTTTTGTATAAATAAATAATATTCAAGTCAGAAGTTATATATAATGTCCATTGAGACAACTAAAGATAATATAAAATTGAAAACCCTTAACATCCATATTATGTTTAATTAAGCATGAATAGATTTGCCTAATTGTAGCAAGAATTTGGGGCTCACATTATTTTAAATATAATAACACTTTTCTTATATTACTATCGCTCTCCTAAGATAGTACCCTTCGTAGACCCTACACAAAAAATAATGTTGCGCACTTCAACCTAGTTCCTAAAAATAGTTCCAAATCTTTTGCCGCATGTGCATCAATTCTTTTGCACATCAACCTAGTTCCTTAAATTAGCTTCTCAATTAGGGGGGGGGGCTTGTGAGAGAGAACGAATGAATGTTGTCATGGGGTTATACTATATCATGGGCCCAAGCTCGACTAATAGGCTAGGCTTCAACAATATATATTATCTATATCGAGCCAAAAGTTGTACATATTTAGACTATGTTTTTTTATGAGTTTATTTTTATTCTAAAATTTGTGACTCTCGGTCTTATATATAGGTTGTATTTTAAGGTTAAAAATATCAAGTCAAGTCATGGATAAAAGTTGGATTGATTTGGGTAATCGAATTTCAAAAGAGTATATGTCTGGGGTTGACAACTTTCTCGATTTTGCATTCTCAAAAAAGTCTATTGGTGTTAAAGAAATATATTGTCCTTGTAAAAAATGCATAAATCGTTACCAAAAAGACCGTGCAATCGTGAAATCACATTGTATTGAAGTGGGATTTCAATAAGATTACAAGAATTGGATTAGGCACGGGGAAGAGTACATTTCGGTGTATAAGAATGATAATAATGATAGGACAACTAAAGATGGCATTGAAATTGAATTGGGCGTGCAAGATTGTATGAGGCGAATGGTACATGAAGGGATGGGTATGCCGAATAGTAACCAGCCAGGAATTGAAGAAATCGTACAATCAGATGCAGCCATCGCAAAGTTTCTTAGACTTTTGAGAGATGTTGATCAAGCCTTGTGGGAAGGGTGTGATAAGTTTACAGTACTCTCATTTATTGTAGAACTTATGCACTGGAAGGCTAATTATCGAGTGGCCGATAAGGGATTTACTTCTTTATTAAAAAAATTCATTAGGGCATTGCCTCAGTCAGCGAAAGTGCCAAGTTCCTATCGTGAGGCGTACAAGATGACTGTAGATTTGGGTTTTAGTTATAAAATGTGGGACGCGTGCATTAATCATTGTATGTTGTTTCGAAATGAAACTGAAAAACTTACTAAATGTGAAATTTATGGAGCCTCTAGAGATAAGCAACAAGAAGAAGGGGGTAGCGGTGAAGGTGGAGAAATAAGTGGCAAGAATAAACTTCCCAAGCAGGTAGCGATGAAGAAAGTATGGTATTTTCCCTTAAAGCCAAGGTTGCAAAGGTTGTATTGGTCATCTAAGAGCGCGACACTCATGAGATGGCATGCCGAGAAAAGAGTAGACGATGTTGTGATGAGGCATCCTGCAGACTCTCGTGCGTGGAAGGGATTCGATGAACATTATCCATTATTTTCAAGTGAAATTCGGAATGTTAGATTGGGATTAGCATCTGACGGATTTAATCCTTTCAGAACAATGACTATATATCACAGTACTTGGCCGGTTGTGCTTATGCCATACAATCTTCCACCTTGGTTATGCATGAAACAGCCATATTTCTTCTTGTCGGTGCTTACTCATGGCCCAAAAGGGCCGGGCAATAAGATAGATGTGTATCTCCAATCGTTAATTGATGAGTTGAAGGAATTGTGAAAAGATGGTATATCAACTTATGATGCATCAAGGAACGAGTTGTTTACTTTACGAGCTTCACTATTATGGACAATAAATGACTTTCCTGCATATGCAATGTTGTCTGGATGGAGCACTAAAGGTGAATATGCTTGCCCTTGTTGCAATGTGAGACCTCAAGCACGATGGTTGGATCATGGTGGCAAGTATTGTTATATTGGTCATCGACGCTTCTTGCCTAGGAGTCATGCTTTTCGTAAGGATAAAAGCTCTTTTGATGGTACTCATGAAGTGAGAGATAAGCCCAAGTTATTGTTTGGAACAAAATTGCTTAAACAAGTTGAAAATATGGAAATAGAGTATAAAATAGAAGATGTTATTAAAAAGAGGAAAAGAGAAGAGGGTGAGAAGCAACAAGCCAAGTTGGAGAAAAGAAAGGTTCCTAAGTTGTGTCACAATTGGAAAAAGAGGAGTATCTTCTTTGAGTTGTCATATTGGGCAAATAATCATGTTCGTCATAATCTTGATGTTATGCACATTGAAAAAAATGTTTGTGATAATGTGATACATACTCTGTTAGGTACTGCGGGGAAATCAAAAGATAACGATAAAGCAAGAAAAGACCTAAAAGAGATGAACATTTGGAAATCATTGCATCTACAAACGCTTCCATCTGGCAAAGAAATTATGCCTCTGGCTCAGTTCACAATGAGTAAGAAGCATAAAGACACATTCTTGAAAGTTCTAAAGGGAGTCAAAGTCCCTGATGGCTACTCGTCAAACATATCTCGTTGTGTACATTTAGAGGAAAGAGCTATTTGGGGTCTTAAGATCCATGATAGTCATATTTTGCTCCAACAACTACTCCCTTTAGCTGTTCGAAAAGCGTTGCCTACTTCTGTTGTAAAAGCCATCATTGAGTTGGCAAATTTCTTTAGGCAATTATCCTCAAAGGTGAATACACTTGCTGATCTTTTAAAGATACAAGATCGGATGGCTATCACACTATGCGCTCTCGAGAAAATATTCCCACCAGCTTTCTTTGATGTTATGGAGCACTTGCCGGTGCATTTAGCCGAGGAGGCCTTACAAGCAGGCCCAATACAATTTCGTTGAATGTATCCGGTAGAGAGGTACATCCATATTAAATTTACTTTGAAAAAAGTTAAATTCCTTTTTACATCTGGTTTAGCATAAGTAAATGTTTTTGTAGGTTTCTACTTACATTAAAATTATATCTTCAAAATCGAGCCCATCCTGAGGCCTCCATAGCTAAGGCAATTGTGGCTGAAGAATGCATGACTTTTTGTACGCAATATTTGGATGACATTGAGACAAAGTCCAATCGTCCTAGAAGAAATGATGATGAAGGTGATGAGTTAGGCCGCTTTGTAGGAAAAGAAGAGGTAATTACCCTTGATTACATCACACGAGTACAAGCGCATAGATATGTGCTTTTCAATAGTGAAGATGTTGAACAATATCTAGAGTAAGTGATTCCTTACATGAGGCTTACATTCCTTGTATCTTTTATATTTTAAATTAATACTTAATTCATATTTTCAATCTGCTCATAATGCATCGTGCACATTTGAGGGAGACACTACCACGTAATCAACGACATCTTATAGAGAAAGAAAATAATGATAAGTTTGTTAGCTGGTTTAAGGATTATGTAAGTATGAAACAACTTTCATATGATACTTTCAATTTATCGTTTTAAATATTTTCTTATTAAATTTTGTTTTTTATAAAAGGTATGCACGACGAAAGATGTAGTGCCCGAATGAATTATAAGTCTTGCATTGGGTCCTCATATGGATGCGAGGCGGTATAAGTCTTACATAATAAATGGTTTTCGATTTCGAGGGAAGGATGTCGATAGACAGAGGAAAACTCAAAATAGTGGAGTCATGCTAAATGCAAGTGTGACAAGTTTTGCAAGCCGAAAGGATAATAATCCCATTGTAGGGGATGTTAACTTCTATGGGGAGTTGATTGAGATCCTTGAAATTCGTTATAGCAACTCAATAAGATTTGTATTGTTTAAATGTGATTGGGTTGATAACCGGACAGGCAAGATGGAAGATGAGCAAAAATTTACTCTTGTAAACTTCAATCACAAGTTGTATAAGGATAATCGAGTTGGTGATGAACCATTCATATTAGCATCTCAAGCTGAGCAAGTTTGGTATGTTAAAGATCCTATAGAAAGTGATTGGAAAGTTGTGATGAGGATTACATCAAGAGATAGTTTTGACATATATTCAAATGATGATAAACAAGTTTCAGATTCGATTCCACAATTGGTACCATTTTGCTCACAAAATCTGGATGAAAATGTTGCTAACGAAGAAGCATCGTGGGTGCGAGAGGGAGTTGATGGGGTCGAGATTGAAACTACTAATATCAATGATGTTGATGTTGATATGACCGATAATGATGATGTTGATATGGCCGATAATGATGATGATTAGTTTGAGTAGTATTTGTTTAGATCTTATTTGCTTACTATTTACTAAGACAATTTTATTACTTATGTTTCATGTTTCAATCAAACTTGTTATTTTTGTATGGTTGAATATTAATATTGTTACTTCTATATAATATGTATTTGCTTAGATCTTATTTGCTTATTATTTACTAAGACAATGTTATTACTAAAATTTGTGTCTCTCCATCTTATATATAGGTGGGTTGTGCTGAAACTGTAGTGTGGTGGTTCGGTTGGGAACTGGAAGGAGAATTTGATTGTGGGGGTGTGTTTATTGTTGCACTTTCTTTATGATTTGTGTGGAGGTTTTGTAGTTGGTTTTTGTGTTGAAAATATGCCTCCTAAGGAGAGAGACGTTAGAGGGGGTAACAACAAGAGGGGTAGACGAAACCCGCCGCCCGTAGTCCCAAATGATCCCACTTCCCCTTATGCATCATTGCCGCCGTATATGGGATTGATCCAATTGACCTCCGCTCAAAAGAAAAAATGGCGAAATTTGGAGGGTAGGAAATTCCAAGTCACCACTTTCCTTCATTTGCCGGTGTTGAGGGATTTGGGTTTAGAGACATTAGTAACATAATTGATGACGCAAGCCGGGTTAGGAAAATTTCCTGGGGAAGACTCCATCTACGTATTTGAGATATTCACTTGAGTTCCTTTCAACTTTGGAGGTAGGTAAGGGGTCACAAGAAAATTTTATTCGGTTTCATCTAGATGATGAAGCCTATCGAGTGACTTATGATGAGTTGAGGGAAATCTTTGGGGTTGATCAGTCGAGAGGAAACTGGGTGGAGGCTAATGGGGCGACTTGTTTTTTCTTTTCGGAGCTCACAGGATTGCCCTGCAAAAAGAAATACTTTAGGGCTTCCTCTCTTTCTCACCTGGCTTGGAAATTATTTTACAGAGGGCTATCTATGTCTTGGTTGACAAACGGAGAGCCCGCTCAATTGAATGTGGCTATGGTAAACCTTTTGCGAACGGGGTTGAGGAGTTTTCAGGTGATTCCTGATTGGGTTGATATTTTTGTTTGGAGATGTGAGGCATTTGCCCTTACCAAAAAGGGAAACATATCAATAGGGGGATGATCACGTTGATTGCTCAAGCTTGTGTGGGGGAACCAAAACCCGAGGCGATGAGATTGATGGGGGGCACGAGTTTTTATTCTGGAGACTGGCTAGTGCAGTATGACAAGTTTGTGAGGGACCCGAGGGCGACAGACAACAGGTCTTTATTATTTGAATATGGTACTCCCAGGAGGACGGTCCGTTGCAGGGTAGGGGCCACGTTTTCGAGTGGTGAACAGGCCAGGCATTGGCGTATGCCCGGTGTTGATGATCAAATGGATCCAGTTGATGAGGAGGATGATGAGGAGCAGGAAGAGGTGGATCAGGAGAGACAGGGTGGTCAGGGAGGAGAGCAGAACTAGAGCCAGCAGGGTTCTTTTGATCAATGGGATACCATGAGGGCATTTCTGGAGGAGCAGGAGCGATCAAGGATCGCTCGGGAGCAGAGCCGACATGCTTTGGAGGATGCTAGATGGGGGGAGGTTATCGCTCGGGAACAGAGTCGACAGACTTTAGAGGATGCTAGATGGGGGGAGGTGCATGATCGTTTTGAGGGGTTGAAGGATGAAACTGCCATTTTGGGAGCCCGGTATAGGCAGCTAGAGGCTTGGGCGATGCGGCGAGCCCCGGAGTTACGAGCCGCCAGAGGATTATTTGACTATGATGCATTCGAGAGCCACTGCTCGTGCACAGAGGCGTTCTTCCCGACAGACCTACTATCAGGGATAAGCCTCCGGCTCTCATCAGTGATGTTATTATTTATGTTTCATGTTTCTATCAAACTTGTTATTTTGTATGGTTGAATATTAACTTCTTCAAGCATTATTTTGTAGAATTTTGGATCATACTGAAAATTTAGTTTTCCCGGTTTCTTTTGCTTGGTTTCCTTTTTTTATTAGAGTGTGTTGTAGTACATCCGTCTATCCTTAACATCTGTAGGTAAGTTAAACTTGTTCCTGATGTGCATATGCTCAGTTTGTTCCAATTTGTTTGTTTGTTTGTTTTTTTTTTCCTCTATTCCAAGCTTGAAGTCAGTAATTAACCTAATTTTGTGTGCTTAATATGTTTGAATGATAGGACGATCGACTGAGTGTTGATGATGCTTTGAAGCACCCATATTTTTCAGAGCGCTGGAAGTGAGCTCCTTCCATTGTACTCCCTATCTTAGTTTCACATACTTCAGGTACTTAACTGTCTCTTGTTGTTTGATATGTTGTTAAATATATGATATCATGATAGGCTGATGTTCACACTTCTCTAAAAGACTTGAATAATATTCATATGCTGCTTACTCCCAAGAGTCAGGCATGAAGAAGACACATTATACATAGTCCAAGTTTGTGAAGATAATTGATTACATAGGAACGTAGGCATGTAGTGAGTGCCATCTGTGGTGTGTATCAAGTCCATCAAAATCCCCTTTATGAGTAGAGAACACGATGAACTATTTGTATAATTTCTATTTATTTATCTCTTTAATAGAAATTGAGCCTGCATAACATATAGTATGTCTAAAGAGGAAACTTAAGATCATAATTGACCTGTCATTTCCAGGTTATAAGGAGCGTCAGCCAATGGTCTGCTGGTACTAGCCAAGTTGAGGAGAGCATTCACAACACGTACTGTTCTCTCATTGAGAAAGCTGAACACTTTGTCTACATTGAGGTATGCCATTATGAACTTTAAGCTATAAAATGTTTGCAACATGTGTTTATCTCTCCAACTTTCTTTTTGGATCCCCTCCACCTGCATCCTACAGATGCACACTCGTTCCCGCCTGTGTGGACTGACAAAGCTCATCTACTTAGAAAGCTTAGAGGGAATGAGTATTATGTGCCAACAGAGGCAGAATTGAACACAAATATATCTGAGATGTTTTAAGTACATATGTTCTTCCTTTTCTGCTCCTTTTTTCAGCACACATAAGTTATACACTCACAATCTATTGATTTCTTGTTTCACTGATGGGTTTGATTACTAGTTTGTTCTTTGTTGAACTGTTTGGACTTTGTTGTCAGAGTTTAGGCTTCGTGATTAAAGACCTTTGAGGCGAAAAGCTTTGATAAGGTACAGCTTGATTCTTCTGATTTATATACCATGTGGATTTGATAGTTCTATGACCAATTCAGACACATCCAATAACTGCATAAATTAAACTCCCTCCGTCCCAAAATGAATGTCCGCATTTTTTTCCAATAACTGCATAAATTAAACTCCCTCTGTTCTTTGTTGTTGTTTACATTCTTGTTGTTCATGTTGTTGTTCTTTGTTTTTGTTTCTTTATTCTTGTTGTTGTTTTCTGTTCTTTGTTGTTGTTTACATTCTTTGTTGTTCATGTTGCTGTTGATGTTGTTGTTGTTGTTTGCTGTTGAACAATGTCTTTGTTGCTCATCAAGTAACTCGTAAATTCATTTAGCAAGCACAAACGTAAATGATGGACTAATGAAGTATTTGTCGCACTACAACAAAATAGGGCTTTGACAACGTTTTTTAAACGTTGTTAAAGACCTTTGACAACGTTTATCAAAACGTTGTGTCATCCACTGTTGTCTTAGGCCCCAGTTTAAGACAACGTTTTTTGAATGTTGTAAATAAGGTCATTAAACGTTGTAACCAGGCTAATGGCAACGTTTTAAAAAACGTTGTAAGAAGTATATTGACAACGTTTTAATAAAACGTTGTAATAATAAAATGACAACGTTTATAAAACGTTGTAAAACACATTTAGACAACGTTTATAAAACGTTGTCTAAATTCTTAAGACAACGTTTCTTTAAACGTTGTCTATATGTGTTTTACAATGTTTTATAAACGTTGTCATTTTATTATTACAACGTTTTATTAAAACGTTGTCAATATGAATAATTAAAAAAAATTCCCCTCCATGTTTGACAACGTATTGTAAACGTTGTCTTAATGCTTTATACAACGTTTTCAAAACGTTGTTAAGTGAAAAAAAAATTATTTCCCCCCCCCCCCAAATTCACATATGCCCCCTGCAATTTAGACTCCTATAGCCATTTCATTAAAAGCACCCATTCAAGCACTATTGAACTATAAAAATATGATACAATTGCAAATACGAACAAAGTTTAAGCACAATATACATTTATTACAAGAGATATAGCTAGACAACAAAAAAAAAAGTGTATCAGCACCATTCAAGCACTACTGCTGAACTAAAGTGAGTTTTCTATTCACAGTGGTAGCCAATGAGGGCCGAGGCTTCTTTGTTCAAGGAGATGGCAGCCACAACTAAATTGTGCAATAAGTCTGAATATGCACAAAAAAAGTGCATATTTGTACAAGAAACTTAGTCTTACTACATTAGTAGTTCACTGTCGAGGGACGTTGTAGAAGCAACCAATATGATCCCATTTTGTCTTTGTTGTCTATCCAATCTAAATCCTTGGACAGATCCTGCAACCCAAATTAAACACCAAAAGGATCCATAAGCTCAGGGATGCCTTTAGTGTACTGATAAGTGACTTTTATATAGTCATTTATAGCATTATTTATTTATCATTTACTTAGTTTTTATTATCATTTAGTCTTAATCTAGTATAATTTAGCTTCTTTTATTCTATATTTGGGATTTTATGCTTGTTGGTATATTTGAGCGTTTTTACAGGTATTAGGGTCCATTTTTCGAGCAAATAAAGTTGGGACATATCTAAGAGATCAAAAGCCATGGAAGGGACAACTTCAAAGTGATCATCCAGGCCAAAAAGCCACTGGAGCGGCCGTGCGCTATAAAGTGGAGTGGCCATGCAAACCCTCGGTCAAAGCCAAAATTTCCAAAAGTTCACTGGAGCGGCCGTGCGCTATAAAGTGGAGCGGCCGTGCAAGCTGGAGCGGCCGTGCGCTATAAAGTGGAGCGGTCGTGCACACCTGTTCTTTGTGAAAAGGCACCTTTTCATTTGAAGCTTTTTGAAGGGATCCAACCCTTCACTCAAATGCTTATATAAGACACCTTTGTAATCAGTATTGGGCATCCAGAAAATCCGAAAATGTTCATAATACACATTTAGAAAGGATCATATCATACTTAGATTATATAGCAAAATTACTTTAGCAATATATACACGATGTTCAAAGTTTATCAAGGATTCGTGACAAATCTTGTGTACTCTTGAAGATTGTGAATGAAGATTATTTCCAGCCATTGTCTCTCTTATTATGAATAAGTATTTCTTTCCTTATCTTTATTTCTTTACTTACTTCCTTTTATTATTTCAATGGTTTGAGTAATCCTCCATTTCTCGGAGTTGGAAACTCATTTACTTATATTCATTGCTTCTTTTAAATGTCATTTCAATTCTCTTCTTGTAAATCTTAATACTTGCAATTAGGGAGACGTCTTTAATTGTATAACCTCAGTTGATCAAATGAAAAACATTGATTAGCGGAACTCTAATAATTGAACTAGGTCGATAAATTACACAAAGTGATTTAAAGACCTAGGGATGATCCTTTAGTGGAAAATACGTGAGATGATAGACTTAATTGGTATTTTTGATTTATTTGGTACCCTCAAGAGGTGAGTCGGATTTCCCGCGTGACAAACGGGATTACACTAAGCCGAACTCTCGAGAGAAAGGCCGGTGAGTCTTAAAAACATGTGTTAGTTAGCACAACTTAGCGTATCATCCTTGACTTGGCACTTTCATCTTAAAACAATTTCTTCATATTATTCTTGAATTGCTTGCAAATATGAAAACATTTATATTTGTGGAACCCTAGTCAATTGAGAGAAGTACCTAGCGGAGAATTTCGATTGACGGAACCATATGAAGGAACTAGGTTTCATTGATCACGAGAGTAGTTCAACGGCCTAGGGGTGTTCTTTGAATGGAAAGTACGTTGACTTTCGATCTTAATGGATTCTTTCTAATTGTGGTCAGCTAGAGATAACCCAGAATGCCCGTTTGTGACAGGGCGGGAGCACCATAAACGGAAATCTCAAACAGTTAGGACATAATTAGTAAAGAATACAACGCTACTGTCCTAACCAGAAGTAGTGTAAGCCTAATGTACCATCCTTGTTATTTTGATAAAAGCCTTTATCTAAAAGCATATTTATTTGTTTTCAATCCCGAGAATGCTATCATTATATGTTAGAGTAGTTTTCTGTATCTTCCTAGTATTTTCTCTTATAAATTTCTATCTCCCCCCCAATCATTTTATCTATATATTTATATAAAGACAAATATCATCCCAAAGTAAACCCTGTCTCTGTGGGATCGACTCGTACTTGTACCCGCTATATTACGATAGCCCGTGCGCTTGCGGATATAAATAAACCGTAAGGTTAAACACCCAACAAGTTTTTGGCGCTGTTGCCGGGGACAACGGTTTACTTTTTGATATTTATCTTTATTATTTATATTTATATTTTTATTATTTATTATTATTACGTACTAACTCTATTTTGTAGATATTTGAAAAAAAAATGATGAACAAGAGATGCAAGCCGTGCACTTTGCAACGCATACGAATATGAAGTCGACCATATTTTGTATCAACCCTCTCTAAAAAGCACCATTTTTTGTAAGTTCATCTTTCATTTCCTCCACCCTCATCTTCGAATTGTTTTTCATATTGTCCTTGAAACATTGAGGACAATGTTAATTTCAAGTGTGGGGGAGGATTCCTCGTATCCGTTTTTTTTTTTTTTTTTTGGTCGGATTACATACTATTTTTCTTTGAAAAAAAAAATTTTAAAAAAATAAAATAAAAAAAAAATCCCTATGATTGCTCATTTTTATGCTTGCTTATTGCCTTAGATAATATATTTCCTTCCCTTCTCTTATTTTTATATAATCTTTGAATCATTAGGAAAGAACTTGGGGATACTTTCTAGAAAGTAATTAAGGCATCATAAATCAATATATCATTATATAGGATTTTGTAAAGGAAAGCATACTTAGAATTTTTTGAAATTTTTCGATCATCTTGAGCTTTTGGTTGTTTTAAAAGTTTGTGAAGACTTATGAATTGTTTCTTCAAAAGTGTACATTCTAAATTTTTGATTTTTTCCTTTTTAGGAATATTCATAGGTGTTTTACATCTTTTTGAATCACAACCCCTCATGAAAATCCATCTTTCCATTTCCACTAATCGAATCAAGGCTAGGCACTTTATCTTATTAATAAAAGAGTGACTAAGTCACCAAATTCTTAAAAAGCAAAAAGAAATTTATTACTTCCTAAGTAACTCGGGGCACGGCGTTCGCTGCGACGATGCTTCCTTGCCAAATGGAAGTAATATCCAAAGTATTCTTGATCTAAGTATTAGGAACATGGGGTTCGCAGCCACAATGTCTCCTACTTGAAAGGATCGAAAATTACTTAAGGTCTTTTGCAAAAAATTAACACGTACAAAAGAAAGATAAAGTTGTTTAAAGCCTTGATAAGATTTTCCACTATCATCATCCATATCCATCCTTGTGATTCAAAAGTATATGTCAAATCCTTGAATACTTCTAACTTGTGAATAAAATGATCATTATTTTGTACGCTTTCAAGCAATAATATTTTTCACAAAAACACTCTTGAAAAGTAAAAATATCTTTATATGCCAAACTTGTGATCCAAAAGTTCATCTTTTCTATATTATGCTTTGCTTCATCGAATCTCATTTATGTTATAATGATTTATTGTTTTCCAAGATTACTCTCTTAAAAATCTTCCTAAATTTCTTTCTAAATAATCTAAGGTTATAAAAAGTTTGAGAAAATAAAATAAAGACAAAATCTTCATGGCAGTAAGGCTTGTAGCATTTATTTATTTTCTAAGGGATCCAACCATATGTTTTATCATTCGCCATTTTTTTCCCTCTCCATCTTCTTTTTATCTTAGACTTGCTTGAGGACAAGCAAGGTTTAAGTGTGGGGGAGTTTGATAAGTGACTTTAATATAGTCATTTATAGCATTATTTATTTATCATTTACTTAGTTTTTATTATCATTTAGTCTTAATCTAGTATAATTTAGCTTCTTTTATTCTATATTTGGGATTTTATGCTTGTTGGTATATTTGAGCGTTTTTACAGGTATTAGGGTCCATTTTTCAAGCAAATGAAGTTGGGACATATCTAAGAGATCAAAATCCATGGAAGGGACAACTTCAAAGTGATCATCCAGGCCAAAAAGCCACTGGAGCGGCCGTGCGCTATAAAGTGGAGTGGCCATGCAAACCCTCGGTCAAAGCCAAAATTTCCAAAAGTTCACTGGAGCGGCCGTGCGCTATAAAGTGGAGCGGCCGTGCAAGCTGGAGCGGCCGTGCGCTATAAAGTGGAGCGGCCGTGCACCTGCTGTTGCTGTGAAAAGGCACCTTTTCATTTGAAGCTTTTTGAAGGGATCCAACCCTTCACTCAAATGCTTATATAAGACACCTTTGTAATCAGTATTGGGCATCCAGAAAATCCGAAAATGTTCATAATACACATTTAGAAAGGATCATATCATACTTAGATTATATAGCAAAATTACTTTAGCAATTTATACACGATGTTCAAAGTTTATCAAGGATTCGTGACAAATCTTGTGTACTCTTGAAGATTGTGAATGAAGATTATTTCCAGCCATTGTCTCTCTTATTATGAATAAGTATTTATTTCCTTATCTTTATTTCTTTACTTACTTCCTTTTATTATTTCAATGGTTTGAGTAATCCTCCATTTCTCGGAGTTGGAAACTCATTTACTTATATTCATTGCTTCTTCTAAATGTCATTTCAATTCTCTTCTTGTAAATCTTAATGCTTGCAATTAGGGAGACGTCTTTAATTGTATAACCTCAGTTGATCAAATGAAAAACATTGATTAGCGGAACTCTAAGAATTGAACTAGGTCGATAAATTACACAAAGTGATTTAAAGACCTAGGGATGATCCTTTAGTGGAAAATACGTGAGATGATAGACTTAATTGGTATTTTTGATTTATTTGGTACCCTCAAGAGGTGAGTTGGATTTCCCACGTGACAAACGGGATTACACTAAGCCGAACCCTCGAGAGAAAGGCCGGTGAGTCTTAAAATACATGTGTTAGTTAGCACAACTTAGCGTATCATCCTTGACTTGGCACTTTCATCTTAAAACAATTTCTTCATATTATTCTTGAATTGCTTGCAAATATGAAAACATTTATATTTGTGGAACCCTAGTCAATTGAGAGAAGTACCTAGCGGAGAATTTCGATTGACGGAACCATATGAAGGAACTAGGTTTCATTGATCACGAGAGTAGTTCAACGGCCTAGGGGTGTTCTTTGAATGGAAAGTACGTTGACTTTCGATCTTAATGGATTCTTTCTAATTGTGGTCAGCTAGAGATAAGCCGGAATGCCCGTTTGTGACAGGGCGGGAGCACCATAAACGAAAATCTCAAACAGTTAGGACATAATTAGTAAAGAATACAACGCTACTGTCCTAACCAGAAGTAGTGTAAGCCTAATGTACCATCCTTGTTATTTTGATAAAAGCCTTTATCTAAAAGCATATTTATTTGTTTTCAATCCCGAGAATGCTATCATTATATGTTAGAGTAGTTTTCTGTATCTTCCTAGTATTTTCTCTTATAAATTTCTATCTCCCCCCCAATCATTTTATCTATATATTTATATAAAAACAAATATCATCCCAAAGTAAACCCTGTCTCTGTGGGATCGACTCGTACTTGTACCCGCTATATTACGATAGCCCGTGCGCTTGCGGATATAAATAAACCGTTAGGTTAAACACCCAACAAGTTTTTGACGCTGTTGCCGGGGACAACAGTTTACTTTTTGATATTTATCTTTATTATTTATATTTATATTTTTATTATTTATTATTATTACGTACTAACTCTATTTTGTAGATATTTGAAAAAAAATGATGAACAAGAGATGCAAGCCGTGCACTTTGCAACGCATACGAATATGAAGTCGACCATATTTTGTATCAACCCTCTCTAAAAAGCACCATTTTTTGTAAGTTCATCTTTCATTTCCTCCACCCTCATCTTTGACTTGTTTTTCATATTGTCCTTGAAACATTGAGGACAATGTTAATTTCAAGTGTGGGGGAGGATTCCTCGTATCCGTTTTTTTTTTTTTTTTTTTGGATTACATACTATTTTTCTTTGAAAAAAAAATTTTTTTAAAAAAAAAAAAACCCTATGATTGCTCATTTTTATGCTTGCTTATTGCCTTAGATAATATATTTCCTTCCCTTCTCTTATTTTTATATAATCTTTGAATCATTAGGAAAGAACTTGGGGATACTTTCTAGAAAGTAATTAAGGCATCATAAATCAATATAGCATTATATAGGATTTTGTAAAGGAAAGCATACTTAGAATTTTTGAAATTTTCCAATCATCTTGAGCTTTTGGTTGTTTTAAAAGTTTGTGAAGACTTATGAATTCTTTCTTCAAAAGTGTACATTCTAAATTTTTGATTTTTTCCTTTTTAGGAATATTCATAGGTGTTTTACATCTTTTTGAATCACAACCCCTCATGAAAATCCATCTTTCCATTTCCACTAATCGAATCAAGGCTAGGCACTTTATCTTATTAATAAAAGAGTGACTAAGTCACCAAATTCTTAAAAAGCAAAAAGAAATTTATTACTTCCTAAGTAACTCGGGGCACGGCGTTCGCTGCGACGATGCTTCCTTGCCAAATGGAAGTAATATCCAAAGTATTCTTGATCTAAGTATTAGGAACATGGGGTTCGCAGCCACAATGTCTCCTACTTGAAAGGATCGAAAATTACTTAAGGTCTTTTGCAAAAAATTAACACGTACAAAAGAAAGATAAAGTTGTTTAAAGCCTTGATAAGATTTTCCACTATCATCATCCATATCCATCCTTGTGATTCAAAAGTATATGTCAAATCCTTGAATACTTCTAACTTGTGAATAAAATGATCATTATTTTGTACGCTTTCAAGCAATAATATTTTTCACAAAAACACTCTTGAAAAGTAAAAATATCTTTATATGCCAAACTTGTGATCCAAAAGTTCATCTTTTCTATATTATGCTTTGCTTCATCGAATCTCATTTATGTTATAATGATTTATTGTTTTCCAAGATTACTCTCTTAAAAATCTTCCTAAATTTCTTTCTAAATAATCTAAGGTTATAAAAAGTTTGCGAAAATAAAATAAAGACAAAATCTTCATGGCAATAAGGCTTGTAGCATTTATTTATTTTCTAAGGGATCCAACCATATGTTTTTATCATTCGCCATTTTTTTCCCTCTCCATCTTCTTTTTATCCTAGACTTGCTTGAGGACAAGCAAGGTTTAAGTGTGGGGGAGTTTGATAAGTGACTTTTATATAGTCATTTATAGCATTATTTATTTATCATTTACTTAGTTTTTATTATCATTTAGTCTTAATCTAGTATAATTTAGCTTCTTTTATTCTATATTTGGGATTTTATGCTTGTTGGTATATTTGAGCGTTTTTACAGGTATTAGGGTCCATTTTTCAAGCAAATGAAGTTGGGACATATCTAAGAGATCAAAATCCATGGAAGGGACAACTTCAAAGTGATCATCCAGGCCAAAAAGCCACTGGAGCGGCCGTGCGCTATAAAGTGGAGTGGCCATGCAAACCCTCGGTCAAAGCCAAAATTTCCAAAACTTCACTGGAGCGGCCGTGCGCTATAAAGTGGAGCGGCCGTGCAAGCTGGAGCGGCCGTGCGCTATAAAGTGGAGAGGCCGTGCACTCTGTTCTTTGTGAAAAGGCACCTTTTCATTTGAAGCTTTTTGAAGGGATCCAACCCTTCACTCAAATGCTTATATATGACACCTTTGTAATCAGTATTGGGCATCCAGAAAATCTGAAAATGTTCATAATACACATTTAGAAAGGATCATATCATACTTAGATTATATAGCAAAATTACTTTAGCAATTTATACACGATGTTCAAAGTTTATCAAGGATTCGTGACAAATCTTGTGTACTCTTGAAGATTGTGAATGAAGATTATTTCCAGCCATTGTCTCTCTTATTATGAATAAGTATTTATTTCCTTATCTTTATTTCTTTACTTACTTCCTTTTATTATTTCAATGGTTTGAGTAATCCTCCATTTCTCGGAGTTGGAAACTCATTTACTTATATTCATTGCTTCTTCTAAATGTCATTTCAATTCTCTTCTTGTAAATCTTAATGCTTGCAATTAGGGAGACGTCTTTAATTGTATAACCTCAGTTGATCAAATGAAAAACATTGATTAGCGGAACTCTAAGAATTGAACTAGGTCGATAAATTACACAAAGTGATTTAAAGACCTAGGGATGATCCTTTAGTGGAAAATACGTGAGATGGTAGACTTAATTGGTATTTTTGATTTATTTGGTACCCTCAAGAGGTGAGTCGGATTTCCCGCGTGACAAACGGGATTACACTAAGCCGAACCCTCGAGAGAAAGGCCGGTGAGTCTTAAAATACATGTGTTAGTTAGCACAACTTAGCGTATCATCCTTGACTTGGCACTTTCATCTTAAAACAATTTCTTCATATTATTCTTGAATTGCTTGCAAATATGAAAACATTTATATTTGTGGAACCCTAGTCAATTGAGAGAAGTACCTAGCGGAGAATTTCGATTGACGGAACCATATGAAGGAACTAGGTTTCATTGATCACGAGAGTAGTTCAACGGCCTAGGGGTGTTCTTTGAATGGAAAGTACGTTGACTTTCGATCTTAATGGATTCTTTCTAATTGTGGTCAGCTAGAGATAAGCCGGAATGCCCGTTTGTGACAGGGCGGGAGCACCATAAACGGAAATCTCAAACAGTTAGGACATAATTAGTAAAGAATACAACGCTACTGTCCTAACCAGAAGTAGTGTAAGCCTAATGTACCATCCTTGTTATTTTGATAAAAGCCTTTATCTAAAAGCATATTTATTTGTTTTCAATCCCGAGAATGCTATCATTATATGTTAGAGTAGTTTTCTGTATCTTCCTAGTATTTTCTCTTATAAATTTCTATCTCCCCCCCAATCATTTTATCTATATATTTATATAAAGACAAATATCATCCCAAAGTAAACCCTGTCTCTGTGGGATCGACTCGTACTTGCACCCGCTATATTACGATAGCCCGTGCGCTTGCGGATATAAATAAACCGTTAGGTTAAACACCCAACAAGTACATACAAAGATAACAATGTTGAGCTTTAGAAAACAGTACCTCGAGCAGTGCCCTGATTTAGTGCATTTCCAAGAGTGAGAATTATTTGCATAATCTGACGCAGATTAGTGGATTCCTTTACCTGCAGGTCAGTAAATAGGCCAAGAGCTAAGGTAAATACGTTTTAGACTCCTTGTGATCTAGATCTACTAGTTGAAACAAGGCTTTGTAATTTTCGTAAATCCTTTTCAAAAAAATAGGAGCAATCTGTGACAATTCACCAAAGTACCTCTGTGATAGCATTATTGACTGCTGTCAGATTCATTAATTCTCAAGTATTTTACCTGAAATTTGTATGAATATAAGCATAATCATGTACTAAAACTAATATTTGTCTTTGTGGTCAAGCAATATAGATACAAAGATGAATATAATATATATATATACGACATCTGAAAAAGTCAACGTGAAACATATAGCACTCTTAACTTGGACTCCAGTCGTGTGACCTTTATTAACTCCATAAAAAACTGAATGACAATGAACCACAAAGTCTGTCATCTGTGAAAACACACTGCACTAACTTCATTATTGATTGACACTAAAATACATGTTCACATTTCCCAAGCATTTCTTGTCTCATGTATAATTTTGAAATACTAATATAATTAATTTAGTACCAATATGTTCAAACAATCGAGGTTAATGAAGAGCACCCATGTAAAACCATTGTTGGAATTAATGTAATAATTGAGCTATCTAATATTCATCTCACATCAGCCATTAAAACTGACAGTCTTATACACGAACATATATAGATTATTAGGCAAGAATAGCAAAATGTGAATAAATGAGAAGGGAAATTTTCTGAACTACAGATACTTAGGTTACATATGGAAAATAACCAAGAAAGTTACTTTACCTGAAGAAGTCGCCACAGAGAATTGGGCCAGCGGAATGGTTCAGCTGCTTGAACTGATATTGGTTTTCCAAGCCATAAGCATCTTTACTAAAACCACTGGTACCAGAATTGACATGGCATACAATCAGATGGTGCTCTAGATTCGGATAAAGTAACCATATTAGTAACACACCCAACATTCATCAATCATCACAATAAAGTAAAAATAGAGGGAGGGAGTTATACAAAGGTATACCAAACAACTGAGATCTCTCGAAATCCAAGTCCAAGTATTCCATCTAACTTGGCTGCCAAAAATGTGATGCCTGGCTCGCTGGTCACTTCCATGAACAAAGACCATATTTTATCAGCAAATTAAAGTAAACCAACTACCAAATTGCTTCCAAGAGAGTTCAATAGAAATGTACAGGATTCTAAAGGTTTGATTACCTGTTTTTCCAGCACTCCAATGTCATTGTAGTCTTCAGTAGGAGGTTTTTATAGATCCATCAAATGTTTAAAATCTGCAATACCCGATATAGAATGAGCAAAAATTACAACTCCAATTCAGATGGATCTGACAGTGATAAAAGAAGCGAAGTAGTTTCCGATTACGATGACTCGGATAATACAGAAGCGCACATGCCAGGAATGAAAAGAAAGAGATCCAAGGGGCAACTATCCTTTGGGAAAGGAAAAGTAAAAATCTAGCAATACCAAGTTTATTGGTTGGGGATCAAAATCTCTTTTACAATCATCATTTCAAGAAAAAACAAAAAATAACATGATGGATTGGATTAAAAATTAAATTGAATTGAAATAATGTGAGCGAGAAATCTACCTCTTCCTCCTGACCTATGAGTAGACAGCTTAATTGATACTCTCCGGGTACTCGTTTTCCATGAATCGGAGACCAATGTCTGATTATGCTGTAATCGGAGACTAGTCTCTGATTCATGGAAATCGATTACCCACAGAGTATCAACTAAGATGTCGACTCATAGGTCACGAGGAAGAGGTATGTTTCTCGCTCACATTATTTCAATTCAATTCAATTTTAATCCAATCCATCGTGTTATTTTTTGTTTTTTCTTGAAATGATGATTGTAGAAGAGATTTTGATCCCCAACCAATAAACTTGGTTTTGCTAGATTTTTACTTTTCCTTTCCTAGGATAGTTGCCCCTTGGATCTATTTCTTTTCATTCCTGGCCTGTGCGCTTTTGCATTGTCCGAGTCATCCTAATCGGAAACTAATTCGTTTCTTTCATCACCGTCAGAACCATCTGAATTAGAGTTATAATTTTTGCTCATTCTATATCGGATAAACGATAGAGGTGATAGTGGGTCACCTTGTAATAGAGTAGTTGTTCCCTTGTAAAACTCTCCTAAATAGCTGCAAGTTGCTGTCAAAAACCAAAGGTGCTCAGAGCCTTAATGTCAAGGCAGGGGACTTGGAACTGTTATAGAAACATACCTACAGAAAGAATGCAAAATATTGATGAAGAAAGAAAAGGAGTGTCTTCTTATTTGAGTTTAACAAACAAAACCTCGTGTCTAAGTTATGCCTTGTCTTATAAATAGAAACCCTAATGTCAAGGCAGGCATGCTAATTGTTCTATGAAATTATATGAACTAATTCCATGGATGTTCAACCGGGTTTAATTTAGGCTCCAAGTGGTAGGGGTGAGCAAAAAAAACCGTTAACACCATTAACATCGAAAAACCGAATCCGATAAAACCGAAACCGAGCCATTTGGTTTGGTTTAGGTTTTAAAAGTTTAGAAACCGAAATTTTCGGTTTGGTTTAGGTTTTAAAAGTTTAAAAACCGATAAGAAACCGAACCGAACCGATAAGCCAAAACTACGTCGTTTTATCTATACTATATATATTTCTTTTCTTCCTTTTATTTTCATTTTTCCACATTCAGAAATTCACAATGCCCTAGGACACGACGACGGCGCTGCTAGATCTCTCGCCTTCGCCTTCGCCTTCGCCGCAACCTAGATCCAGTCCACGCCTAAACCACAACCCTAGATCTCTCGTCTTAGCTGAGCCGCCGATACCCTTCCGTCGTCGGCGAACCTTCCGGTAAGCTGGTTCGCTTTCTTCTTCTTTTTTTTTTTGAATTTCTGCTCCGTTTTCTTTTTTGTTTTGAGTTAAATTAGTTTATGTTGGAGTTGGATTAGTTTAATTTTGAGTTGGATTAATTTTGAATTTCTGCTCCGTTTAATTTTGAGTTGAATTAATGTTGGAGTTGAATTTCTGCTCCGTTTAATTTTTGAGTTGGATTAATTTTGAGTTGGATTGTGATTGGTTATTAATTTGTTGCAGAGATGGTGATGGTGCTAATAGTATGAAGAATGAAGAAGATTGCAAAGGCCTGGTTAATGGAAAGTTTCAACTGCCCCCTCCCCTAATTTCCTAAACAACCCCTCTATTTTGTACATTCTTGAATCATGGCCATGGATCAAACCATGGCCTCCCCATGGACAATGCTGAAAATTTTCACCCATTTGGTGTTCATGGCCATGGACAAAACCACGGCCTGCCCATGTTATGCGCAGATCCACTCGCTCCAATAAATTCATAGAATATAAAAAGCACAAATCAGTTCTAGCAACATCAAAAAAGCAAATGCATCTGTAAGTTATTGCGTAAATAGGTGACCTGTAGCGCGTGTAATCCCCAAAAACGTAATCCGTGCTGCATCTGCGAAGATTTCAAGAGTTGCAATACTGCAAGAGCACATAGATTCACACATTAACTCGTACATTGTGAATTACACATGCATATGTTTATAAGAATATAGGGATTAGGGTAAGACCGTTGATTGAGAATTTCGGATTGATATGATCGATCGGGGTTTGATTTCGGTTCATTGATTTCCATCGATGAATGAGTTTATCAATAAGATGGCTGAATTATAGACCAAACAAGAAAATTCACTGAGATAACTGGTTTAAATCCTTAGGTTTGCTTTAAAGAGAATTTGGGAGGAGGTGGATTGAAGAGGAGGTAGACGATCCTTGCAGAATTAAATAGAATAATAGCCAACCTGATACATGCGAGGTAGGGTGCACATGACTCGATCAATTCCATACTTCACCTGCAACAAGTAAACATAATCCATGACCCGAATAAATTACTGTGCATCATCCATTGTAATCTAAGTGAGTGATGACAAGGTTGGTGGACAAACAATTAGCTTACTTGTGTGGTGTAGCCACTAAACTCTTGCCCAAGAGTCAAAGGTGTTGCGTCTTGAGTGTGAGTGCGTCCAATTTTAACAATATCTTTGAACTCAATTGAGTGGAAAAACAAAGTAGCAACATTAGTATGATCTTGTATTGATGCACAAACAGAAACAGGTGATTTGGAAAGGGGATGTACGTATAGAAAATAAAACTTAAAACATCAATAACCTTTGCATTTAGTGAAGATTGCAACTGTTTCACACTTGGTATAAATCTTGACTACATTTCCATTACAGCTGCAATGTGCATTACCTGTATATGAATGCAACACATAATTAGAAGAGCAATAGATAAAAGTCTAAACAGAGTTTCTGAAATGTGCATTACCTGTACGATATAAAAAATGCAGATCGTGTCCATTCAATTTAAGGGCCTGCAAGTGTAACATGTTTTATTAGTAATGAACAGTATATATGATTTATATGCCTGACATACCTTTCCCCTCCTCCTTTATCCGGGCTTGGGACCGGCAATGCAATATACAACAATTGCATTGGCCGAGTTAAAAAGGGGTTAGTTGAATAGAAATGTAGAACAGTTTATAAATAAACACAGGTGCCTAATCCACTTACTCTGTACCAAATTATCAGCCCACTTCCTCTGTACAAAATTCATCAGCAAACTTAGTATACAAACCATGGCAATATCTTGGGCATCAAAACAGAGTTTCTGAAATAAAAGTACAACATAAAATTGTTAGCATTGTCTTAATTAAAAGAAGTGAGTTCCTTGGGCTATGCAACCGTACTCCCAACTGCATCCGAGATGACTGACATAAACGAGTTAGGCCTCCACAAATCAGCACTAGGAATCAAAGCTACCTGAACCCAAACCTTCCAAGCATCATTTCCAAGCGGAACACTGTGAACCATAGCATTAGGATCTGTGTCAGCAATCTTACCTTCTGCAACCACCTATTTTCGCCAATCTAATAATTTACATTTACGATCAACAATGACACTTGTAGTGTCATCTCTTGAATTCAAACCATGGCAATCACGAACATTAGAGCTACCATTATGTGATGGGGGAGAGGGTGACTTCCCATTCAAATGATCCTTTGAACCAACACTATGGAGACGGGGAGAGGGTGACTTCCCATTCAAATTATCCCTCGAACCAATACTATGCAAACGGGGATTGAATTTTCTTTCTCCTTTGAAGTGAATCCCTAGAAACAATGACAATTTAACATGTAAGTGAAAACTATAAATAACTCTAAAAACAATGTGCTTGACTACAAAATACTTGCCTGCATACGCATAAATTGTCGCATCTCCGCCATTTCATCCTCTAAATGTTGGAACTTCTCCATTTTTTTATTCAGTTCTGAAACTTGATGCTCTAGTTCGTGGACTTTCTTTGAACTATTCATGTGGATACCTATTTTAGATGGGTTGATGCCAAATCCCATCCCTCTAACTCTTCCATTTCTCTCGGGTCCGAGTGTTTTAGACAGTGCATCCTCACTAATTGATGTCAAAGGGGAGGTTTGAGAGGCTGTGATCTCTTGTATTTTACTCTTGAAAATTAGTAAACAAACAAGTATTAAATGATAGATTAGTCAAAATAATGAAATAAAAGAGTGGCATTTTGGGACGGAGGGAGTAATAAAATTAAGTATGATTTAGTTGAAATGTCACTTACCACACAATCGGCAATAAATGGAGTTGGTATTTCACCATTCTTTTTTGTGTGTGCTTTACACCACACATCTTCTCTCCTTATAGCCATTTCCGGATTCTCCTTTCTCTTAAAAGAATAAGCACTATTTTAATTGAAATACATAAATGAAAATATGTAATAATGTACTCCCTCCGTCCCCCCTTACTTGATACCAAAAAAGTCAATATGGTATCACGTGAGGTGGGACGGAGGGAGTATGAATTTATAGAAAGTTACCATGTCAGCCTCTAGTCGAGCATACCCCTTCCTGCTCATTGTATGTGGGGCATGATTGTTTGCCCTAATCTCCTTATACTTAGAGCTCTTCAACTACACAATTTTTTTATGTAAGAAAAAAAGTATTGGATATAAAGAAAGTACTTAAAAAAAACTGAATTTACCTTGAATTCATTTGATAACTTTTCTTTGACAAAAGTGTTCCACTCTTCAAGAGATATGTTGTCCGGTTTAAGGGATGCAAATCTTGAATCTTTATCTCCCATTTTAGATGCATCTCTAAGAGATTCTATCAGCTTTGATTTAGATTGCCTCCAACGAGTTCCCATTTGTTGAATAATAAGAGTCTCGTGCGTGTCATCCATCTTGAATCTCCCCTATATAAACATCATATCACAAATAAGGTAAACATGTACATCTTGAATTTATAGAAAGTTACCAATAAGCTATATTATCATTACCTTAACACATGTCCACAAATCTTTCTTTGTCTGTTTCTCAACTTTCCTCCAATCATCAATATTGAATGGTACAAACTGTCGTGGTACAAACTGTCGTGCTGAAGCACCCAAAAATGAAGATAACCACTCGGATTGCTCACCTATGGGTTGTCCTCTTTCGTTGAACTCCACCTCAATTAGTTTCGTCGGATTTGAGCACAAATCTCTCAACCTTGTTGGACCTCTTTTTCTCTTTCCCAACACTTGTTGTTCCTCAACCGACTGCTCTTCAGCTGGATTTTCATTAGGAACTTCAGTTGAAACACGAGGAGGAGACATTGTTTCCATATTATGGTCAGGAGAGGGATTTGACCCTCTTTCAGAAATCCGAATGCCTTCATTTCCTTTTTGTTGCGAAATTGCAACTAATGCTAATTGTAATTTCTTCAACCGCTTGGCCCCCTTTCTTGAACTCTGCATAGATCAGAAATGAGACATAACAAGCACTCCCATAATATTTCCCATAATTTATTTGAAAAAAAACTGCTGGTTAGTTATGCATATGGACAAAATGCGTAGATTACTCTTGCGAAGTTCCAGTATGTTTTTAGGATATGCTGGTTAGTTATGCATATAATGCTTATGTACGATCTTACAGATTTCTTTTAAATTTTGTTTGCCTAAGCTACCACACTAGATTTCTTGCCTCCAGTACCTGTAATAATACAAGTATACTAAAAAAACAGAACTATCTTGAAGTACTACACAATAGTGAATTATCTAGTTATATGGTGCTTGCAATGCTGCTGTTGATCAGCAGTTGACGATCCAGGTTTTTTCTGGAGCACTATAGTAGTATCCAGCTTTGATATAGATGGAAAAAATGATGATGCTTGTCCTGACATAGAACTGAAAGTCATTGATTTTTTCTTTTCATGTTCAGATTGATGTCTTACAGTTTCCAATTTTTAAGTCGCTTAGCAGTAAATATGTAAATGGTTACTTGAAAGCCGTCAAAACTCAATAGAGTCATGGATGCACTACTACAGAGACCTAGTTGAGAAAGTGTGCAGTGATTGGAACTATTTCTCAGGTCTGAATCTAAACAAAGATGTTCTCATTTTGCTTTTAGACAAGTCATGTCAGGTGGATTTAAATTCAACACATGTAATAAGTAGGCAGTCCGTTAATTAGGTAACACATGTAAAATCATTATGATAACACTAAGTCTTACCTCTATCCCATCATTACCCATTGTGACCAAGTCGTCAACAAACTTTGATACAGCTTTCTAAAGATCTTCCTCCACCTCAGCCTCCACCTATTATATCGAAGAAACTTAATCAAATAATTTTGTATATATGCTAGCACAAGTAATGTAATAAACAAACATAATGACACTATAATTTAAGAATATAATCATAGATCCAAGAAACTCAATCAAATAATTAAATATACCACTTTGTCATCACATCCCACTCTTGCACAAGCACTATCTAGGTCATCATTGGTTTTATCAAGCAAAGTTACATCAAGTGGGTTATACGACAATTCATCATTCTCATCATCACTCTTATCATAGATTCCCATATCATGATAGCCCCTTGGTGGTGGTCTGACAATAACTTCCCAATTAGATGTTTTGCTTTCTCTCCAATAGAACACTTGTGAGGCTTGTGCTGCTAGGATGAAATGACCTCCTTTAAATTGATCTTGAAATTGAGTAAAGTTGACTAATGTAAATCCTTCTTCAACCTTCACTCCACGATAAATATTTTACCAATCACACTTAAATAAGGGAATCTGAAATGTAAGATAGTCCAACACTATAATGTCACGCAAGATCCCGTAGTGACCTATTGTGCTGCTACTAGATTGGCAATTGTCATTTGGCCCAGATTGACGTATTGTAGTTGCTTCAAGTGAAACACCACTATTCTGTGTGGACTTTTCGGTGTCCTTGGTACGAAATTGACGACCATTTATTATATAGGTAGAATATGAGAGTGCTTGCCTTCTAGGCCCATACGATAACCACTTTATTGTTTCAGAAACTCCTACTTCGCCTGAGGCTATTTGGTCTTTAACCTGTATATTTATATTAGATAAATAACATATGTATTCACAATGTATAACCTAATAAAGTCCAAATAATATGTTAGAAACCTTTTTTGTAAACCAACTAGAGAAAGTGTCTGAATGCATCTTTGAAAGTTGTTCATCGGATATACCAGTATGTATTATCTTCAACTCTTCCATATGCATCCTAAAAATAAAGAAAGAGTGAAAAATATTCCTAAGAAATAAACTAGAAAAATTTGCATTTAACTTAAACTTACACTTCATATGGTTCCACTTCTGCCGTATTAAACAACACATATCGATGACCATTTTGCATGTCTTCATTAGACAATGTAATATGCTCTCCTTTAGAAATTGGCCGTCCCTCAAATGTTTTCTCATCTTGATAATCCTCATTGCGTTTATGTGTTTCAAATAGTGCACAACTTTCCTTAATGTACTCACAACAAAATTGTATGGATTCTTCGGCAAGATAGCCTTCACATATGCATCCTTCGGGTCGTACTGGATTTCTAACATATTCCTTTCCCGTCTTCATAAATCTGAATGGATTGGATATAAATTAGGGAGGAAAATATCATTAAAGCCTATTATCAGATAATAAATGGATATGGAATACCTTTCAAACGGATACATCCAATGAAATTGATTTGATCCACAAAGGCGAGTTTCTCAACCTAAATGTATTGTCAAATCATAATATCGAAGAATGAAGGAGGTAAATATCTTTCAAGCATGCACAATGTCTCAATTATCTCCTGTTCTGCAGCTTCAATTTTTTCGACATCAACCACTCTTTGGCTTATATCATAGAAAAATGAACAGAAACGAAGTAATGCATTTCTTGGCCCTTTGGGTAAAAGTCCTCTCAATGCGACTGGCAATAACTGTTGCATCAATACATGGTAATCATGGGACTTGAGTCCAAGTATCTTGTCGACCGTGCAAAACCTGTTCGCAATATTAGAGCTATACCCGTCGGGAACTTTCAAATTTCTTAGTCGCCAATAAAATGTCTCTATCTCAGAACTTGTGAAAGTATATTGGCCTGGTGGAAGGAGTATCTTATCATTCTCATCGAGTCTTGGGTGCAACTCTGGCCGAATTCCCATACTTTCTAAGTCTTTACGAGCAGCATGACCATCTTTTCATCTTCCTTTTATATCAAGCAAAGTGCAAAGTAAACTCTCACCACAATTTTTTTCTATGTGCATTAAATCCAAACAGTGACGTACCAACAAATCCTAAAAAATAACATATATTATAAGTTATCAGCTAGCTATTAACTACTCCCTCCGTCCCATTCGAAAAGGCACTTTTGGTCAATAAGATATTTATAATTAGATTTAGATTAATGCTTGAGTCAAACAAAACTTGAATTGACCAAAAGTGACTTTTCGAGTTGGACGGAGGGAGTATATCATTATATTGAATTAACAGTAAAGCACAAAATTTGCTTTTACCTCGTAGTAGGGCAACTCAAAAAAAATTGTTTTTTCCTTCCAATTTAGGACCTTAACTTTCTTCTTTTTAATCTTCCTCTTCCTTTTCTTGTTTCTCTTACCTTTTGCCCTTCCTTGTCTCGGTTCTTCATCATTGCTCGTTTCATCCCATTTTCCAAAATCATTTTCAATCACATTAACAACTTCTAAAATTTCAGAACCGGACAATATATGAGGTTTCCCCCTCTTCTCATGGGTTCCATCAAACCATTTCTTCTTCTTTCGGTAAGAATGATTGGATATAAGAAACCGTCGATGACCCATATACACACACTTGTGACTATGAGGTAGATATATTGAACAAGTATCAGCACCACAAATAGGACATGCCATCTTACCCTTAGTCATACACCCAGCTAGATTGCCATAAGCCGGAAAATCATTAATCGTCCACATGAGAATAACCCTCAGATTGAACATGCTCTTCTTAAATGCATCGTACAACTCAACCCCACTCATCCATAATTCTTTCAAATATTCAATCAATGTGTAAGTGCTCCAATTTGAGCTTGTTAGAATTTTCGTTATAAAATTAACGAAAGTTATAACATTTCTAACAATTCCTAACTATCCTAACATTTCTAACAAAGGGAGGGTAGAATGGGCATTGCCAAATGAAGTTAAACCAAGAAAAGCATCTTAAAAAGCAAAACAAAAGAATAAAACCATAAATAGAAAGGCTGGAAACACAAAAACTGGCTGTTAATTTGGTTTTTTTGAATTTTTATTCTTCCTGTCTAAGGCTGGAGCTGTAATTAATGAACAGTGCACGCCTACTGACCCTATCCGCGCGGACAAGTTTGCTATTTTCAGAGGGCTATAAATTGAGCCCTCCAGTCACAAAAATAAGGAGGAAGAACACAATTGCAACGAAGTTCTGGCGAAATATAGAGAGAAAACAGTGAGAATTCTCAAGAATTGTCACCTTTTTCTTTCCAATCTTTCCCAACTCATACTCATCCACTCACTCTCATATTAAAGCCCTAAACACTCATACACTCAAGCCAAACACTCAAGAACACAAGGAAGATTGGTAAACCCTCCTCTTCCTAACCCTAAATCTCATCCATGCATGCATCTTCAAACTACAAAATGTAGTTCTTTCATCTTTTTTCTCTAGATCTAAGAAGATCACCATGGAAGACCATCTCCATGGATGATCTTCTACAAAGATCAACATTATTTTCAAAGCTTTTCTTGCTTACTTGCAAAAATGCACTTTCAAAACCCTAGAAAACCATTTTCAAGCACTAAATCTTGATTTCAAAGGGTAAAATCCCCCTCCCCAAGCAAATGAAATGCTTAGTCCTAATGTACCCCAAAGATGGTTTGGTATAGTTGATTCACCACTAAAATGTCTAGTGATCACTAACCAAAACCTAGGGAAATGGGGACAAGCATGGATGCAAAACCCCCCTTAAAATCATATTTTCTTTCTTGAGAAGTTGCTGTCCAGTAGCAATTTTCTCAGACCTCAGTCCATGGTCTTAATTTTTGGACACAGATGAACTTGGAATTTGGTGTTGACTACAAAACACTTTTTGTAGCCAACATCCAGAGCTTTCCAGACATATTTTTACCTTATTTTTTGGGTGAGTAAAACTCCTCTTTTCAATTTTTCTTTCAGAGGCTAGTTCATCAGCTTCTGGGAATCCAGATCTCATATCTGAGGTTTCCAGAAGGTTTTGACCCCTCAAATCTTCTCCAAAATGGAAATTTCTTTCACACAAAGTTTATTCAAGGAGTCTAGAGAAACTTTCATTCTCTGAGTTCATCCAGATTATGAAGTTTTAGGACCCTTGAATCCATTTCAAAATCAGGTGTCTGCTGCCATTTTCTTCTGGCAGAAGTGACTTCTCAACTTCAAAAGGTTTTTTGAGTACCAAATCTCAAACCAAAAATTCTCCAAAAATCATGGGATCAGTTTAAAGTCTTAAAAAGACATCCCAATTTTTACTTTTTCCAGTTTCAACTTATTTTGGTCAAAACACACACACACACACACACACAAATGATTTTCAGCTTGGAAGACTCGTTTTACGAGGCGCGTCGTGCACACTAACGTCCTTCCCGACGCGTAACATGACCTCCGAACCTAAATCTCTGATCTCGGGCTTTTTCAAAGTTTTGCCCTTCAAAATTAAAATGGCGTGGCGACTCCGTTTTTCCGGTTTTATTTGGTTTTTCAAAGAAACGCAAAATCGAATTTTTCCCGCGAAAAGGCAACACATCGTTACGGTGGCGACTCCGCTGGGACTAAGCTTTTTAATAAAAAAATGGTATTCGGTATATTGGTGGAAACCACTAAATTTCCCGTTATCGCCTCCTAACACGAGTCGGGGATAAATTGTGGTCTAACAATCCCACGTACCGGTATCACCGTTTTCAAAAAAAAAGCTTTTGAGGGTCAAGCTTCCGTCCCGGTTTCGAAAATCATTTTTGTGTGTGTGTTGATTTTTTGCACAGTTTTCATGTTGTTTTGGCCGCCTCGGAGAAAGTCAAAATTTTTGACTGTCGGAATAATGTCCCTAACTGTCGGAATTTTCATGCTTACGTGCTTACGTGCTCATAAAAAAAAATTCAAAAAAAAAAGAGATTTTCAAAAAAAAAAAAGAAAATTTCCAAAAAATCATGCATCATATTTTTAAGACACATAAAAATCTCTATTTTACTCGTAAAAGAATATAGATCGCTTGCACACTACGCGCACGTGACCGTACACCGCACACTACGTCCTTAACCCGGGGAAATCCTTGTCGCGGTCCGTTTGGTCTTATTACGCCTCTCGGATGAGCACAGGACTACCCAAACATCCCATGGAGCCTCGTGTCGACCATGCACTTGTCCGTGACACACTTTGTCCGAGACCCGGTTGGTTTTTAGTCTGGTCCGTGTCATGCCCCCGTCCGTGTATAGACCTTTCCTTTCAAGCCTTTGTCGGCATACCGACTCAATATCTCTCGGGTCCCTAATCGCCGCTAATCAGCCGAAGTTCTCGCCGATTTTCCGCCGCAGACTTTGACCAAGATATTGACCGGCGCCTTGACTTCGGCTCGACCGGCACAAATTATACACTCGACTCCCAAAGATTGACACCGAGTCATCAAGGATTAACGGTTATTCCATGCCTAATTACGGCTTAACCGACGACAAGTCAAGATCAATTGCGGACATTTATCGTCCAAATCATGCCGACTTTTCGTCGAGCTCTCTGGACACGATCTTGACTCGACGTCGCCTTTGTCCGTAATTTACATCGAATGCTCGTTAAAACTCGATTACCCGCCGCACTTCTAGGATCATTTTTCTTTCGGTCGGTGGGACCCGCTTGCCCTATAGGACCCTCGCCCGGGCCGCCCACCCTGGGAGGTCGAAATACAGGTGGAATACGAGGGACTTATAGACGTAGTGACGGGGCCCACTGATCCAGAATCGAGTAGTTTGCGAAAAGAAGAGCAATCTTTTCCAACCGATTAGGTTAATAAAACATGTTTTAAGTAAACGTGAACAAATAACCGCATGTTGCATGAGCCAAAAGCCCAAACACCTACCCTCCTTCCATTCCCAGGACATCGAACCTTCGTGTCCTTTCCCCGCAGCCTCCGCACAAAGCTTGGTTTCGGGCACCGGGTCACCGTTTGATCAGGTGGGAAGAGTCAAGCGCATCGTCGCCTTCGCCATTTGTTCCGACTCCGGGTTTCGAATGTCTCGCATCAGCCCGGTAATGATGGGGATAACGTTGCTCCGTCCTCCGTAATCCCTCAGCAGGCCCGCATTGGATCCAGTTGGTAGAGCAAATGAGACTTCGGCATGAGGCTCAAATTGATGACCTACCGGGGTAGTCGCAAGTCATGGTTTGACTATCGCTCCTCAATTCCGATGGCACTTTTACCGCAAAGACAAAAGGGTTCTCCTCCTCTTCTTAACAGTTCCTGATACACCAAGATGCTACCCCAAGATTCCTATGTTACCACCGCCGGGACTCCCGCCCGCCGACTTACAGTGGCAACTGGCCCCCAAACAGCGAGCCAGGGACGAAAGAGTTCGGTATACTCGCCGCTGTCCCCTCTCAAGGTGATGATCCCACAAATATCGCCTGAGTGATGAAAATCAGGGAACAGCCGAAGAAATATGGTCACCATCAAAGCCCTGGAAGAACGCTGCAGACACAGACAGCAGTGCCTGGATTGAAGAGGCCACACGCCACTTTGGGACCTTAACAATATCCCAACCGACCGGGGCTACCTTGAAGGACAAACATATGCCCGTTCCCTAGACCTCAATATCTCTCATTATCCGGCGGAGTCCAATCACTCGCTACCGCACGAGCCCACAGCCAGATCCCCTGACCCGTTCCACTCAAAGTCATTCCAAAGACCGCCAACCCGAGGTCCCAAATCCGCCACCACCGTGGAACACATTTGGTGGGATATTTGGATCGTCCCGACCGCCTTGAAAGGGACTATCAGGACTGGATAAACGAGGACCGCCCTCCTAAGAAAAAGAAAATTTCCTCCCAAAGAAAATTGAAGGAGAAATTCGAGGCCGGTGATAACAGCTGTGGGAACGCTCGGGAGCCATCTGGGGGATTTGATTATTATGTACGCTACTCCGCCCGCCTTCCCCAAAGCAAAAAGGGGTGAAAGAACAAAAGCCTTGCCAACGACGGAATTGAGACCTTCGGGTACCAGAGTACCTGCAACGAAGTCCAACCCCTCGGGGTCGCCCAAGGTTCGGTTGTCCAGCTCCCGAGTATCCACCGATGAAGAAAAACCGACGCCAGCCTGGGCGCTCCCACTCAATCAACATGTTGACTGGAGATGGCAACCGCCACAAAAGGCATCAGCATAACCTGGGGCTTCGGCAAAGACTCGCCTCGCAAGAAAAAGGCACGAAGTGACCGGCTTGATGACTCTCCATCCCGAGACAAGGACCAAATCTATGATCCTCACCTATATGGGAGTATGATCACCCTCTGCGATGAAGATTTGCCAAGAGATGTCTCCCAACACAATGAAGCTTTGTACATCACTATTCGGCTCAACACCGTGTCACTCCCTGGGGTATTAGTGGACAATGGATCATCGGTAAATGTCCTTCCTCGCATGATGAGGGCCCTCCGCATAAATGAAAGGCGCGTGATCCCATCTACCCGGGTGTCAAAGCCTACGACGGTTCGTCTCGTCCCATTCTGGGGACGGTGACTCTGGAACTCGTACGAAACCCAAATGGTGCCCGCAAAGTTCCATGTAATGGATATCCTCCGAGTTCACACCCTACTAGGGCGCCCTTGGTTGCATCACATGAAAGCCATAGCTTCCACCCTCCACCAATGCGTCAAATTCATCAACCGGCAGGGAGACCTCGAAGTCATAAGGGGTGACAGTTTCCTCATAGGGAACGAAGCTGAAACAATAGCCAAGAACGCCCACAGCCAAACACCGGGCTACATCCTTCAAGAGGCAAGTCTCGCCAAAGATCCTTTGGAATCCAGCAATGCCAACTATGTCGACACACTCAAGCAAGCGGACTCCGAAGAAGTTCGATTCATCAAATTCAATTGCTATTTCCAACACTTGGAGGCGTCATCGAAGGAAATGCTGAACACCGCCGTGATACAGCACACAAGTCCCCTGGTCCTCAATCACAGATTTGTCAGTATTCTGCAGACCCATTCCTTGGCCTCGCCAGGCGAGGAGGTTTTCATGATAAAAGTCAGCAAACACCGACAGACTCGGCTCGAATCTATGAACGTCGTGTGGGACGTCCTCCTTGCTGAACTACCTGCCAAGCCTTTCCGCTCGAGTATGGGACATGAGATTTTTCTAGCTGCTCACCGGGACGCAATGCGTCCTTACATCTGGATTGAGCGATCAGATTGTGACGAAACGGAAGTCCCTGCACCGAGGAAGATCCCTACATCCACATGCTCGGTTTCGGATGCCCAACACAGTTGATTCTCGGTTCGCAAAGAGATGATAGTAACGACTGAAGAGGGAGCACAGAGACCATGCCTTTCCCGAGTTGTGAAGCCACCAACAGCGATGCCACTAAAGAATTGGGAAACTCTCTCAGGCCCGTCCGCGACCAAGGAGGAAATGATCACCAAGCTTGGATTGGTCCCCCGTCCTTTCGTGTCAACCTTTGTAAAGTCCTCCGAGTCTCTCATTGTTGAGTTCGAGTCTCTCGAGTCGTCCGACGGCCTCACGCCTGAAGACTACGAGTCTGTAGCCAACGTTGTATTCCCCTTCGTCTTCAATGAAATGATGAACCTTTCGAGTATCCCTTAATTGCCACTTTAACTAATGATGAATTAACTAATAATCTAAAAAAGTTAATAACGATTCACTAGATGAAGAGTGACACATTAAATGAACAATATATCAAAGAAATCTTTAAGCAGGTTGTCCGGAAAGAGGAAAATCGAGCCCAAGCTGCCGAAGAGATTTTGACAAGTGTGAATTTGGGAACTACGGAAGAGCCTAAAGAGACGCAGATTGGTAGTTTCTTCGAAGGGACCGAAAGGGTTGCCCTAATCGAGCTGCTAAAAGAATTCGTGGATGTGTTCGCATGGTCCTATAAAGATATGCCAGGCCTCGATCCTTCCATAGTTGAGCACCGAATACCGCTCGACCGTAAGTCAAGCCGCAAAGCGAAGCTAAGAAGAATTAAGCCCGAATGGTCCTTACAAGTGAAAGAGGAAATAGAAAAGATGCTCGGGCGGGGTTCATCAGTGGTCATTGAATACCCAACATGGCCGTCCAACATAGTGACGGTGACCAAGGCCAACGGAAAGATCCGATGCCGCGTAGACTTCAGAGACTTGAACAAAGCCACCCAAAAGACGATTTCCCTGCCAAACATCGACATTTTGGTAGATTCCACGGCTAACCACGAAGTCAAATCTTTCGTCGATGGTTTTCACGGCTACAACCAAATCAAAATGGCAGAAGAAGATCAAGCCAAAACAGCCTTCACAACCCCTTGGGGCACATACTGCTACACGGTCATGCCATTCGGACTAAAGAATGCCGGGGCTACGTACTGCAGGGCAGCTACATCTGTTCCATGACATGATCCACAAAGAAATTGAGGTCTATGTGGACGACATGATAATACATTCCAGAGGATCGATGGCCCGCACTTTGTTGATTTGAGAAAATTCTTCGGCCGCCTCCGAGACCACAAAGATGAGACTCGAATCCAGCCAAGTGCACCTTCGGTGTAAGACGGGGCAAGGTACTAGGATATATGGTGACAGAACGGGGAATCGAAGTAGATCCCCGTAAAATCAAGGCGATAGTTGAAATGAAGCCACCACGGACACCGACAGTAAAATCCTTCATGGGAAGACCGCAATACATAAGCCGCTTTGTAAATCACCTACCTCGATCCGCGAGCCAATCTTCAAGTTGATGAAAAAGAATGCCTACACGTAATGGACCCCTGAATGTCAGCTTGCCTTTGAACAAATTAAGGCATACCTTGTGAATCCCCCGATTCTCTGCCCACCACATCGGCAAAAGCCACTCTTGCTATATCTCACCGTCACTGATACAAAGAATTGGGGCTATGCTAGCTCAAGAGAAAAAGATTCCAAAGTCGAAAACGCCATCTATTTCGTAGCGTAAAGCTCCAAGGAAGCGAACTCAATTACTCGCTTGCGAGAAGACTTGCGCAGGTTTGGTCCGGGTAGTGGGAAAATTGAAACACTACATGCGGTCTCACCCGATACATCTTGTTTCAAGGATAGACCCCATCAAATATCTGTTCGACAAGCCTTCCATCTCCATAAGATTGGCAAAATGGTCGTTCTTTTTGGCCGAATATGACATCGCTTATGTTTCAAGGAAATCCATAAAAGGACGCATAATGGCGTAACATCGGCCGATTTCCCAAGTGATGAGTCCCGAGGACTCGAACCTCAATTTCCCGATGATGGAATCTTCGCTCTAGAAGGAGAAAATCGCCGGCAACTCTTCTTCGACGGGCGTCAAACAAAAGGGGGAACGGGATAGGAATGCTCCCGGTCGATCCTACCGACGAACACACCCCCATAGCAAGGCCGAACTTCGAAGTCACCAACAACGCTGAATATGAAGCTTGCATAGCTGGGTTGGAAGCCGCCCTTGAAAGAAATATCAAGGAATTGGAGGTGTACGGTGACTCGCCCTCATCATCAATCGTGTCTCTAACAAATGGAAGACCGTGGATCCGGGTTTGCGTAAGTATCATGCTTACATGGAAGAGTTAATAACTCGTTCAAAGAAATCGGCTTTCATTACCCGCCGAGAGACCGAAACAGTTCGCAGATGCTCGGCTACACTAGCCTCTCTTGTCGAAATACCCGAAGGAAAGTCTCGTTAAAACCATTCGTAGCCTGGGAGAAGAGAAAACCCCGCCTATTGCTTCGAAATTGAAGCGGAAGCCGAACCGATCAATGATCCCCGGTACACTCGCATTTACCAAGACTAAGGATGGCGAGGCCTCTTTCAAAAATGAAGATGGGGAATATAAAGAAGGAATCAAAGCAAAAAGTCTCTCACTCAAGCGGCTCGCCTCCCATTATGTTCTTTTCGGGAAATATGCTATACAAGAAGCGTTATCAAGGCCCCCTCCCGCGATGTATCGCAAACAAGAGGCTACCGAACTCATGAAAGAAATACATGGTGGTACTCCGCGGCCCTCACATGAATGCTCGAGCTCGATGCAAATCATACCGAGAATGGGGTATTTTTGGATCTCCATGAAGCCGACCGCATCCAGCTTTGTCAAAAGCCGCGACAAATGTCGCCGATACTCAAATCTTAATCACTTGCCTCCTCACGAGTTATACCGCATGACAACCCCTTGGCCTTTCGTCACTTGGGGAATTGATGTCATAGGCAAAATCACACCATCAGCAAGAACGGCCATGTAGTTCGTCCCGGTAGCCGTGGATTATTTCACCAAGTGGGTTGAAGCCAAGTCCTACAAAATCCTCAACTCAAAGAAAGTTGCCCTCTTCATCAAAGAAAACATCATGTGCCGATACGGGTTGCCACCGAAATCATCTCGTATAATGGATCCCACTTCGAAGGGGAATGTGAAAATCGCCGGCGGAATTCCGAATAACCCGTCACAAGTCATCTCCCTACGTGCCCCAAACCAACGGAGCCGTCGAAGCAAAGAAACAAGACTCGAAAATATCATCCGGAAAATGGCCGTCCAAGGTAGAGATTGGCCCGAGAAGTTACACTCGGCACTCGGGGCGCGTAACATCGCCCGAATGGCAACCGGGGAAACACCTTTTGCCCTCACATACGGAATGGAAGCCGTACTCCCAATCGAGCCGGAAATACCCTCGCTCCGTATACCGCCGGAAAGCCAAATCAACGAGGTCGAATGGCTCCAGAGTCGCCATGACGAATTGGCCCTACTAGACGAACGCCGACCGAAGGCCATGGAACACATCCGGCCTACCAAGGAAGAATGGCTAGAGCCTTCGACAAGAAAGTAAAGCATCGGGAAATCCGAGAAGGTGATCTCGTTCTAAAAGAAAAGCCCCCAAACCCGTATCAACCCTCTCGCAAATGGGAGCCTCGTATGGGTCGGGCCATATGTCGTCCGTAAGATCTTCTCCGGAGGCGCCATGCAACTTGCGGACCTCGACGGAATCCCTTTGTACACCCAAATAATGGTGACAAGCCGCGCAGATACTACGCGTAAAAAAAAAAAAAAAAAAACAAAAAAAAACAAAAAAACAAAAAAAACAAAAAAAAAGGAGTGCTAAAAGAGTAACACCCAACTAGGTTAGAAACCCGAGAAGGGCGGCCTAGGTAAAAAACTGGTTGCACCAAAAAAAAAAAAAAAAAAAAAAAAAAAAAAAACACAAAAAAAAAGAGAGTGCTAAAAGAGTAATACCCAACTAGGTTAGAAACCCGAAAGGGGCGGCCTAGGTAAAAAACAGGGTTGCACCAAAAAAAAAAACAAAAACAAAAAAAAAAACAAAAAAGAGTTCACCAGGTTGAACTACGAAGACCTGAGCTCCTCAAAATGAGGGGAACGTAGGCACCGGAAACGGTTCGGTCTAAAGCACAAATAAAAGCCATACTTTGGCATCAATACAATTGATCGTACCATGAAAGCGTCTCAAAAAAAAAAAAAAACTCTAAAGCAATTCAAATATTCATTACAAGTTAAAAGCTCTTTGATGAGTCTAAGCCCGATTCATTCCTACAACCGGCAACCTCGCTAAAAGAAAACTAAGATACATAATCAAACTAATGTGTCCTGTCATGGCAAGAAAGGGATACTTGGAAACCTCGTAGTCACTCCAACCCACTCGCATCGGTCTCTCCCTTCTTCTTCCCCTCCGAGTCTTTCTCTTCCGAACCGGAAAATGTCGGTATTCCTCCTACCAAGCTCGTATAGGAACAGGTCTATCAAACCAGCCTCCGTCGTGGCCTTAGTAGCCCTAGCGTCATCCCTCATCTCCCGTAGCCTAGCCGGTAGCATAGGAGCCCTCCTCTCCCGTCTCGACGTAAGCCTCATAGTCGGTCACGCGCCGTCTCCGCTCCCGTCATGAGGATTGGCCCTCGCCTCGGCCCTCCTCCTCTCGTAAACAGCCTGGTCCTCCGCACCTACAATGACCTCACGCCGTCTCAAAATAGCCACCCGAGTCTCTCCTGCATGCCCCTCGTACTCAATCCAGTACCAAGTGGTCGTGAACACCGGTCTCTGACGCCCGAGAATGACCCGAGGAGGAAAGGCATCGTACCTCCATACTGGAAAGAAATGGAAACATCGAGGGATCATCCATGGAAACAAGAGCCACCACCCCGGTAGCTATATCATCAAAACCCTCCAAAGGAACCCGCTCCAAGCCAAACCGTCTCAGACCGTGAGCCGAATGTAGAAACCGGACCGAGAAAGCCCCTAAGCATAACCACATGGGACCCGTCCCGAAGCACTCTACGAGTCTCCACCCGCCAATGAGGCACCGACCATCTCGATATCTTCGGCCCGGCGACCCGCCATCCAACGCTCCCACGAGCCCCGATCATCAAAATCTACATCAACACCTCTCCCGGCAAAAGTCCAAGGCCTCGATCATATCGAGGTTTCCCGAAGAACCCCCAAACGCTCCATCGCCCACTGTGGTCAAGAGAAACGGGCTGCCCCCTACGCATATACCGTCTCCCGTAGCTAATCCGTCGAGAGCATGGAAGGTCTCCCCAAGATCAAAGGAATGACATCTCTCGCCCGAGCGGCAATAACAACAACATCCAAAGAAAGCTCGATGACGCATCCCAAAGGAATAAACCATGAACAAAGTGCCGAACATGCAAAGTGCAAAGGCATCCCAATAGGCGTCATCCACCAAGCCTAGGCCCCTAAATCTGTCGGGAAGACCGGAAATATCGAAATGGTCGGGACCGCGGATCATGCCTCGTGCTTCCTCCGGAAAGATGAAGAAGGTTGCACAACTTGTCAACAAAAGAAGCTCCTCCGGACCAAGGAATTGCTATCTCCTCCACCTCCGGACCTCCAAGCAAGGCCCGAAATTCTTCCACACGGAACGATCTCGTTGAAGGAAAGGCAAAAGACATGCCTTCTAGTATCCCAAAACGAAGAAGAAGCCCTTAAGAGGTCATAATCCGGAACCAATTCTTTCGAGAGACCACAAGCATCGTACCTTGTACCGTTCTTCAAAGAAAGACCTTCTCTCATGCATAATTTCCTAGACCAATCCTTGAACTTGTTGAAAAATGACATTTGGGACTCTTGGGACAATTTTGAGGGAGCTTTTCTAAGGCTTTCCATGGTTTTTTCTCTCTTCCTCCCCGAAAATGGCTGTTTGGACTGGAGGTTGAAGAGGATATTTGAATTTGAAATAAAGCAAGACCAGGTCTGGACCAAAATTAAAGGACACCGTCGATGCAGATTCCTCCGCGCGGATGGGATTGCTTCCCGTAAAAAATTTCGCAATGTCCAAGCCGCTACACCAAAAGAGGAATATTCCGTCCCGTTGCTCGAAACTTGTGCAAAAACCTCCCCAAACCACCCATATACCAAACACCCTTGCAAAAAAAACAAGGCTCATGCAACACTGCATTCATATTGCATTGCATTCATAAAATAAAATCCTAAATTATTACATTCCAAAAAAAAGAGAGAGTGTACAAAAAAAAAAAAACAACAAACAAACATAAATAAAATCCTAAATTATTACATCAAAAAAAAATGTGCATGATCTCGTACAAATCTAAATCTCAAAAAAATCAATCGGAGTCTCCAAAGACCCGATGTCTCCCCGGCCCTCTTGCGACTCGGGCCCGCCTCGTCAGAGCCCCGAAAGTCTCGGGCTCGAATCGTCCTCATCTCCGTAAAGAGGCTCGTCGGGACCAACCGGCACACTCGATAGGGTAAACCTGCATCCTCAAGAAATCGTACCCGAAGGTGAAGGCGTCCGACTCCCGAACATACGGAGACGACCCACCATGCCGCGCACGTGTCCCCGCCCGTGCGGATCCCCAAGAATGACGTGATCCGAAGGCGGCCGCGCGGTGATCAATGAGAGGAGAAAGAGGGGTCTCGGAAGAAGTCTCCGAGGGAATAGGAGAAGCCTCCCGTCGGACAGTGCCGCCGTGGTCTCTCGCCCTAGCCCGAGGCGCCCGCAAGCAACCATCCTCCGTATGAACCTCTGCTCCGATCACTTGCTTCGTCGCTGTCTCGACGACCACCTCCGAAAACCGCACAAAAGCAAAAGCGTCAAAAAAAAAAAAAGAAGTGATGCTAGAGATGATGAAACAAAAGAAAGAAAAGAAGGGGAAAAGGTGAAGCCATACTCTTCATACTCCGACGAGGCCGGAAAGCTCGTGGAAGCCGCTCGGGCCGAGGGATCTCGCACCCTCAATCGGACCCCATCCCGGATGTAGGAAAATCCGTCCGAGGGTACCGCGGATCCCAAGCCCCTCCCTCTCCAAAACCCGAGGCATCCTCGCCTCCTCAAGACGAACGTCGCATATGGCTCGATCGCCACGAAGTCCGAGAAGTGCCGGCTCGCTTCTAATCATCCCAGTCACTGACCGATCGCTCGGATGCATCATATCGGCGGGAGGCTCCACCGGTGTCCTCAAAGGCGAGTTCACGCCATGCCGGCGCGTCACCCTCTCTCCCGCATAGTAGGCGTCGCAAGTCGTGCCCCCTCAAAATCCTCCGCCGCACCGCCCGTATCTCGCCGCCTTCACCGCGCTACCTCAAAGCGATCCTGTGGGAAGAATATCATCCCCTCATCCGTCTCGGCCTCCGTCAAAGGAAGGCAATCCGCGTACCCGAGAGTCGTACGCCCCGGAGCTTATCTTCTCCGGCATGCTTGGACCAAGATCGCATGGCCGGATACGCCCGACGTACGCCTCAGCCGCTCCACACCGTGACGTGAAAAAACTCCAACGCCCATACCGCGAAAGGTAAAAATCCAATCAATCCAAAGGCAAATAAAAGTGCGTGCTCAAAGGAAAGAGGGAAAGCAAAAAGAGAGCTTATACCTCCGTGAGCAAACTCAAGCAAGATAGGAGCTCACAGCCTTCCGCCGTATCTATCAAGAGCGAAGTACAAACACCAAACCCGGCCTCCCCAGAAATATCTCCAACCGTCTCCATGTCCTCCAAGGACCTCAAGAAGGCAAAGACCGCCGTCCTCAAGCATGCCCAAAGAGTGTGCTCGAAAAGGTAAACCACAGGAAGGACCTAGCACCGCTTCGGCGCTAAACCTATCCTCCCCACTCGTAACTCGCGATGGTCTCCACGATCTTGCCGAAGACCACACTCCATCCCCATCCCCTTGGGAATAGGGGAAAATCCAAGAAGAGCCTCGCAGATCGATCGCAGCCATCTCTCCACTCAATGCCGCGGCCCATCAAGGACGTGCACCCGTGATCGCAGCATAGTCGAAGGCGTAATGCCGCCTCGCCCGTAAGAAGTGGAATGTGTGGGTCGCATCCCACCAATGCCGCGCTAGAGCGAACATCAAGCCCTTGCACTTAGGGAACTTGACCAGCCCCTCAAGCACTCGACGAACTCCCAGCAGCCCCGTCTCGACAACAATCTGTCTCTGACTCGGCAAAGCTCCTCGGCCCGCATCCGGAAGCCGATCCCACAAGTCAATCACGTACTCCACCGATCCTCGAGTCTTCATTTTGTTCAGCTGCTCCGTCACAAAACGGTTTCCGCCCTAAAAAAAAAAAAGAGAGAAAATGTCAAAAGATTGCATTTGCATTTACATAAAAAAAAAATTCGACAGCATAACAGCATACAATGAGCATAGCCCCATTTTTCTCGCATAAAAGAAAACAATTTTCAGCAAGTCCTAATGCATTCATCAAAAAAAAAAGGGATGCATTCCTACGGAAGTAAAAACTCCGTCCCATTTTCAAAAAAAAATGCATACATGCATACCATCCATCTTACATGCAACGGGAGGAAAAATCCGTCCCACTTTTCAAAAAAAAAAATCCTAAACATACATACATCTCATATTGGCAAAATGCCCATTCTTTCCAAACAAAATGCATGCATTGCATCATCATCAAAATTCAATTTCAAAAAAAATCATCATCAAGAACATGCAATATTCAATTTCAAAAAAAAAAAAATCACAATTCTTCGAATTTTCACATGCAATTTTCGAATTAAAAAAAAATGTGGCAAAAATGCCAATTCTTTTTCCCAAGCAAAATGCACATTTTTGGGACACTCACAAATTCATTGCAACATTGCATATCATCAATGTCAATATTCAATATTCAAAAAAAAAATTTCAAAAATCATCCAAAAATTTCAAACAAGAAATCGACAAAAGGATCAAGAGGATTCGAAATATACCGTTCGGAGATGCGGATCCGAAGCCCAATGTTGCCAAGCATCGGGGTAATGCTCCTCCGCAACCGATTGCGAAAGATTGTAATGCCTCCTCATCCGGACGAGCTCCAATCGCCTCTCCGCTACCGGACCACGTCCTTGGCCTTGAAAAGCGCCTTCCCCGTGTTCCATTGCTCGAAAAATCAAGAAAATCGGAGGAATTTTGAAGCTTCTAAGGCCAAAAATGGCTGTTCTCCTCGGCTTCTCTCTCTCTGCTCTCGACAATCTCAAAAAATTGGACTGAGGAAGAAGAAGGGCGTTGGCCCAATTAATACCCCTGACTTTCCATCCCTATCCGCGCGGATGAGATTGCAAGGGTCAAAATGACCCTTTTGCCCCTTAAAATTTCAGGACTCTGCAATTCAGTCCCCAACTTGACAAAGTTAACCAAAGTTAACCAAAGTCAGCCCCTTGCCAAGAAAATCATCTCCGGCAGTAAAACGTAAGACCGAGTGCCCCGAGAAAGATAACGGATCCCATATCTTTCACCAAAATCATTCCCGGCAGTCAAACGTAAGACCGAGTAACCTGAGAAAGATAACGAGATCCCGTATCTTTCATCAAAAATATTTCCCGGCAGTCAAACGTAAGACCGAGTGCCCCGAGAAAGATAACGAGATCCCGTATCTTTCATCAAAATCATTCCCTAGCCAAACGTAAGACCGAGTGCCCCGAGAAAGATAACGAGATCCCGTATCTTTCATCAAAATTACCCCTATAGCCAAACGTAAGACCGAGTGCCCCGAGAAAGATAACGAGATCCCGTATCTTTCATCAAAATTACCCCGGGCAGTCAAACGTAAGACCGAGTGCCCTGAGAAGGATAACGAGATTCCGTATCTTTCATCAAAATCATCCAACTAGCCAAACGTAAGACCGAGTGCCCCGAGAAGGATAACGAGATCCCGTATCTTTCATCAAAATTACCCCTAGCCAAACGTAAGACCGAGTGCCCCGAGAAGGATAACGAGATCCCGTATCTTTCATCAAAATTACCCCTAGCCAAACGTAAGACCGATCTCCCCGAGAAAGATAACGAGATCCCGTATCTTTCATCAAAATTAACCCCTAGCCAAACGTAAGACCGAGTGCCCCGAGAAAGATAACGAGATCCCGTATCTTTCATCAAAATTAACCCCTAAGTCAAACGTAAGACCGAGTGCCCCGAGAAAGATAACGAGATCCCGTATCTTTCATCAAAATTACCCCTGGCAAAAACGTAAGACCGAGTGCCCCGAGAAGGATAACGAGATTCCGTATCTTTCATCAAAATTACCCCTATAGCCAAACGTAAGACCGAGTGCCCCGAGAAAGATAACGAGATTCCGTATCTTTCATCAAAATCATTCCCCTAGCCAAACGTAAGACCGAGTGCCCCGAGAAAGATAACGAGATTCCGTATCTTTCATCAAAATTACCCCTAAGAAACGTAAGACCGAGTGACCCGAGAAAGATAACGAGATCCCGTATCTTTCATCAAAATTACCCCCGGCAGTCAAACGTAAGACCGAGTGCCCCGAGAAAGATAACGGATCCCGTATCTTTCATCAAAATCACCCAACTAGCCAAACGTAAGACCAATTTCCTGCACGAATACATCCGATTTTCCTCAAAGAAAGGCTAACGAAATCCCCAAAGAAAGTTAACGGAATCCCAAAAGCCAACGAAATTTCGAGTAGTACTCGAACTACGAAAGGGCTTGATTCCCACTAGGGATACGTAGGTAGCCTATCATTAGGTCCAAATCGACCAAAACGGTCACCCTCTCCTTCTAAGCAGACAAAGTCCACCGAAAGGCCATTTCAAATTAAGGTCCGAGGCGCCTAAAAAGCCATCATCATTAAGGTCCGAGGCGCCTAAAAAGCCATCATCATTAAGGTCCGAGGCGCCTAAAAAGCCATCATCATCAAAGTCCGAGGCGCCTAAAAAGCCATCTTCAAGGTTCGAGACACCTAAAACGCCATCTCCAAGGTTCGAGGCACCTAAAAACGCCATCATCAAGGTCCGAGGCACCTAAAGCGCCATCTCCAAGGTTTGAGGCACCTAAGACGCTATCACTAGAAAGCGATAAATCGCAATCATCCCCGTCAGACCGAAAATGGTCATTCCTATCCCCAGCAGAGCGGATAGCCATCAGACCAAAAATGGTCATCTCTTATCCCCAGCAGAGTTTCTTTCCAGTAGCCGACTGTAGAACTCGCTCATCGTGTTCGAGGCACCTAAAACGCCATCATCTCCAGTGGTCAAAGACCCGAACTACGACTGGCTTGATTCCCATTCGGGATACGTAGGTAGCCTATCGCTAGGTTCAGCCACCCGATCACTCGATCATCCTGCCAAATATGGAGCCTTACTCTTATCGACGACCCCGCTTCCTTCGAAAGCGCCGTCGCCGAGGGGCTACTGTAAGTGCTCCAATTTGAGCTTGTTAGAATTTTCGTTATAAAATTAACGAAAGTTATAACATTTCTAACAATTCCTAACTATCCTAACATTTCTAACAAAGGGAGGGTAGAATGGGCATTGCCAAATGAAGTTAAACCAAGAAAAGCATCTTAAAAAGCAAAACAAAAGAATAAAACCATAAATAGAAAGGCCGGAAACACAAAACCTGGCCGTTAATTTGGTTTTTTTGAATATTTATTCTTCCTGTCTAAGGCTGGAGCTGTAATTAATGAACAGTGCACGCCTACTGACCCTATCCGCGCGGACAAGTTTGCTATTTTCAGAGGGCTATAAATTGAGCCCTCCAGTCACAAAAATAAGGAGGAAGAACACAATTGCAACGAAGTTCTCGCGAAATATAGAGAGAAAACAAAGTGAGAATTCTCAAGAATTGTCACCTTTTTCTTTCCAATCTTTCCCAACTCATACTCATCCACTCACTCTCATATTAAAGCCCTAAACACTCATACACTCAAGCCAAACACTCAAGAACACAAGGAAGATTGGTAAACCCTCCTCTTCCTAACCCTAAATCTCATCCATGCATGCATCTTCAAACTACAAAATGTAGTTCTTTCATCTTTTTTTCTCTAGATCTAAGAAGATCACCATGGAAGACCATCTCCATGGATGATCTTCTACAAAGATCAACATTATTTTCAAAGCTTTTCTTGCTTACTTGCAAAAATGCACTTTCAAAACCCTAGAAAACCATTTTCAAGCACTAAATCTTGATTTCAAAGGGTAAAATCCCCCTCCCCAAGCAAATGAAATGCTTAGTCCTAATGTACCCCAAGGATGGTTTGGTATAGTTGATTCACCACTAAAATGTCTAGTGATCACTAACCAAAACCTAGGGAAATGGGGACAAGCATGGATGCAAAACCCCCTTTAAATCATATTTTCTTTCTTGAGAAGTTGCTGTCCAGTAGCAATTTTCTCAGACCTCAGTCCATGGTCTTAATTTTTGGACACAGATGAACTTGGAATTTGGTGTTGACTACAAAACACTTTTTGTAGCCAACATCCAGAGATTTCCAGACATATTTTTACCTTATTTTTTGGGTGAGTAAAACTCCTCTTTTCAATTTTTCTTTCAGAGGCTAGTTCATCAGCTTCTGGGAATCCAGATCTCATATCTGAGGTTTCCAGAAGGTTTTGACCCCTCAAATCTTCTCCAAAATGGAAATTTCTTTCACATAAAGTTTATTCAAGGAGTCTAGAGAAACTTTCATTCTCTGAGTTCATCCAGATTATGAAGTTTTAGGACCCTTGAATCCATTTCAAAATCAGGTGTCTGCTGCCATTTTCTTCTGGCAGAAGTGACTTCTCAACTTCAAAAGGTTTTTTGAGTACCAAATCTCAAACCAAAAATTCTCCAAAAAATCATGGGATCAGTTTAAAGTCTTAAAAAGACATCCCAATTTTTACTTTTTCCAGTTTCAACTTATTTTGGCCAAAACATACACACACACACACACACACAAATGATTTTCAGCTTGGAAGACTCGTTTTTACGAGGCGCGTCGGGTGCACACTAACGTCCTTCCCGACGCGTAACATGACCTCCGAACCTAAATCTCTGATCTCGGGCTTTTTTCAAAGTTTTGCCCTTCAAAATTAAAATGGCGTGGCGACTCCGTTTTTTCCGGTTTTATTTGGTTTTTCAAAGAAACGCAAAAATCGAATTTTTCCCGCGAAAAAGGCAACACATCGTTACACAATGGCCTTAAATATATATCAATATCATTTCCTGGTTGCCTTGGACCAGGGATTACTAAAGTTAACATCATATTTTCTCTTTTCATGCAAAGCCAAGGGAGGAGGTTGTAATTAACAAGCATCACAGGCCAACAACTATGTGTAGAACTTAGATTACTATAAGGATTAAATCCATCTGTGGCAAGTCCAAGTCTTAAATTCCGAGGATAAGATAAAGGCCATTTACTAATAATAGACTGCCACTGTGGCGAGTCAACAGGATGTCGCATTTTGTTATCATTGCTATGATGACTGCTATGCCACAATAATTGTTCAGAACTCTCCAATGATCTGAACATCCTTCTAAATCTGGGAATAATAGGAAAGTATCTCAACACCTTGGCTGGTACCCCCTTTTCAATTTTACGCTCATCTCCTTTTCCTACCACTTTCCACCTAGATTTCCCACACCTCGGGCAATTGTCTAGATCTGCCAGCTCTTTTCTAAATAGACAACAATCTTTAGGACATGCATGTATTTTTTCGTAACCCAAGTCAAAAGTCTTAAGTAATTTTTTTGCAGCATACGTGGAACTAGGAAGAACATTCTTTTGTGGCAACATGTGACCTAAGATTTTGAGAAGATCGGTAAATGCTTTGTCAGAAATACCGTTGACCGCTTTATGTTTGAAAAGCATAACTGTCGCTGTTAACTTTGTATAGGCACTGCCCATATACATGGGAGTTTCTGCCTCTTCTAATAATTTTGAAAACCCCTCGTCTTCCATTGCTTCAGTATAATTTGGAATCGTTTCCTCGTTAACACGTGCATCTACGAACATCCTATATGTATCTGGTATATCATCGAGATCATGTGTCATTTTGGAGGAAGTGCTAGGACGTTCTTCCCCGTGAAAAATCCAAACATCGTATGTCTTATCCATGCCAAGCATAACCAAGTGTGAGATTACATCATCACTAGTCTGGTAATCCAAATTTCTACATCGAGTACAAGGACATCAAATTTTAGAGGGATTTCCTAGACTCTCCAAACATACTGCTACAAAATTTCTTACTGCTTCCCTGTAAGCATCACTTGGCCTACAAACAAAATTATACATATTACATAGATGGCACAAGAAAGCTTGCAACTATCAAAACTACTATTTGAGTTAGAGTGAAAACCTTGGTAGATTCACCCACGCTTTATCCATCGAATATGAATTATGAGTTCACCAAGAACACTACAAGAGTTAATACTATTAGAGCAAATTGAAGAGTTAATAATTCATTACATCTCATCTTTATCCTCATTCATTAAAGAAACAAGATTAAACCTCAGACAAGGAAAAACATTTCAAATCATTTGCGGGACGCGGAATCCCGCGGGACCCATACGGGACCCATTGACTAGGAGGGATAAGCGTTGACTAGGCGCCAAAATCAATGTCAATAAATATAATATCAACAAGAAACATCAACTCCAAACTACATATTTATAAGACGTAACATAAAAGTACATAACACAGCTGAATGAACCAGCTAGTGATAACTGATAAGGCTGTCAGTTAGAGCAAATACTTTCCATTACATTCAAAGAGAAGGTTTAAATATGATGCACACTAAAAATTTAAAGAACTACTCCATTTTTCATTTTCAAATCACAAGTATTCATAGAAAACTAGAGAGCACTTAAAATGTCTGACTTTCAGCCTAGTAACAAGGAAGCGGAAACAAGAAACTGAATCAAATTTATTAGAGAATCAATTTACAGTAATGGAGTTACCTGAAGATGGAAAGACAGTAAGAACCGAAGACGAAGCTCCAAGAAAAATAAAATCCCTCCTGCAAAACACATTTACAGTAATGGAGTTTGAAGAAGAACATTGTACAAATCTTGCACGTTTCTTGTTTATTAAAGAATCAATTTATTAAACTACTCCATCTAGCCCATAGTGATGGTCCCAAATAGTTACACAAACTCAAAGATTACTCCCAATTACTATTAGTATATCAAGATGCAACACGACATCGCATGGCAGCTGACCTTTTTAACTGTTGAATAAAATATTACAATAAGCTTTAGAATGAGCTTAGTTGAACCAATTCTTTTAATTTCTCTAAACAATGAATCAGCTCAAACTTTCCCTAATCCACGGGATCCAAATATTAGAATCCTATATCACCCGATTTATTCTGATCTGTATCCCTCATTAATTTTGGAATTGAATTCAAGTTAACAATTAAAGCTTTATAAACTTGCACGAGTATATTACCTCTCAAACTCCAAATACACATACGGGGACTGATCTTGATGTAATAAACAAGGAGCTAGATCAACTAAGTACTTGCAATAGCACGACTACCTAGTTGTTCTGTTTTTAGCGCTTCTTCTTTAATTGTTTTAAGTGGTCTATGGATGCTCGTGTGTGTTTTCAGGAGTGACATAAACAGGGATGATAAGTGTGAAACGCACGATTTAAAGGTAAGTATGCAGATGGAAACATTTGGGACTGAAGTATGACACTTATTTGGAACTAAGGGGGAGTGTGTTGGAAACAATTGCAGGAACACTATTAGATGCTTTACTTTCTTAAAGATCCTGAATGCTATAAAGATTTCTTTTGGCTTTTGTTAATGTCCGACACAGAAGCACTAATGGAATTTTGTTTTAACTCACTATGACATAGTGTAAGCCAGCTTCTATTAGCCTGCTCAAATCCTCTTAAATCATTTCTGAATGAGACCTATACTTCATCTGTAATTTGTGTGTGTGTGTGTGAATTTGAACTTAACTAATAGGGTTAACCGGGACAAAAATAAGAAAGACAATGCTGATTTTTCAATTTTGGCTGCTCATTTGAATTACGTTTAATCGCAATAATCAACTAGTAAGATATATATCAGTTAGATATAGTCCATCTACCTAGTTACATACAAACCCAGCCATAAAAATGTTATTCCAAACTAACAATATTCATTTGAAGAGCAAATGAAAGTCAAGAGAAAGAGAAAGGAAACGTGAACAAGCATTAAGAGATTCAAACTTACCTCAAAAATAACCTCTCTCCATTAGGGCAAACTGAAACTTCTTCATCCCATTCCAGTTAATGTCGATCCTTGCAAAATAGAAATTGATTTACAAGAAGCAAATATTAGAAATTGGCACTGAAATTAAGAATAGTTGAAGGAGGAGAAGATGAATGGAACCTTGTATTATTGGTGACGCTGTGTGGCAATGGAAATCAATTTTTCCCCGCCGTCGATTGTAGTCCGCCGATTATCACCAGGTCCGACAAAGATTTTGCCCTGACGTTGCCATCGATCGATGCCCTTAGCTAGAATAGGAAGAAAGCGATTTGGGTACAGGTAATTTTTGGGGAAAACTGGCTTTGAATTTCGCTGTATGTGGCAAAAATGCCCGCTCTTCTTCTGTTTTTACTTTCTTTTTCTTTTTCTTTTTATTTTCTTTTTTTTTTTTTTGAGGAAGATGACAACGTTTATAAAAAAACGTTGCCACGTTTTTTTAAAAAACGTTGTGAAAAGTCGGATATTTGACAACGTTTATTAAAAAATGTTGTCGTCTGTGCAACGTTTTTTAAATAAACGTTGTAAAAAGACCATTAAGACAACGTTTATTCAATAAACGTTTTTATAATGAATATACTACAACGTTTTTAGATAAAATGTTGTAAAACCCAGTCAATGACAACGTTTATTTAAAAACGTTGTTAACAAAAACGTTGTCAAAAGTCATTTTTCTTGTAGTGTCGTGAAACTCTTGTTGCATTTGATATCAGTACAGTTTATTGAATTTGGATGGATGACACACTTGATTTGGGTATCTCATCTTATCCAATTTGCTGTTGTTCATTCCATATGTCTTGTCTGAGTTAAAATGGCATTTGGTCCTCGTCTCTCATATCTTAGATGGATACATCAAACTTTTTTTCATTTTGAGTGTTGTTGTTGCTGTTTATAGGTCTTATATAAGATATATAAGACCAATATATGGTCTTATATAAGATACATAAGACTTATAATAAATTTATAGGTCTTATACCTATATTATAAGACAATTTATGGGTCCTTTACTTGGTTTATCCAATTTTTATGCTAGAATTGAATTTTCATATGACAGATATGCCGCCAAGGAAAGATTAATAACAGGTGAGGGCTCGAAAAATAAAGGAAGAGGGCTGGCAAAACCAACTAGAAAATGGGGTAAAGAAAGATTGAATATAATATGGAATGAATATGGACAACCCGTTGGTGGGGACCAAGCAAAACTAGCTACTCAGCTAGGACATTTTGCTAGAAATGGGGAACATTTCCCATTAACTAAAGAGTGGCCTCAGATGGACCGTGCAGTTATAGATGCCGTATGGAATGACGTTCTAGTAAGTTGTAATCCATATTCCTTACATAAATCTCTAGTACGTAGTCAAAAGTCTTATGATTCTCTAACAATTGTTCTTTTTTCTTTGTTGAATTGTGTATATAGGATAATACAAATGCGCCTCCGGAGTATTACCCAGTTATGAATATTGCTCTCAATAAACAGTGGCGTGACTGGAAATATCAGGTGAGACAAGCATATAATAAGTATTACTCAGTTATGAATATTACTCAGTTATGACTTTGTTATGAATATTACTCAGTTATGACTTTGTAATATGGAAATGTCAGGTGAAACAAATGTATAAGATGTATGAATCCGACCGGGACGCATTGGCTCACCCACCCCATGCGTGCGTTGCGGGTCAATGGGCTGAACTTGTTGCGATGTGGGGTACAGATAAGGCTCGGGTATATTTCAAATTAATCTCAATCTATTATCGTGAATGTCTTATATAAGTAGTCAAATTAATACTAATATTATCTTCTTTTTTTTTCCAGGAATTATCACAAACAAATAAAGTGAATCGAGAAAAGAAAGTGTGCCTGAACAGGATCGGAAAAAAGTCCCATCCCAAAGTCATAAAAGAGGTTTGTCATCGTTCAATTTAGTTCTCAGTTGTCAATTAATGTTTCTTTTTGTATCGTATATAAATATATATTTTTGGTCAAATGATTCTATTATAAATTGTAGAGAGTAGATGAGGGATTGCCAACTGATTGCGTAAGCTTGTTCATAGCTGCGTGCACGGGCAAAACGGCTGCAGATGAAGAAACCTCTCGTATGATTGTAAGTTAAAGTTTCAACCTTTTCTGTTTCAGTTTTGTTCTTCTATAGAATACTTTTTTCATTTCTAACTTCATTTTCATAATATTAATTAAAGTTAAAACATTTATATTGAACATGTTGTTTTTGTTACAGTTAATATTTAATGATGCAATTGAAGAGCTGCCGGAGGAGCAACAAAACTCTCCCAACGCGCGAGAAAAGATTTTTACAGATTTGATGGCCACTGATGACCACGGGAGAGTGCGATGTATGGGAGGCGGTGTTAACAAAACTAATGTGTTTGGAAAATCCTCAACTTCTCAGACAGCTATATTGGAGGCGGTGTCATCCGTCAGAGCTGATCTTGAAAGGCAACTTGAGGAGCAATGCCAACAGTTTCAACAACAAATAGAAGATTTGAAACGTTGTTTTATGGAACAACGTGGAAAAGACAGTAATGAATAGGTGGTGGTATGTTTCTCAAAGTTGTGGATTTTAGACATTGATTGAGTTTTGGATACATTCAACTAACTTTTTTGCACATGTTAATGGTTATTATGTTTGGTTATTATGTTTGGATACATTCAACATTGATTTTGTGTTAATGGTTATTATGTTTGGATACATTCAACATTGATTTTGTGTTAATGGTTATTATGTGGATTGTAAACATTGATTGCGGGTGTATTTTTGGTTATATACAGGTTGCATTTGTGTGTGTACAGGTTGAATTTGGTTTTTGTGAGTGTATTTTTGGGGAAAGTGAATTATACATGGCTGGATGGAAAAAAAATAGGCTAATTTACGGCGGAACCCTTCATCCGTCGTAAATAATGGCCTAGACGACTCGTGCCCAAAGGGGGGACGAGGGAACCTGAGAGTGGTGCAAATGGGACGACTCGTGCCCTGGTGGACGACTCGTCTATAACAAGTCATTTACGGTGGAACCATGCATCCGCCGTATAAAAGCGTCATGGACGACTCGTCCCCAAAGGGGGGACGAGGGAATCTGGGGGGTGCAATTGGGATGACTCATGACCTATTGGACGACTCGTCCCTTATTTACGGTGGTTATACCTACCGCCGTATAAAGCTTCCTCAAATACACCAGTTATATACATACGGTGTATGTATTTCATTTATATACGGCGGTCCATAATGCCGCCATATTTGTACTAATTTTATATACAGCGGTGGTATTTCTGCCGTATATATTATTTACGGCGGATATACCACCGTAAATACTATATACGGCGATGTTTAATACGATGGACTATATACGACGGACAATCCGCCGTAAATAGTATATACGGCGGGGCGCGTTTAATATACGGCGGATTTTAACCACCGTATATAAGCCTTTTTCTTGTAGTGGATGCAAGAATGAACACATCATCACCATTATGTCTAGAAGAATGCTTTAAGTCAAAGAGATCAAAAGTGCCATGTTTGATAATGCCTCTCTCAGCGTCCCGCCACTCACAATTGAAAAGAACTACAGAATTTCCAAAAAAGTACTCCAATTCAATAACTTCTTTCAATATGCCATAATAATCGAGATTTCCTTTGAGATTGACCCGGCTATTCCAAGTTGATTTCGTTTGGCCATATTCTTCGGTGTGGAATACGTAGCCATTGACAAAATATCCCTTATATACATTCACTTTTAAGGACAGACCGTGTGCTAATGCTTGTAATCTCACAGCTTTTGCATCTCCACGGTTGTTCAAAATCTAAATAAAAACACATAGATAGTAAAAAACTCATACTTCAAATTATATTAAATACATTGAATTAATGAATTGGCATTTACATAATTATTAAATCAGGAGGGAAATTCATTGTTTGTCCTTATTGAAATCAATTCAGGGGCAATGTCTCCAGCCTGTTCTTCGAACATACTGCATTCAAGGAGAACATAAAGTTGCTTAGTTCATATTAAAGTTATTAGGATTAACATTACTTAATACAAAATGAAGAATGCTTACTTCAAGTAGTAGTTAAGGAGAATATAGAGTTTAGCCGCTTCTAATTCTTTTTTGCTTAGCATGCGCGTGCACTTTCTGTTGCCAAGGAATCGACCAGGTGAAGAAAAAACTGAAATTTTTCCATCAGGATCAGTGACTCCCCCATCATAATTGCATCCCACTTTAGTGAACCTTGTCTCAATGTCGGGGTAAAAATATGTTGAAACAAACGACACAATTTCATCGACAATCACTGATTCAGACATAGATGCCTCAACTTTTGCTCTATTGCTCATCTTCTTTTTCAAACTCCCCAAAAATAGTTCAAATGGATACATCCATCTGTACTGACCAGGTCCTCCAACTCTAGCTTCATAAGCTAGGTGAATTGGTAAATGCTCCATTGAATAAAAAAAGATGGTGGAAATATCTTTTCAAGCTTGCATATTGTCACCACAATGCTCTCTTCGAGTCTTCTCATATCCTCAACACGAAGAGTGCTGAAAGTCAAGGCTCTGAAGAATTCACTCAATTCTGTTAGGACAACCCATATTTCATTAGGGAGAATGTCCCTAAATGCAATGGGAAGCAACCTATCCAATAATACGTGACAATCATGACTTTTTAACCCATGTACCGTCCCTTCTTCCACATTCACACAGTTGCCAATATTAGATGCATACCCATCAGGAAGTTTCAAATCTTTCAACCACTGCAAAACACGTTGCTTATCCTCTCTTGACAGAACAAAGGGAGCAACTGGTTTGAAATCTTTTCCATTAACTTTAATAATGTTGAGATCTTTACGATTGCAAATCGCTTCAAGGTCTAGCCGACCCTTTCATGTGTCCTTCATTGAGGCCTTAAAATCCATCACTGTATTGAAACTATTGTCAAACACATTTTTTTAAATATGCATGACATCAAGGTTATCTCTTATCAAGTTCGTCTTCCAATATGGTAACTCTCAAAATATACTCTTTTTGATCCAGTAATGGTCTTTACCAAATCCGTATGGTCTATCCTTTGAAAACAACTTTCCCCACCCGACATCAGACACCTCAAACACCTGCTCAAAAATATCCTTGCCACTCAGACGAGGAGGGGGGCCCCGACGCTCAACTCTATTTTTGGTAAAAGCATTCTTCTATTTACGAAATGGATGGTCACTAGGAAGAAATCGTTTGTGGCAATCAAACCAACACTGCTTCTTGTAATGCTGAAGTGTGAATGCATATGTATTTTCCATACAATATGGACAGGCCAATCTCCCATGTGTGCTCCATCCCGACATCATACCATAAGCAGGAAAGTCATTAATTGTCCACATCACTGCAGCCCTCATGTTAAAATTTTGCAACTTGAAAGCATCCCATGTCTGGACACCATCATTCCACAACTGTTTGAGTTCATCCATCAGAGGTCGAAGATACACATCAATGTTTTTGCCTGGATTCGAAGGCCCGGGAATGAACAAACTCAAATACATATAAGGATCAGTCATACATAACCACGGGGGAATATTATACACTGTGACTATAACAGGCCAACATGAATAAGATTTTGCCCCTGGTCCAAATGGAGAAAACCCATCCGTACATATCCCCAGCCTTAAATTTCTTGCAGCAAAATCAGGGTAAGTGGCATCAAAATGTTTCCATGCTTCACCGTCAGAAGGATGAGTCATCACACCCTCTTCACGAGGACACTCTTTGTGCCAACGCATGGCTTCTGAGCTTTCTTTCAATGCGTAATTAGCGGCATATAACGCAACTGCGCCCGAGACACGTTTTTCTTGTGCTTGGCACTACCACGGCGTGGTGGCTTATACCTACTAAGTCCACATATTGAACATGAATTGAGGCCCTCATTTTCCTTATAAAAAAGCATGCACTGATTCTTGCAAGCATCAATTTTAACATACCCAAGACCGATCTGCCCCATCAACTTTTTTGTCTCATAAAAATTGTGAACCATATTATTTTTTTCGGGTAGCATCCGTTGTCCCCATGACATGATACGATCGTAAGTATGTTGGCTCATATTTGTATCAGCCTTGATAGTTAGAAGCTCAGTCACTTGCTCTAACACTGTAGCCTTTGCACCAGGACGAATTTTCTCATTTGCAGAGTCCATTAAATCCATAAACTTCTTTGCAACAGAATTTGGTGCCTCTGTTGGATTAGGGTTCCAATCAAACTCTGGGTCAGCCACATTTCGAACCATATCATCCAAACACACAGACGAATCCTCTTCATCAATCAAATGTGCAGGTTCCCTTGGCGGACCACGTAATACAGTAGGATGATTGCGAATACTTGTTTCAACCACATAACGCTCCCCATGCGCTACCCATACCTTGTAACCATCAACAAACTCTACCTCCAAAAGATGTTTCTTTACCCATCCAACACTCAGATATTTTCTATTCTTACACTTTTTACAAGGACACCTAATCTTATCATCACGCATGCACTGGGGATGTTCTCTAGCAAACTCCACAAAATGTTATAAACCTTCTAAGAATTGAGGTCTGACACCCCTTCTATCGGGATTACTACGATTATCCATCCAACTACGATCTTCTCCAGACATAATTAACTCCTGCATTTCATAATATATTAACAATTTAGATGTAATTAACGCATTACAATTCCCTAAATTTAAATTACAACCTTAAAAGCAACAAGACACTTCATTTAGGTTTAGAATTGGGGTTGGCTTCTATCGCACACATCTATCACATTTTTTAAATTATTAATATTTTGAATAATTTCAAATATTAATATTTAATTCTTTATTGTAAAGTATATCATTCCCTAGGATTTTAAATTATTAATATTTTAAATAATTTTAAATATTAAAATTTAATTCTTTGTTGTAAAGTATATCATTTTCTAGGATTTTAAATTATTAATATTTTGAATAATTTTAAATATTAATATTTAATTCTTTGTTGTAAAGTATATCATTCCCTAGGATGAAAGGACAATTCATGTCCATTACGTTTAGAATTGGGGTTGGCTTCTATCCCATCCCGAAATGCACGATTATATGAATTGCAAATATCACTTTGTCTACTTGCTTTATAATCGAAAATCAAGAAATTTCGACAGCATAACCCCATGGTCTCCAAGTGCACGACGTAGACTAGGTCAATCAAACACTTTCGATTAGAATCAACAGTATGTAATCAACTATGTCTAGTATACACTCAGAGAACAATTGCAATAGGAATGCAAACGAAATATCTCAATTCAATAATGAATTAACACACACATCTATTTTACAATAATGAATTAACACACACATCTATCATATTTTTTAAATTATTAATATTGTGAATAATTTTAAATATTAATATTAATTTTTTGTTGTAAAATATATAATTTTACAATGATGAATTAAATTAACATTTATAAACAAGATGAGAGTCTTTCTCATCTACAACTATCAAAACCCTATCCCATCTTTGACCAAGGAAGACAGAGCAAACAAGTTCTCGACTGTTTGAACAAAGGATTTTCTGTTTAATAAGAATTTTTTCCAGTTTCACTGTCCTCTTCTCTCTAAGGATCTCAAACATCACAGCCATGTTTGTGACAGTGCCTGTTTTACTTTTCACTGGTGTTATACGGTCACAAGTAAAAACAAGGTAACAGTATAACACCAGTGAATAGAAAACAGACATTGTCACAAACATGGCTGTGATGTTTGGGATCCTGAGATACAATACGGACAGTGAAACTAGAAAAACTCTTATTAAACAGAAAATCATTTGCTCAAACAATCGAGAATTTGTTTGCTCTGTCTTTCTTGATCAAAGATGGACGGATTTTGATAGCTGTGGATGAGAAAGGCTCTCATCTTGTTTATATTTTAAGATGTTAACCACCAACCACAATACCCTATGAGCAGTGTCACTAAGAGTTTTCTTCCTAATTTTAGACAATGATTAGGAGTCTAATTCCTTAAAAATACTTTCATCCAAGTCTTTCTAATTTTAAACATTCACCCCCCTCCCTCCCCCTTTGACTTTACACAAGCCATCTAATACAAATTAAGAGTAAATAATTGACTGCTTGATCAACCATAGAGAAATGTTTAGAATAATGCAATTTACATACTAGGGGTCGTAGATTCATCTTGTCGAAATCATGTTGCAATGGCAACATGCCCATACGTGCTAGGTTGTGTAGGTATTCTAGCCTATGATTAAAATTCATACAATTTATTTTAGTATATTTGAAAATGGTGTATCAAAAACCAACCGTTTAAGGTAGGCTGAAAAAGTGTGATCTGACCTAAGGTGCATCTAGGGTGCCAGGATTGATATCAGACGCTCAAACGTAGGTAACATACATCACCGTCCGCGATGCCGTCAATCGCCCCAAAATGGGATCTAGAACCAGTGAGGTAGTGTGCGGTTGAATATGTTACATTATTGAGACATTCACCCCCTCCCCCTTTAACTTTACACAAGCCATCTAATACAAATTAAGAGTAAACAGTTGATTGCTTGATATATCAAGAAAGACCAAATATGGTATTGAAGTTGCAAAGAGGATGATATAGCCAAAACAAAACAATGCAATATAGCAGGAAGATGGCCACTGAAATTCGAAGAGTATTATCTAGAAATTGGAAAGAATAGTAATGGTCCTGGGCATGATGATCAATGAGAGTGGTCCTCCTACTCCTACTTACTCCTACTCCTACATTCTCGGTTGTATGTAGTGAAACCAATTTAGAGGTTGGAAATTAAAAACCAATATACAGAAAAATGGTCCCAGCTGAAACTAACTCTAAAGGATAAATAAACTATCGTAGGTTTTCATCAAAATTTAATCAAGTTAACCAATAAAGTCAAATGATTATATTTACTGTGGGATGGAATTTTTTGTATTCTCATAAAATCATTTTTCAAAGATTTATTTAGAAAAATAATAACTTTTTTAAAAAAAAAACTTTTGGAACGAGTAGAGTAAAACATTATATATCCATGCATGCATATGTTACCTTGTTCGCATATCAGAGTAAGAAAATGCCTAGCAAGAAGAATGTAGAGGTGATTTACGGGACAAATCTCCTTTGGCAGTAAAGCCTCAATATTCTGCGGCTGTGTGTGATATTACTCACAACCTTCTGCCAAAGGAGTAGTTGTCCAGTAATGCATCCATACACAAAGTCAATCGATTCCATCTCTCAATGATATGTTTTCTCACGTTAAATAACTATTTATAGATTTTCTGACACAATAAAACTCATGTGTGTATTCGAAGTAATAGCATATTCCTTGCACATCCCTGTGTACGAAACATACCAAACTTCAGACTTTAGTAAATTGGTGACATATCAACCACAAGTCGACCAGCTTAAATGATATTCATAAAAACCAATATACAGAAGTAGGAAAAAAAATTAACATTGAAAGGGTAGTATCGTTTCAAACAGGAAAAAAAAATTAAATGATATCCAAGACATAGATTTAAGCATCATAAGCAAAAGCAACACTAACAAGAAAAAAAAACACAAATACAATACTCAATATTAAACAGCTGAAACTTAACATCGAAAGGGTAGTATCGTTTCTAGCTCCCTCTTAACATCGAACACTTAATATTAAACAGAAACAAATACATCTTAACCATACACACACTGCAACAACAAAGTAGGAAAAAAATTAAAAAATACTTTGCTAAATTGAATCAAATTAGAACATGAGAGCGGAACGGCGACGGCGAGGAACGGCAAGCGAGACTGGAAGAGGAACGTCGATGTCTGAACGGCGACAGAGAGAGAGAGAGAAAGCGAGTGAGAGAGAGAAAGCGATTGAGAGAGAGAAAGTGATTGAGAGAGAGAAAGCGAGTGAGAGAGAGAAAGTGATTGAGAGAGAGAAAGCGAGTGAGAGAGAGATTACTAACCCGAGCTGTGACGGCGAAAGGCGAACGGTGAATGGCGAATGGCGTGACGGCAGACCAAGGGTTCAGGCGTATTTGATTTGAAGGCGTAAATGGCAGGAAGGGGGAGGGTTTTTATTTATAGGGCTTTTTACCGACGGACGAGGTCCGTCTGTATTACCGGCGAACTCAGTCCGTCGGTACTTTCGACGGAATTAAAAGCATTACCGACGGATTAAACGAAATTTTTTTAAAAAAAAATCCCGCAAATAAAATTTAAATTCCGTCGGTAACTCTGTTTTTTCCGTCAGTATTACCGATGGACTGCGTCCATCGGTAAATTTTCGTCGGTAATTGCCCTGTTTCTAGTAGTGTAATAATTTCATCTTAATTAATCATATTTGAAGTTTGAATGATCATATTTTAAATATAAGAGTATAAAATATAAGAGTGATTTGCATTTATTCATCCCACTTTCCTTTCAATACCAAATGCTTATCCCAAATATCAAAACTAACTCCACGTTATCGGTCAGATTTGAAATTATGAACTTAAGTTCATCAAATTTAAAAAGAGAATTTGAAATTATGAACATAACTTCTTCAAATTAAAAAAGAGAATTTGAAATTATGAACTTAACTTCATCAAATTTAAAAAGAGAATGATATTCTCTCATTCATTAGATTTTTAATTCTAAGAGGATTCACTAATGGATTTATGTGAATTTGAAAGTGTATAAAGAATTCAAGAATTATATTTTGATTGTAAATATTATTTTTTATTTTTTGATGATGGCCCACGCAAAAAGAATCATTAATTAGTAAAATTCAATCTTTTCTTTATATGCAACCCTAGCTTTATCTAAATTTATACCCGCTTTGTCTAAAAAAGAATGTTTATATTCTTAATCTTTTTAGTTATTGATAAATTTTTCACTACTAAAATTAAATTATATGCAACCTATTTTCATGTCTATCATTAATCATTATCTATTACTTCATTACTTTCTTTTCTTTCTTGATTTCTATTTTCGTGTCTATCATTAATCATTATCTATTACTCAATTACTTTCTTTTCTTCCTTGATTGGGTCTCCATCTCTCTTCTCTTTCACTTCTTCCTTGTTTGACAATTTTGGAAGTTGCATGATTTTAATCAAACAGAAAATATAACTATCTTTTTCAACAACAACAACAAAGCCTTAGTCCCAAAATAATTTGGGATCGGCTAACATGATCCTCATATGTCATCATGAAAAAAAAAAATCAACCCCCACATGGGTTTTTACCCTCCACTCATGCCTCTTTAACACCATACATTCATCCACTCTAACTAGACTCATATCATTTTGAATCACTCTAATCCAAGTTTGTTTGGGTCTTCCCCTACCCCTCGCCATTTTATCATTTTCCCACTGTTTTGGCCTCCTAACCGGTGCATCACCCGGTCTCCTTCTCACATGCCCAAACCACCTTAGACGATTTTTCCTCATTTTTTCATCAATGGGTGCAACTCCTACTTTACCTCTGATCACCTCATCCCCAATCGATCATTTCTTGTATGACCTCACAACCATCGAAGCATACGCATCTCCGCCACATTCATCTTACGCACGTGATACTATTTCACGGCCCAACATTTGATGTCGTAAAGCAGTGCCGACCTAATTGTCGTGCGTTAGAATTTTTCCTTTAGAACAAACAAAAAAGAAAAATAAGAACATATTTATGAGACAGAGTGAATATAGTAATATTTTATTTAAATATTATAATATACATGTAGTTATTTATGATTATAATACCTCATCAAAAAATTCAAATTGAGTCCCAATATCTCTTCTTTACTTCCGTGTAATCTTCTTTGTTCTTTAACAATAGTTTTTTTTTCATCATCGAGTACCACTTATGTACACTTGATAGCTATTAGAAAATGAAATATCTGATGTAAAATTGTGCTTCAGATTTTCTGCCACAATTTTCATTTTCCTGCAATCATGCATAAGTTTGAGAGTTAATTTGAAGTTGCCAAAAAAAAGTGAATGCGACTTGTGAAAAAACAGATTCTTGAACCGAAAAGCCCATTATTTTTATATTGTTGAGCCCAATAATCATATTTAGGCCAAAGTTCGGAGCAAAAATCTTCAATATAATATCACTTTCGATGTTTTTTATTCACTTTTAGGAGGAAGACCATGAAGTCCCATGACCTGGTTGTATGCGATTGTTTCTTTTTGCTAGGGTACACCAAAACCACCCCGTTCCCCGTACCTTAATTATAACTATGCAAATATGTCAAACATTTAATTTAGGCAAATGCAACATAAATTTAAAAGGCCGTCTCTGTTGGTTTAGGAGTCCTAAACTACAAGGAAAAAGGGGCCTAAGTCGGAGGAGTTTTTGGTGAGATCAAAGGAGGATTCAAAACGGAGAAGGAGTCTGAGCACGGCTGGGAGGAGCGCGAGGCGGGCGCCTGGTATGGCCGAGGCGGGCGCCTCAAGGGCCGAAGTTTTGGGCTTGGTCTGTCCTTCGCGAGGCGGCCGCATGGAAGGCTTGAGGCGGGCGCCTCAAGCTGGCCGAGGTTTTGGGCTTTGATTTGTTTCCTTGTTTGATTAGAACTCTTCTTAAATTAGATTTAGGGTTTCCTTGTAACTATATAAGCATAATTTCGGCCTAGAACACATTGAAGCAACATATTAGAGAGACTAATAACATATTGGCTTGGCAATTGCCCCCGGACGTAGTTCACGAGTTGGTGAATGAACCGGGTAAACAACTCTTGTGTTCTTGTGTGTGATTGTTTCTTTCTTGTACGTGTGGGTGTGGTAATTTCTTTGTGTTGATTGCAAACGGAGAGCACCAATTTCACAACAACTGGTATCAGAGCCTTTGGTTTGGTGGATTCAAAATTCCTTCATTAGTTGATTAATTTTGAATCGCGTTCTTGGGGATTTTGGTGAAGCAGTCAAGATGAAGACCCAAATCGAGAAATTCAGCGGTGTGAATTTTACGTTTTGGAAGACAAGGATTGAAGACTACCTTTATTGTAAGGATCTTCATAAGCCCTTGAAGGAGAAGCCCGAAGACATGTCACAAGGGGATTGGGAGGTGTTGGATCGGAAGGCGTTAGGAGCGGTAAGGAGTGCCCTAACCGACGACGTTGCACGGAACACTATGGAGGCCAAGACAACGGTGGAGTTGCTACAAACGCCGGTCGACATGTATGAGAAGCCGTCGAATATCAATAAGGTGCATTTGATAAAGAGGTTTGCGAATGCGAAGATGTCGAGGGGCGTACAAATGCCGGCAAGTCATATCGGCAATTTCAAAGGTATGGTGGACCAATTGAAAAGTGTTGATATTACTTTCTCCGATGAAGTGCTAGCTTGTTTTCTTCTAAAATCATTGCTCGATAGTTGGGAGGTTACCTTGTCACAACGATTAGTACGTCGAAAACAAAGATTGGTGTATACGGAGGTTAGAGATCTCATCCCGCAAGAGGAGTTGCGAAGGAAGGAGAAAAGGGGAGAATCGTCCGTAGATGGGGCCGCACTGGGTGGAGAGAAAAAGGGGTGGACCTAAGGGGAAAAAGGTCAAGTGCTACAATTGTGGTGAATTGGGGCACATCGGTTATGATTGTCCGGGAAAAAGTGGTGGTGCGCACGTGGTGGATGATGGTGGTGATGTATTAATCCTAGGGGAGGAGCAATGCGGGGTGAAGATTGGGTGTTGGATTCGGAGCTTCTTGTCATGCTAGTGGGGATGCGGAATCAATGAGGCGTTACAAAACCGGAGATTTTGGGGTTCTCTATCTTGGTGATGGTCAACCATTGAAGATCAAAGGTAAGGGGGATGTAATGATGAAGACACCTAATGGGACTGTTTTTACAACTACACGACGTGATGCATGTTCCGGATTTGAGGAGGAGAGTGATTTCTGTGGGACAACTTGACAGTGAAGGGTATGGTGTTTCTTTCATTGGTGGGTCGTGGGAAGTCACAAAAGGGGCTAAGGTGTTGGCTCATGGGGTTAAGGGGAAGACGTTGTACTCTACCTACAATGTCGTTTTCGCTCCGGTGGGAGCAAGAGGCTTAAGAACCTACTGTTGGTGTAAAAGGGGAGACATCAAGAAACGGTATGTTGGGAGGACACAAAGTTGATCAACGCGGTGTGGATGTCCAAGGGCCCTAACAGAGCGGATTCAGACCAAGAACAAGCGATGCAAGAAACAAGGTGTGTCCAAGTTTCAAGGGGAGGCATTGCGAGAAAGGGCGGGTCCTGGAGGGAGAAGGCGAAGTTAGACTTGCGGGGAGAAATCAAGGTAGAAGCTGATTTGGGGAGGCAAGAACGATCTAACACGGAGTGGTTGAAACGTCGCTTGGTTTCAACTCGCCTTAGTACTTGAGGAGAGGTGAGGCAGTGTCAAGCCAATATGGAATGAGGGGAAATGTGTTCGAAGGTCTTTACTCCGTGGTGGGAGTTGATGGGTGATTCTATGTTTGTTAGTTTAGTCTCCGGTGGGAGATTGTTGGTTTAGGAGTCCTAAACTACAAGGAAAAAGGGGCCTAAGTCGGAGGAGTTTTTGGTGAGATCAAAGGAGGATTCAAAACGGAGAAGGAGTCTGAGCACGGCTGGGAGGAGCGCGAGGCGGGCGCCTGGTATGGCCGAGGCGGGCGCCTCAAGGGCCGAAGTTTTGGGCTTGGTCTGTCCTTCGCGAGGCGGCCGCATGGAAGGCTTGAGGCGGGCGCCTCAAGCTGGCCGAGGTTTTGGGCTTTGATTTGTTTCCTTGTTTGATTAGAACTCTTCTTAAATTAGATTTAGGGTTTCCTTGTAACTATATAAGCATAATTTCGGCCTAGAACACATTGAAGCAACATATTAGAGAGACTAATAACATATTGGCTTGGCAATTGCCCCCGGACGTAGTTCACGAGTTGGTGAATGAACCGGGTAAACAACTCTTGTGTTCTTGTGTGTGATTGTTTCTTTCTTGTACGTGTGGGTGTGGTAATTTCTTTGTGTTGATTGCAAACGGAGAGCACCAATTTCACAACAGTCTCTAAAGAAAAAAATAGTTTTTTTTTTCGCACCTGATACTCTTTCCTTCTCCTCCAGAGTTAACTTCATTGCAATCCCATTAAAGCCGATCCTTTTGTAGCTGTATAATAGAAATGATAATGCTTCACTATTAAAATTATTTCAAAAATAAAGTGTTGTAAGCATTGCAATTAATATAATTAGTATCGGAATTCATGTACCAAGATAATATACTTTACTCTTTCTTTCTTAAAATAAATGGTCATATTTTTTCTTGTTCAAGAAAAATATACTCCCTCCGTCCCACGTGAATACAAACTTATTTCCTACCACACAATTTATTCAACCAACTCCACTCATTCTCTCTCTTCATTTCCTACCACACATTTTCATTATCTTAATAATACTTCTTAATTATTGTGTCCAAGAAATTGGTTTGTAATCACATGGGACGGAGGGAGTATATGCATTCATTATGGGACGAAGGTAGTATATACCATTATATTTTGGATGTAATAAATTAAAAAAAAAATATATATGAATTGTTTTCAAAATGTTCCTAAAATAAAAAATAGTCATTTAATTTGTACGAAAGAGAAACTAATAATTTCATCTTAATTAATCATATATGAAGTTTGAATGATCATATTTTAAATATAAGAGTATAAAATATGAGAGTGATTTGCATTTATTCATCCCAATTTCCTTTCAATATCGAATGTTAATCACAAATATCAAAACTAACTCCACGTTATTAGTCAGATTTAAAATTATGAACTTAACTTAATCAAATTTAAAAAGTGAATTTGAAATTATGAACATAAACTCATCAAATTTAAAAAGAGAATTTGAAATTATGAACTTAACTTCATCAAATTTAAAAGCAGGATGATTTTCTTTCATTTATTAGATTTTTAATCCTAAGAAGAGTCACTAATGAATTTATATGAATTTGAAAGTGTATAGAGAATTCAAGAATTATATTTTGATTGTAAATGTTGTTTTTTATTTTTTGACGATGGCTCACGCAAAAAGAATCTTTAATTAGTAAAATTCAATCTTTTCTTTATATGCAACCCTAACTTTATCTAAATTTATATCCGCTTTGTCTGAAAATGAATGTTTATATTCTTAATCTTCTTATTTATTGATAAATTGTTCAATACTAAAATTAAATTATCACTTCAAAGTTTTTTCAAATTAACATTTAGTCTATAAATGTTGCTTCCTCCGTTCTATAATAATAGTCCCATTAAACAATTCAAAAAATTTAACAACCTATTTTCATGTCTATCATTATTTATTATCTATTACTTCATTACTTTCTCTTTTTTTTTCTTGATTTCTATTTTCATGTCTATCATTAATCATTATCTATTACTCCATTACTTTATTTTCTTCATTAATTGGGTCTCCTGCTCTCTTCTCTTCCATTTCTTCCTTGGTTGACAATTTTGAAAGTTGCATGATTTTAATCAAACAGAAAATATAACTATCTTTTAGAACAAACAAAAACGAAAAATGAGAACATTTTTATGAGACAGAGTGAATATAGTAATATTTTATTTAAATATTATAATATACATGTAATTATTTATGATTTTAATATCTCATCAAAAAATTCAAATTGAGTTCCAATATCTCTTCTTCACTGTCGTGTAATCTTCCTTGTTTTTCAACAAAATTTTTTTATCATCATCGAGTACCACTTATGTACACTTGATAGCAATTAGGAAATGAATATCTGATGTGAAATTGTGCTTCAGATTTTCTGTCACAATTTTTCACTTTCTTGCAATCATGCATAAGTTTGACGGTTAATTTGAAGTTGCCCAAAAAACATAAATGCGACTTGTGAAAAAACAGATTCTTGAACCGAAAAGTCCATTATTTTGATATTGTTGAGCCCGATAATCATATTTAGGTCAAATTTTGGAGCAAAAATCTTCAATATAATATCACTTCGATGGTTTTTTATTCACTTTTAGGGGGAAGACATCCCATGACCTGGTTGTATGCGGTTGTTTTCTTTTGCTAGGGTACACCAAAACCACCCCGTCCCTTAATAATAACTATGCATAAATGTCAAACATTTAATTTAGGCAAATGTAACATAAATTTAAAAGGTTGCCTCTAAAGAAAAAATAGTTTTTTTTCCCACCTGATACTCTTTCCTTCTCCTTCAGAGTTAACTTCATTGCAATCCCATTGAAGCCGATCCTTTTGTAACGGTATAATAGAAATGATAATGCTTCACTGTAAAAATCATTTAAAAAATAAAGTGTTGTAAGCATTGCAATTAGTACAATTAGTATTGGAAGTCATGTACCATGATAATATACTTTACTCTTTCTTTCTCAAAAATAAATGGTCATATTTTTTCTTGTTCAAGAAAAATATATATAAGCATTCATTATGGGACGAAGGTATTATATACCATTATATTCTGGATGTAATAAATTAAAAAAAATAGTGAAAAATGCATTCAAAAGAAGCTTTTGTAGCATTTTTAAATGAAGTAACGAAAGGATTGCATTGACATTGAACTTCTGTTCCATATACGTAATATCGTTATAATTGGTTCACGCCATATGTCACTAATTAATTTGTATAGTAGCAATCAAATTATCCTATACTAAAGGGAGGGGGAATAATTTCACCTTACGACCATCATAGATTAACAACAGTGATAGTAAGGCCAATACATGAAATGCTATTAAATTTTCTCAACATTAAATTTATGCTCACTCAACTTGTGAATTTAGATTTAGTTTAGAAAGAGAGTATGTTGAATGGAAAAAGCGTAGTAACAATATCATTGCTTTTGTACAAACTTTTGGATTCGAAAGTTGGAACAGATTATTTGTTCAACAACGTTGGGAGATCCTTATTTATTTGGTGACATAAAATCTGCAAAAGAAAGATATATAACTGATTTGCACTTTCTGATGCAAATTGAAATTTATCTATGCACATATGGAAGAGATAGACATTTCAATTTCAAATGTAATGAGATCGAGATAAAGCAAAGGAGAATTAAATTGAAGTTTATCTACACATAAAATAAAGAAGAGATACACATTTAAATTTGTAAGTGAAAAAAATTGAATTATGATAGAAAATCGAAAATCTATTTCTGTAATCAAAAGAAAATTAAATTTGGAAATTTACATATAAAAAGTTACATCCAAAATTAAATCAGTCAAAGATTAGATATTGTTTTAATTTAGTGAAGTTAATATGTAATTAAGAAATAATTTTAATTTTAATTAATTTATTAATTTTAGTAGGAGTGAATAATATGTAAGTTAAGAAAATACATTGAATTTTAATAGGATAATTTAACTTCCAAAAATTTGAATTGAATTAATTGATTCATCATATCACAGTTTAGAAATAAGAAAACGTCAGTATCCACAGTTAATAACTTTTTAAATTTAGAAGTTGATTTCGAAATTCAAATTCAATCAGTATTTTTTTAATGAAATTTAAAAGTTGATTTTGAAAAATTCAAATTGAATTAATTAAGTCAGTCTATTAAATACAGCCACATGAAATTCCACGTTAAAGGAATTGATTTATGGAAATTGAAATCCGATCGACTTTTCTAATCTTTTTTTTCTCTAATCGAGTTATATAAGGAATTTTAACAATTTAAACAAAATATATGAAAATAAGCTAATAATGTTATATTCTAATAATTAACCTGTTATTATAAAATAAAATCAAAAATTTCAAATTTGAATTTGAAATTGAAATTGAAATTGAAATTGAAATTGAAATTGAAATTGAAATTGAAATTGAAATTGAAATTCGAAATCAGGATATTCAAATTTGGGATTGAAATCCGAAATCAAAATATTCTACATTGAGAGTGAAATCCAACATAATTTCAAGATGTATAAATTATTATTAATGATTGACGAATGAGAAATCGACACGTGAAATTTCACGTCATAAAGCCACATAGCGGCTGTAGACATTGCATTTTCTTCGGCTTTAATATTATATATAGATAAGGATAAAAAATCACCGTAAAAAGTTTGTTTCACTTTAATTTTTATAGTCAACTCAATCAAATTTTGATCATAATTTTAGCATAAACTAATTATTTTTATGTAATTATAAAAATTGTTATTGATCGTACTTTTAATGGTAAATGAATAATAATTTTTAAAATTACGTATGAATAGTTAGATTTTCAAAAAAATATGATCAAAATTTTATTAACTTAACCATAAAAATAAAAATATACTCCTTCCGTTCCAAAATATTTGTCTCATTTGACTTTTTTGTTGAACTTTGACCACAAATATATGACAATTTAATTATGTTCATGAAATTCTAAAAATTCCTATTGATTCACCATTAATAATATTATCAACAACAACTTTTAGAATTTCATGATTATGATTAATCTCTCATAAATTTGTGATCAAAGTTTAATAAAAAAGTCAAATAGGATAAAAATTTTGGGACTGAGGGAGTAACAAACTTTTTGAAACGGAGTTACTAATAAAGAGCGGGTGTTTTGTAAAGCAGGTGTTTTATGATCAGAAGTTGAGATATTTATTTTCCATACTCCCTCCGTCCCAATAAAAGCTTCACTAATTACTCAAAAGAACGTCCCGTTAGAAGCTTCACCTTTTCTTTTTTGGCAAAGAATCTTTACTATTTTTTCCACTCATTCTCTTTCCTAATTCACTATTACACTCACAACACTTTTCAAATTTACTATTTCCTCCACTAATTCTCTCTCTTATTTTTAAATTACACTCACAACATTTTTTTTTCCCTCCCATTACCATAATTTGCGTGCCCACCCAAAAGGGTGAAGCACTTATTGGGACGGAGGGAGTATTTAATATTCCTTTCACCCCATAATAAGATTTCTAATGTGGTTTTATACGAAAATTAAAAATAAAATTATTATTAGTAGTAAAAGTAAAGAATAAAAGAGAAAATGGGTAAAAAGTTTTAAATAATACTACTCTATACCTCAGATAGAATAGAAAAATAATAACCTTATTCCATGTATTTTGTCAGGTCCAACTTTTAGTACTCTTTTGATTCAAACACGTGACAAATTTATATTATAAATTATACTAGTATTTCCTCCGTCTCATTCATCTCGTTCAAAAGTTAAAACTTTCTCAAAAAGTTTTATTATCCAAAAACTACAAAGGTTTTTTTATTTTTTTTATTTATTTGTGGGTCGCACATATTTTAATCATAACAATTATCCATTAAGGTAAGTTTTAGGGAAAATCTGTTTCTTCATAAGTTATAAAAAATTCACTTTTTATCCTTAAAATATCGAGTTTAGACCTTAAAACATTGAGTTTAGGCCTTCAAATACCTAGAAAATAAAATAGTGAGTTTAGGCGTTAAAACAGTGAGTTTAAGCTAGAAAATAATGTAGCGAGTTTAGGCCTTAAAACAGTGAGTTTAGGCTTTAAAACACGAAGTCGATATATTTAAAACAGAACTTTTTATAACTTATGGAGAAACAGGTTTCTCCCAAAATTTTCTGTATCCATTAACTATTTTCTACCCCACTTTTTCTCTTCTTCTACGGAACTATCAAAACTTACAACACATCATATTTTTCATTTTTTTTTTCTTAATTTTTGAAGTACATCATTTTTTAAAAACTTTTGGATGAAACGAAGAGAATATAAGTATTTATATTTATATATTTTGAAGCGGAGTTAGTTAGGCTTTGGTATTATGGGGGAAATGTCCTCCTTTCCATTTTAAAACCGAATTTGCACTTGCAAACTTAAAAGAATTGTTTAAATTTTATTTCTTTAAGATAATTTCTTTTTAGTATTGAAAAAAAATTTGTCCTTTATACTAATAAAAATATCTATATTACAGTAGGAAATGGGAAAAACCGCCAAGATAAAGAGGGGCTCAGATTCATTCTCACAAAATTGATCCGACGGTCCAAATTCGCCCTCCCTTTCCAATTTCCACACTTACAAAAAACTGTCATGAAAAAAAAAACTGCAAAGTAGAACTGCTAATAGGAAACTGCAAAGTAAAACTACTAAATTTTTCAAAATGTTCTCACTCTGTTAACAAATTTGTTTAAAATTTAATGAAATACATTTTTGTTAGTTTTATATAGCCTCCATCCCATAAAGTTTATAACATTTTTTAATCCTTTCAGAGCTTGAATCAATATTAAGATTGTTGTTTAACAAAAAAAAATTGCATTCTTTTACCGGGTTAATCAATTTAACTATTAAGTTCAAATCAAGCAAGACTTCGGGTGATGATATAAAACTTTAACCATACATTAAGGCAATCGATCTCTCCATCCTCCCCATCGCAGAATAGGACCGATCAAATTCATACTGTCACCGTGCCATTGGCACGAGTAAGAATATTAGTTAATATTAAAACTTCTTTTAAAATGCGTGATAACATAATTTTGTAAATAATTGATTTTTATTTTAAATATGCATTGATATTTTTATAGCCAAAATCTAGGGAGAAACGCGTTTCTTCGTAAGTGACGGAGAAACGGGTTTTTTCCATTTACTCTCTCAACAACGCAACAACACACAGAACAGGCACGCACGCACAGATTCATTTTCTCTCTCAAGACGCTCTCTCTCTCTCTCCTCTCTCTCTCTAAACGCAAAATGCCATTGCCGTCCCTCAATCATCCCCTTCACCTCAACTTAACTTCTCCCTCCGGTCGGCGACCTCCCTCTACCTCAATTCCTTTCCTCACCGACCTAATCTCTCTCCCAATTTCCCCTCAACCAAACAACAACCAAGTTCTCCGATTCCAATTGCCCAACGAGACCTCCCCTGTTCAAAACCAATTGACCGGCGACCTATTCTCCCCGGAATCCTCCTCACCGTTCCCTACTCTCCCCAAAACCAATCGCCTTCACCCCTGTTATAGCCCCAAGCCAGTAACCAACAGTAACAGCCTACTCACCGTTCTCTCTCTCCACCTCGATTGAACGGAAACCTCACCGGCAGCACCCAAAACCAATTGACGCCTTCCCCTGTTGTTCAGAGCCTAATTCCGTTCCATTCAAGTACACAAGCGTAGGTGAAATTGCAAAGCCCAAGCACGTATACGTATTTGAAAAGTTTCTGGATATGTATTTGAAAGTTTCTGGATATCCAGAACCTTTTGAAAGGATATCCAGAACCTTTCAAATACATATCCAGAAATTTTTTTATTGGCCTTGAACTTTTTCCATGGAGAAATGGGTATCCAGAACCTTTTGAAAGGATAACCAGAACCTTTTGAAAGGATATCCAGAAATTTTGTATTGGTCATGACCTTGTCCCATGGCCTTGGTTTGGGCAATTCTAAATTTCTGGTTATTCAATATTAAATGTTCTGGATATCCAGAACTCTTTGAAAGGATATCCAGAACCTTATGTAAGTGATATCCAGAAATTTAGAATTGGCTTCTGGATATAAGTTTTAAGGCTTCTGGATATCCATATTCAATGTTCTGGATATCCAGAACCTTTGTGAAAGTGATATCCAGAATCAGAAATTTGGTTTTGGCCTTGAATTTGGTCTCAAATCTTTTTTCTGGATATCCGTCCCAAAGCTTCTGGATATCAATCCCAAAGCTTCTGGATATTCAGAAACCCATTTCTCCATAACTTATGGAGAAACGCGTTTCTCTCTAGACCTACTCATTTTTATAAATAACTTAAACGTATTAATATACACCGAGACTCAGTAGTAATACCAGGGTCTTGATCCATGCACAAAGACATCAAAGCCTGGCTTTAGACCTCCTATAATATGTGCTTTTTATGGCCACAAATTTATATTATACTCCCTCCGTATCAATATAAAAGAGAGTAAATATGAATGTGTGAGGATTAAGTAAAAAATAAGTGTTGTGAGTATATTAAAGTAGAAAAGAGAAAGTGAGATAAGGAGTTTTTGTTGTAATTATGACAATTGAGTCTTATTTATTGGAGTGAAGAAAGGTTATACGAAGTTAGTTTATACATGTAGAAGCAGGGTTGATATAAATGACTCAGTTTTATTATAATACAAGACGTACATATTTATAAGATTACAAAAGAATGTTCTAGAATAATCTATGGTTACAATGAGAGGTAATTTTCTAATGTAATACATCTTAATTACAAGATTTGAATCTTTAATTGATATACATAATATCTCTAAGTTTGGTAAGTAAATATATACAAATATTAATATAATATTCCTAATATGCACCTGTAAAATGAACGATTCTTGCATAAGTCCAATTTTGAAAAGTGATGAGATGATCCTGGTATGATGGAGCGTGTGTAGATGGATGTGTTCCTGTGCGTGCATGTGCTTTCTGATGTGATGTCGTTGTTGGTGTTATCGTATTAGAGTTGGCAGTTAGCTGGCTGAGTTGATTGGTGTGAGGGCCGATGTGATGACACCAGGCCTTGCAACAACATGTTGATTGTTGGGAAGAGTTGAAACGGATATGGTTGAGATGGGAGGCCAGGTTGCGTTAGGGTTTATAAGGAGGGTTTGGTGTTGCTGTGGTAGGAGGAGTGGGAGTGAGGTTGTGTTGGTGGTGCACCTTGGGTTTAGGCCAAAGGAGGCCAAGGGTGGTGGTGCTAGGGTGGGGCAACTGCAATTAGGTTGTTGTCATTAGAGACGGTGGGTTTCGGCGATTAGGGTGTGTCGAGGGTGGTGAGCACCTGGTGGTAGCCATAAGAGGTTAAGGATGATGGTGCTTTGGGTGTGGAAAATAGAGTAACACAGAAGAGAGAAAGTGGCATGTTAGTTGAGAAGGAAGAAGATAGGGTGGGGCGACAGTTAAGGTTTTGCCAAAAGTTTTTTTTAAAGGAAAAAAATAAATATGGTTTTGGTTATTGAGTTTTGCCGATGATGGTATGGTAGAGGGTAGAGGCAGAAGAGGGTGGTTTTGTGGTAGGTTTTAGGGTTTCGGCTTTTTAGGGTTTTTGCCAAGGGTTGTGTTTCGAAAGGAGGAGACGGAAGTTGGTGATGGAGTTGGGGTGGTTTCGGCAAGGTGGTTTGCCGAGGGTGGTAAATGAGTGGTGGAGATGGCGGAGGTGAGTGGTGATGTTTGGGTGGGGCGGCTTAAGGTTTGTCACAGGTTGGTGGTGGAAGGGGAGAGGATTTCGGCTATGAGGGCTTGCCGAGGATGATGTTTGGAGATGGAGGAGGGTGGGGTTTTGATGGTTGGTGGCAGAAGCAATGGTAGTGAGGAGGTGGAGAGGATTTAAGCTTTTAGGGTTTTGTCGATGGTGATGGTAGATGGTAAAGATGGTGGGAGCGACGGAAGCTTGTGTGGTGGAGTAAGGGCGGGGCGGAAGTGAGGTGGTATTTAGGGCGGGACAGCTTAGAGTTTGTCGCGGGTTTTGGTGGAGATGTTTTATTATGGATCATATCGATCTGATACTATATTGGAGTGAAGAAAAGTTAGACGAAGTAAATTTATAAATGGAGAAGTATGGTTGATATAAAAGACTCAATTTTATTATGATACAAGGGGTACATATTTATATGGTTACAAGAGAATATTCTAGAATAATATAGGGTTACAATGAGATTTAATTTCCTACTGTGATATATTTTCCTAAATTATACAAAATTTGAATCTATAATTAATATACATAATATCTCTAAGTTTGGTAAGTAAATATATACAAATATATTATTGATAATATAATATTTTCTTGAAAGAAATTGAGTGGCTAGGAACGACACAGGAACTCAGAGAAGCCTGATGTTAGTCATGGTGTGATAGCACCAGCACTAGCATCAGTACAAAATACAGCGGAATAAACAGTTTTAAAAAGATTTAAAACACAAATATAACACTTATCTACAACCACTTGCTGTAGAAAATAAAACTTATCATATTAAACTCGATTTTGAATAGGTTACACAAATGAACACAAAGAGAAGAACAAAAACTAATAAAATAACCAAAATAATTTCTCACACTTAGAACTCTTTGAATATATGAAACTTCAGCACTTTTGAGTCTAAAAACCGTCTGGAATGAAAGAGCCAGCCATTTGTATTTATAGGCAAGGAGTCCTTGTTTGTAGAACTTGATTTGCTTGAAGAGGTTTTCTCCAAATAGACTTCTTGCTTCCTTAATAAATCAATGCACTCCAAATAGACTTCTAGCTTCCTTAATAAACCAATGCACTCCTTCCTTATCATGAACTCTTTCCTTGTGTGAGAGATCCTACAAAATAACCAAAATATATACTAAACATATCCAATATATGGTTAGTAGGTTAGTCAATTAAAATAACCTAATTACAATAAATACAATATTTACTTAAATTAACTAATATAAAGAAAGTAACAAATCTTAATTTAAGTCAACCATTTGACTTGTCAAGTGTGTATATCGTCACACACTTTCAATCTCCCCCTGATTTGTTGCTTTCTGATCAAAACGAATCATAAGCCAAGATCATATAGAATAAACTAATAATCACATATTAATCTCCCCTTAAATAAGCAAATGATCCAACTACCCCTGAATTTATTACAGCTTATCCTCAAACTTCAGTTGTAACTCCCCTTTTTACTTACTCTCCCCCTTCATCAAAAACCAGTTTACCAAATATAGAAAACTCCCACTAAATTATTAAACAAACTTCAGTTTCGATCTTCAACTTTGACTTACTTCTCCCCCTTTTGACCAGAATGGATGAAATGTGTCAGATATGAGTCTAGATGTAGCCACATCAGAAAACACACCATATGCAATACTTTGTGTTCCATCCAATAAAATAGAAAGAGACGGTGTGAGAAAAGACCTAGTAGAGAAGGACACATAGGGAGATATAGTTTGAGGATAAGCTGTAACAAGTTCAGGAAAAGTTGGATCATTTGCTTATTTAAGGGGAGATTAATATGTGATCCTATATGATCTTGGCTTATGATTCATTTTGGCCAGAAAGAAACAAATCAGGGGGAGATTGAAAGTGTGTGATATCTCACACACATTGTCAAGTCAAAGGTTGACTTATATTAAGATTTGTTACTTTCTTTATATTAGTTAATTTAGGTAAATATTTTATTTATTGTAATTAGGTTATTTTAATTGACTAACCTACTAACCAAATATTGGATATGTTTAGTATATATTTTAGTTAATTTGAAGGATCTCTCACACAAGAAAAGAGTCATGATAAGGAAATGATTGCTTGAATTACTATGGAAAGAAGGAAGTCTAATTTGAGAAGATCTCTTCAAGCAAATCAACATCTATAAACAAGGACTCTTTGGCTATAAATATAAGATGCATACATCATTCATTTACACAGTTTTTACAGACTCAATTGCTAAAGCTAAACAGCCTTCGAGAGTCTTTTATGTGTGAGAGAGTTTTGGTTATTTTTGTCTTCTCTTTATGTTCATCGGTGTAACCGATTCAAAACCAAGTTTAATAAGAGAATTTTTATTGTCTACAGCAGGTTGTTGTAGATAAATGTTATATTTGTGTTTTAACTTTGTTTAAAACTGTTTTATTACGCTGCTTTTATCGCTGATGCTAGTACTAGTGTGATAGCACCAATACTCACATATGGCATCTGTGTGTTTTTGAAAAATATTGAGAGGCTAGGAACGACACAGGAACTCACAGAAGCCTGATGTTAGTCCTGGTGTGATAGCACCATCACTAGCATCAGTACAAAACGCAGCGGAATAAATAGTTTTAAAAAGATTTAAAACACAAATATAACACTTATCTACATCAACTTGTTGTAGACAATAAAAAACTTCTCTTATTAAACTCGGTTTTGAATAGGTTACACGAATGAACACAAAGAGAAGAACAAAAAATAATGAAATAACCAAAATAATCTCTCATACTTAGAACTCTTTGAATATATGAAACTTTAGCACTTTTGAGTCTAAAAATCGTCTGGAATGAAAGAGCCAGCCATTTGCATTTATAGTCAAGGAGTCCTTGTTTGTAGAAGTTGATTTGCTTGAAGAGATCTAATTCAAATAGACTTCTTGCTTTCTTAATAAACCAATGCACTCCAAATAGACTTCTAGCTTCCTTAATAAACCAATGAACTCCTTTCTTATCATGAACTATTTCCTTGTGTGAGAGATCCTACAAAATAATCAAAATATATACTAAACATATCCAATATTTGGTTAGTAGGTTAGTCAATTAAAATAACCTAATTACAATAAATACAATATTTACTTAAAGTGAAAATCTCTTGTAAAACGTGTTCTACGCTCGTCTGAGCGTAGAAAGTGTTTTTAAATAGGCACGGTGACATTTTTGTAAATAAATAAAACTTCTCAAAATGTGCGGTGGCATTTTTTGTAAATAATTAAAACTTATAAAAGGCAGTTTTCTACACAACAACAGACACATTTTAACACTACAACATGCATATATTTTTGACACTTTAGAGGCAGTTTTTGATACTGCAGAAGGCAATTCTGAATACTACAAGAGGCATATTTTAACACTACAACAGGCATGTGTTTTTTAATTCACTTGACACTTTTCAATATTACAACAGATATTTTTCAATACTACAAGTGGCACTTTTCAATACTATAACAGGCATTTTTTAACACTACAACAGGCACTATTTTTCAACAATATCACCGCATTATTTAACATTACAATCGATTTAAATGTGTTTATTAGTGTCATAATAGACCAGGCACTTTGTTTATATTGCAACAGGCACTTTATTGTACTAGAAAAGACACTTTCGCAAAACAGGTTCTAGGATAGCTTATCCTGGAACTAGTTTCACACAAAAATAACTCTTACTTAAATTAACTAATAAAAAAAAGTAACAAATCTTAATTTAAGTCAACCATTTGACTTGTCAAGTGTGTACACCGACACACACTTTCATTTCTAATATTATTATATTTTTGGGTAAGTTTCTTTTATATTGAGATATCCAAAAATAAAAATTAGTCTTTTTTATATTCGGAACAGAGGAAGTATGGTAATAAAAGACCCACTTTGAAATTCAAATATAAACCCAAATAAACAACAATTTAAGAACCCATCTCAATTAGGGACGGATCTAGTATTTTAAAATCGCGTGGGCTTGATATTTAAAAATTATTGTAAACAATAATAACAATGAAAAATAACTTCATATATATATAAAAAAAAAAGTTACATATAATCGATGACTTTGGTTAAAAAAAAAAATTCAAAATTTAGCCCACGTTAATTACATACTATATTCGCCCGATATCTCAATACCCCAATTTGCAGCCCAATTATATTTGGCTTGTCGGTCTCCATTGCTTGGTAGGTGGTGTCGTTATTGCTTGGTAGGTGGTGTTGTTATTGGTTGGTAGGTGTTGTTGCCGCGTTGGTGTGAGAGGTGCATTCGTTTGCATGGTGGATATTATTTTCTTTCAGTTTGTTTTTTATTTCTAATTTTAACAACAATATTCAACTTGATTTAAAAAGGAAATTTGATCAGAAAGTTCTTCTTGGTCAATCAAATTGAACTTTAATAAAAAAATTATGAAAATTTGATTATCTTCGTGCTATTTTGAAAATGATTATTGATACATCAATATAAACACTATTAATAACTATTTTCAAAAATTCAATAAGTTAATAATTTATCATTAAATGTTGGTCAAATTTCAATTTAGTTAACGAAAAAATCAAATGACGATATTTATTTCGAGACGTGGAAAGTCACGGAGCCGAGTTAGCATATAGTTAGTGACCAAGTAAAGCTCCTACTTAAAAAGTTAAAACTTTAAGTGCAAGTGTATTAAATAGAAAGAAATATTTTATAGAGGGAGCAATAGTGAAACTTAGGCTCCGTTTGTTTAGCGTAAAACATTTTTCGGAAAATGATTTCCTGCAAAATGTTTTTCGAAAAATGAAAATATTTTCCAAAAAATGAGATAAACATATTTAGCGTAAAACATTTTCTCAATTTTTAGGTCTGAAACAAACACCGAAAATTGGAAAAAATGTTTTTCGAAAAATATTTTCCTCCAAACAAACCAAACAAACGGAGCCTTAGAGGCAAAAATGAAAAAGTTAAATATTGGCTGATGTGGCAATCAATAAGTTTGAACGGTATAAACCGAGCTACGAACATGGGCTTGCCCGAACCTGGGCCCAACTATATTGGGCCATGGATATTGTATATTCATCAAGTATTAGGGCCGAGCATTATCTTCCTCGTATGCCGAGGAACATTTACCTTGGCCTTATGTCGCCATTCTTGGGCCGGCCTGTCTCAATTACCGAGGAGAGAAAAGTCCTTTGCTCGGCATGTCACCAATTACCGAGGAAACAAAAGTATTCTCCCCGGCATATTTTCATGTCGGCCATTCATCAAGTGACGAGGAAGCAGGATCGTTCTCCTCGGCCTATTTGCCAAAGGCCGAGGAAAAACATTTGCCTTCCTCGGCGTTCCGGCTAGCAGTTACAATTCTTATTCAACAAGGATTATACAATCATTATCCAATCAGGATTATACTTATCAACATCAATTCAAGTCAAACAATGACTCCTTAACAGATATAATTCTATTAGAGTTATATCTTATCTCTTTACAAGTTCATTCCAACATGGATTCTATCAATCCATCCCTATAAATACAAGCCCCATGGCTCATTATTCTAAGACGTTACTTTTTACATTGGAGAAACTCACAATTTGATTTCTCTAATATCAACCGTGAACTTACTCTCACGGGAGGGCCTTTAGCCGGATCCGCCCGGCTTAGTTTACGTGTTTTCTCTTATTTTCGTGCCTTGCAATCGCCTGAGCATTCGACGCTTGGATTTGGGCCGTTTTGACGATTTTGGCATCATCAATTGGTTCCATTGCCGGGAAATCGATTCAAACACCCATTGTTTGGCCTGGAAGACGCTCGCCTTAAGCCAATTTTCGTGCCGTAATTGTTCTTTCTTGGAACGGAATTTCTGGATCGCTGGGTTTGTTCTCAAAATCGCCCGACCCGCATATTTTGACCGGAAAATACCCAGCATTCCGTCAAGGCATTTTTGGCTTTAAAATTCCGCCCCGCTTTGGCTTGAATTCGTTTTGTTTCAAAAGAATTACAATCGGCGCTTTGTTTGTGGTCAAAATTTGCCCTAATTTTGACCTCAAAATTGGTTCTATTGAAATTGTGATTTTTGAGATATTTCGCTAATAATCCGCCGTTGATTCATAATGGACGGACAATTCACAAGTGTTACACTGAGGATCCCACCCAAGTGAATGGGGAAACACCGGAGCCGAGGAGCCACCGCCTCCTCCTCCTCCTCTACCTCAAGCCGATGCCATTCCTCCCCTTGCCATGACTCTTCGTTCCACGGGTCGTGCAAATGCCGAGGGAGAGGGCAATGACCTTCCTCGTCCTACTCGTACTCGTGGGAAGCAAGGTGAAGGAAGAAAACAAAGAATGCCGACGCCTGGCCAAGCAGAGGATCTCAACCCGTTGACCGACGCTCTTGTTACACAAACAAATGGAGACTTTGCAAAGGATGTATGAGACACAAGTTGCTCGTTGCAAATGGACCCGCATCATTCCATGGCTCCCTTCATTGTACCATCAATGGGCCCACCTTGAGAAAGGAACAGGAGAGCATCGTGCTCCTCCCCGAAGACCGCCGAGCTACCACCGCTGCCCTCCTGTGGATTCTCCTCATCCTCGGCATAACAAGAAGCATAAGGAGCCCGTGGTCGACCCGAGAAGCCAAATAACTCCTAGGGAAGAGGAAGTGAACTCCAAGGACCTAAGAACAAGACTAAGCTTGAATAGGCGCCTATCCCCGCTCGCCTCATCATGACACCTAGGCGTCCCGCTTCTCCTCGAGCTCGTCGGCCGATTCTCCTCGTCCTCATCGTTCGTATTCTCGTCGTCCTCGACGACCGGACTCTCCTCGTCCTCGGCATCGAGAATTTGCTAGGCCAAGGACCCCGTGAGCCCTACAGATGATACTTGGCGCACAAGACCCGGAACCAAGACGTGATAGGGTCCCTCCGCACGTGATGGCCACCGACATGAAGCGGAGCACGCAGGGCAAATGATCGCCCTAAAGACAAGTCGGTCGAAGTTCCCAACGAAGCACTCGCTCAAGCAAAGCCGAGAAGGAAATAGAAACAAAGCAATGGGAGATGTTGAAACAAAGGCTGGATGATATAGAGAGGGGAAAGAAATATAATGATGACGATTATGATTGGGCCACCCGTCCGTTTTCCTTGAGGATAACTGCTGCACCTCCCCATCCTAACCTCAAGCTCCCAAATTTCGAGAAGTATAACGGAACCACCGACGCCAAGGACCATGTGCAAAGTTTTGAACAAACCATGAATCTCCTCACCACTGCCGATGACTTGCTCGCAAAAGCTTTCGCGAGCACCTTTTCCTAATGCCTTTGACCCGGTTCCGTGAGCTCAAGAAAGGTTGCATCGATTCTGGAGGGGCATGAGGAGAATGTTCTTAGATCATTTTGCCACTACTGGGAAAAGGAAGATGAGATTAACCGACTTGGCCAACATTGAGCAAGGGAAAGGAGAGACCACCCTCGCCTACTACAATAGGTTCCGAAAATGGCGCATCAAGTCGAAGAAAGCCTTACCGATAGGGAGGTCATAGTTTGCTTCAACTCGGGTTAAAATCTGCCCCTCATTTATGAACTCTCGCCCGTGGAACCCACCCAAGGCCGAATTATACAAAGTGGCTTATGCCATTTCCATGGCCGAGGACAAGACAAAGAAAAGGGGTGCCGACAAGACGGAACCCGAAGCAACTAACTCCCGACAGAATGACAATGGGAATGGCAAGAAAGGAAAGAATAAAACCAGAAGCACCGAGAAGCCGGAGTTCACCCCTCTTACAAAGCCCATCTCCGAAATCATGCAGATGGTGAACCTTCCTCCACCTCGTCCGCTGACTGATAACCCAAAGTATCCCCGCAACAAGAACAAATACTGTGATTTTCACAAGGACAACGGGCACACCACTGATGGTTGCTGGGCCCTTAAGAAGATAATCCAACAATGGGTTGACGAGGGAAAGTTAGACCGTTATGTCATGAAGAAAGATGGCAAGCGAAAGCGGAAGCAAGAGGAGAGTGAAGATGACTCCAAAAGTGAGGATGAAGATCGAAGGCCTCCTAGGGCTAAACTACATGTGATCCGTGAAGAGGTGACCTCCACCAGAAAGCTAAGGGACCAGATCCACGAGCTAAGCAAAGTATACCATGTCCCTGCTTGGATCCATAAAGCAGAAGAAATCATTAGTTTTTCTCCGAATGAGTTAGCAGGAAGTCGAGCAGCTCGTGAGCAGCCATTGGTCATCAAGGGTCGAATTGACAATGTTGAATCCGAAAGACTTCTTGTTGACACGGGGGCCTCCCGTGACATCCTATACTATTCAGCCTTCCAACAAATGGGGTTGAAAGACACAGCGCTAGAGCCATATCATGGAAGGCTTGAAGGATTCACCAACCATAAGGTTGGAGCAAAGGGAACCGTAGAACTAGAACTCGAAGTCGGCGATCATCCCTTCCGAGCCACAGCTACTGTCACTTTCATAGTCATGGATTTGACTAGTGACTATCATGCGATTATTGGCATTCCAAGTCAAGCCAAACTTGGGATGGTAGCCTCCCTTCCTCACCAACGAGTTAAATTTCCCACTCGTGCTGGCATTGGATGCGTGAGGGCAACCCCCAAAGATTTCTTGGAACATGTTGTCAAGAGCCGGAAAAAGTCAAAAAGCGTGGAGATAGATACGCCCGAGGAGAATATCAAGATCACCAAATCTCAGAAGACCACGGAAACTAGCTCTAGAATGAACTATATCCGTGAAGTATGGGAAAGTGAGGAAGAGGAACCTATGGTCCTAGAAATTGTGGATGACCAAGGCACAACTCTACCCACACTGGAAGAAGAGCCTATGGTCCTAGAAACCGCGGATGACCAAGGCATAGTTCTACCCATCTCCGAGGAAGACCCCATTCTCGTCAATGACCGTAACTCGGGGCCAACCATGACTCGGGGAAGAATGATCTTCCGTACATCGATAAACTTATGGAGGAAGAAGGCCTCAATGTAAACGACAATGAAGGGAGGAGAATCGTAGAGATCATCATCGAATCCCCGGAATTTCGAGACGGACCAGTAAATGAAGCCTCGTAGATGAGCTAGAAGAGGTAGTCATTAATCCCGACTATCCCGAACAGAAAATCAAGCTAGGAGGCCAGCTATCACAGAAGAGAAAGAAAGAATCATATCCCTCTTGAAAACAGCCTCGACGTCTTTGCTTGGAGAGTCGAAGACATGAGGGGAATCAATGAAGAAGTAGCCCTCCACCGCTTAGAAGTTGATCCTCTAGCGAAGACCATCTCCCGTGACGAGGAGAAATTTTGCAAGGGACAAGGAGGAAGCTATAAAGGAGGAGGTGCGTAAGTTACTCGCCGCCGAATAATTCGCGAAGTCAAATACCCCGTTTGGTTGGCTAATGTTGTTATGGTGAAGAAGCAAAATGGGAAATGGCGCATGTGCATAGACTTTACCGATCTAAACAAAGCCTCGCCCCAAGGACGCCTATCCTCTCCCCGTAATCGACAAGTTAGTGGACTCCATTTCGGACACCAAACTCTCGCCTTCTTAGATGCCTACTCGTGCTATCATCGATAAAAATGGCGAAAGAAGACATCGAGAAGACCGCCTTTCAAACACCCATGGGAATTTCTGCTACATCATGATGCCTTTTGGGCTCAAGAATGCCGGTGCCACTTACCAACGGATGGTAAATCAAGTTTTTGGAAGTCGATAGGTAGAAACATGGAGGCTTATATTGATGACATGGTCATAAAGACCAAGGAAGGCAGCCACGTTCCCGACCTAGAAGAGACCATTCACAACCTCCGAGCCAACAACATGAAGCCGAATCCAAGCAAGTGCGTGTTCGGAGTTACCGCAGGAAATTTCGGGCTTCATGGTTTCCCAAAGGGGGATTGAAGCAAACCCGTAAAAGATCAAGGCGCTCATTGACATGAAGGAACCTACCACCATCAAGGAGGTCCAAAGACTTAATGGAAGAATTGCAGCCTTCGAAGATTCATCGCCAAGTCCGCCGAAAAGTCACCGCCTTTCTTCAAGGTATTCAAGGGTACCAAGAGCTTCTCCCGGACTCCCGAATGCTCGGAAGCGTTCCTCCGGTTGAAGGAGTACTTGGGTTCCCCTCCCTTGCTTAGCAGTCCGACTACCGGTGAGATGCTATACGTCTTCCTAGCCGCCACCGATCACGCCGTCGCACTGCCTTAGTTCGAAAGGATGAAGGAATTCGAAGCCCGTCTACTATGTCTCAAAAGCTCGTCCGATGTAGAAAGCAAGATATTTTAATGTGGAGAAGATAGCATACGCACTAGTCATTGCTTCAAGGAAGCCGCGTGCATATTTTTCTCGCACACCCTATCACCGTCTACACCAATGAACCATTGAAGAAAATCCTTCACAAGTTGGACGGCTCAGACGTCTCCTTAATTGGTCAATCGCTCTAACGGAGTTTGATATCACTTACCAACCAAGGAAGACCCTCCTAGCACAGCCTTTGGTTGACTTCATGGTCGAGATCGCCTTTATGGGTGAGCATCTCCCCACCTCCCTAAGCAAAACGCGCCGGAGGAAAAAGACTCTCCCATTGAACTCCCATCCAACCGTTGGATCCCGTATACGGACGGATCAGCTACCAAGGAAAGAAGCGGAGCCGGAGTAGTACTAGCAAGCCTGTAGGAGAATATACTATACAAGATGCCATCCGCTTCTGTGTTTCCCGCCTCTAACAACCAAGTCGAATACGAGGCTCTCATATTTGGCATTGAGTTGGCCTCCTTCTATGGAGCAACTAAGGTGGCCGCTTTCGTGACTCCCAACTTGTTGTCAAACAAGTGAAAGGAGAATATAACACTCAAGATGTCACCCTTGCCAAATATAGAGACCTGGTCCTAAATATGACGAAGAAAATGGAATTTTTCGAGCTCAAGCGTATAGGAAGGGAAGACAACCAAGTCGCAGACGTTCTCTCCAAACTAGCCACCATGGACGTGTCTCCTTCTGAGACCAACCCATATGTAGTTTATGCCGAGGAACCCGCGTATGAAAGATTACAAGTCATGCTTCCGGACGAGGAAGAGAGATGCCGGATCGATGACTACATCGAATACATTGAGAAGGAGAAACTCCCGTAAGATGATGCTCGAGCCAAGCTTATCAAGAAGAGGTCTCCAAGATTCGTGGTGATGAACGGAGTCCTCTACCGAAGATCTTTCACGAAGCCCCCGCTAAGGTGTGTCTATCCCAAGGAAACCGAGAACCTCCCGGCGTAAGTACATGAAGGTGTTTGCGGCGGACACCCGGGGCCGTAACCTTAGCCGACAAAATCATATCGCTAGGTTACTACCGGCCAAACCTAAGTGGAAGACGCGCATGCCTATGTTCGAAAATGTGACAAATGCCAAAGGTTCTCTCGACATTCCAAGACTACCTCGTTAGCCGAGCAAACACTTGTAATACCTACGTGGCCATTTGATATGTGGGGATCGACCTCATTGGACCCTTCCCACCCGCCCGTGGTAATTGCAAGTACGTGATAGTAGTCGATTACTTCTCCAAGTGGATAGAAGCCAAGGCATTGGCCAAGATAACGGAAGAGAACGCGATCAACTTTGTTCATGACAACATTTGGTGCAGATTTGGCCTTCCGCATACAATTGTTTCTGACCATGGCCTCCAATTCTCCACGGCATTTACAACCGAATTGGGAAGAGTTAAAGTACGCCATGCAAAATCTTCGCCAGCGTACCCCAAGGCAACGGCCAAGCGTAAGCCGCCAACAAACCGGTCCTAACCGCCCTCACCAAGAATCTTGAAGGACGCGAGGGTAGATGGTTGGACGAACTTCCCTAGCTTTATGGGCTGTTCGCACAACCACCCGGGGCCAACCGGGAAACCCCATTCGCACTAACTTTCGGTTCTGAGGCTATGGCACCAGCAGAGATGGCCATCCCTACAGTAAGGAACTCCCATTATGATGAGCAAGTCAACAAGGTCAATAGGCTCCTAGACCTGGACCTGATAGATGAAAAACGACTAGCTGCGCAGATGAGGATGGTGAATTACAAGCAAAGGACCAAGGCATATCACGACAAGAGGGTCATCAAAAGAGTATTCCAAGTGGGCGATTGGGTACTTAGAAAGATCGAAGCCACTGGTCGGAAAGCAGAACAAAACAAGCTCTCCCCAAATTGGGAAGGTCCCTATATCATCACTCAAGTCATCCGAGAAGGGACCTACAGATTGAGGACCAAGGAGGGGAAGGATCTCAAGCATCCATGGCATTCCGACAACCTTAGAAAATATTATCACTAGTCTAGTTTATTTTGCAATAGATTAGCTCTTTATTTTCGGTCTTTTATTTTCGGTCTTTTGTTTTCTTTTTGTCTTTTTAGTTGATAGGATTGCAGTTCTATGTAATCGCATTTCAGCTTCTACGAAAGCAGTTTCTTCCAATATGCAAAGCCACTATCAACTATCTACACCAACTCCGGAAGATGAGGACATTATCTCCAACTCTCTCAAACACACCAGCCAAGACCAAGGATCTTCCTTGGCCTGATGGCTTACCATAAAGTCAAGACCAGGGGTCCTCCTTGGCCTGATGGCTTACCACAAAGTCAAGACCAAGGATCTTCCTTGGCCTGATGGCTTACCATACAGCCAAGACCAAGGGTCTTCCTTGGCCTGATGGCTTACCAACAGCCAAGACCAAGGGTCCTCCTTGGCCTGATGGCTTACCATACAGCCAAGACCAAGGGTCCTCCTTGGCCTGATGGCTTACCATACAGCCAAGACCAAGGGTCTTCCTTGGCCTGATGGCTTGCCAACAGCCAAGACCAAGGGTCCTCCTTGGCCTGATGGCTTACACAACAGCCAATACCAAGGGTCATCCTTGGCCTAATGGCTTACCATACATCCCACCAAGGGTCCACCTTGGTTCAGGATCACGTCATATTCAAAGCCAAGGAAAACTTCCTCGGCCTAAATGACGTACGAGCATAGTTAAAGCCGAGGAAACTTCCTCGGCCAAACCACTTGTTCAATAAAAAGTAAGCAATAAGGGACCTTCTTTGGATCCCACCTTCTCAAATCCAGTGCCTTTGCCTAGCATGCAAGGATACGAGCAAGTTATTGAAATAACAAGAATCATAACAAAGGATTTTTCATTGATATTCAAATGAAATTACACATCCTATCATCTATTACAAAAAGCATAACAGGAAAAAGCTATTCTAAGATTTTTGAGCATCATCAAAAGGCTTGTCAAGCCAATCTTGAGTAATGGAGCCAGGAGGAGGAAGGTCCGTTTGATTGGTAAGAGCATCGCTTCCTCGGCTCCTCTTCCTTCCTCGGTTTCCATGGCCTCAGGCTCTTCATCGTCCTGGATCGCCTCCACCAGGTCTTTAAGATTGCCGGGGACAACGGGAGCCGGCCTCCACACTTCCCTACAAGCCTTAGCATCCTTAGCTGCTATTATTTCTAAGTTGCTTGTGGAATAGGGGACCAAGCTGTGGAAGGTCCTAACTTCCTCGCCGTATTGATCCCGGCATATTAGCATGGCGACCTTGTTGATATCCAAGCCGGTGGAAGGATCAGCCAGGATACTACGAGCAAGATGGAGGTAACCATCTTCAAACATTGTGGCCGTCTGCTCGTCCACGGCCTCCTGAAAGACCGAGCTAGCTACCACAGCATCCTTGAATGCCGGGCTCTCCTTGAAGCGCGCCACAGCCTCGTTTTCTTTGGCAGGAAGGGCAGCCTCCAGTCCTTGGTATTTGGCCTCAGCTTCCTCGGCCTTTGCCTGAAGCTCGGCCTTATCCGTAAGAGCTTTGGTCAGCTCCTCTCCTTTAAGCCGGAGAAGCTCGTCGGCCTTGGCCTTCTCTTCCTCGGACTTGGCCTTCCCTTCCTCGGCCCTCTTCACCTCAGCTTCCACCTTCGCCTTGGCTGCCTCAAGCTCGGCATCTTTGGCTTTCAGAAGTTTAACCAAGGAAGACTTCTCGTAATCGCTGCTGTGGCCGCCTTGGCCTCATTCATGCGTCTGGTCTTCTTCTTGGCCAAAACATTTTCATACGCCGTGACAGAAGCCAACTGAAAGAAAGTTCAATATCATATTAAGTATACATCTCTCAAAATCAATGATCAACGAGCAAGGAAAGGATATTCACCTCGGCAATTAAGAGCCCTCGCGACAAAGCAAGGTATCATCGCCGGGAGCCTCCTGGACAAGAGCATCATAGGCATCCTCATCCATAGATCTCTCGAACCGGGGCTCGCCCAATCGTACTAAGGGCCCCGTCCTAGTTTGCAGAGGAATTCCTTTGAGCCGAGGAACGTTGATGGCCATGCTCTTGGCCGCCTCGGCCCGCTCAATAGTCTCAATATTTTGGATGGTTAAAGGAGGAGGAGGAGCCTCAACATGGGGAGCCTCAACGTGGGGAGCCCCACCAACATTAGCCTTCTTAGTTACAGTGCTCCTCGGCACTCGAAGCTTGGGCTCTTTTGGAGCCAGATTTCCGAGCAACGAGGCGGCTTTCCTCGGCTCCCGCCTCCTGGCACCCGCAGAAAGGTCGCCCAAGTCACCAAGCATGGGTTCAACTTGATCCTCGGATGCTGCGTCCTCGAAATTAATATCCTGATGCACTTTGAGTGGTAGGGGCTTATCACCCGGGACACCGAGCAGCAAGTTACGAGCATTGGCCTCGTCCTTCCTCTCCACCAAAGCGTACTTTTGCTCGCCTTTCTCTTACGCTTGATCGCCTCCCGGGGACTTAGTCTCTCCATTTCAAGGGCTGCTTCTTCCTCGGCTGTTAAATCTGTAAAGACAAGGAAGAAATGGTCAAGTACGAGCAAAAGAATTCAAGGTCAAGTACGAGCAAAATAATTTGACATGCAAAAATTACAAGTGTAAGATAAAAATTTACGTCCAACAATGTTAGGTGCTCCAATACATTGGTCACGGGGATGCTCATCATGGCACCTAATACAATCCTCGTGAAATACGAAGCCGGGATGTACCGTCCAATCATTGAAGCGACGACCTCTTTTAACATTTACAAGGGGAGCTACCCCGTCCTCGTTCCCCGGCATCAATCCTGCCTGGATATAGAAATGATCCGAGGATTCAACTTGCTTCCAATCCAGGACCCCTACCCTGGCAAACTCTTCTAGACGTTTGATCAAAGCTTTGGTCCACTCATATTGTTGGACAGCGAAGGAAGATGTTGGGTCACCACAAGGAGACCGGAACTTCCCAACCTTGGCGGCTCTCAACTCGGATAACGTGATGATCCCACTGGAACTTTACTAGACATGGGGAGGAGCAATTTTGGTTTCCTATTGGCACTCCTAATTACTACCACCATTGTTCCTTGATGACTTGGATAATGTAGAAATGACGGAAGGCTCCCATGGTCGGCTCATAGCCTAAACTACTAGCAGAGGATGATGAAGCTAACCAAAGACCCTAGTGCCATTGGCTCCTAGCATGGCCGGCACTGCCTTTACATCGTCCATAAATTCGCAGATGAAGGGGTCCAGAGGAAGACGAAGCCCCTGTTGGAACTGTTTATAATAGAAGTGGACATAATCTTGGTTGTAGTAGAAGTCCGTCTCCTCCTTCTCCGTCTTCGGCTCAATCTTGCCCATATAAGTTAACTTGTACTCATCCCGGTTCACCTTGTACTTGGAGTACAATTTTTCAATCATGGGATCCCCGTGCTTTGGTGTCCTCTCCACTTGCTTTCCTCGGCTACTCGCTCCTCGGCCTCTTCTTCTGACGAGGCGGGCATCGCCTGCGCACCTTCAACGAAGGCGTCAACTATTTGAGTAGACGAGGAGGGCTCTCCTTCTCTTCCCGTCATATCTGCATAAAGACGAGGAGACCAAATTATTTACCTCGTCAATGGCTGATTAAATGACGGGGAAGGAAGATTCCCCTCCTCGTCATTCCATAAGGGCGAGGAAGGAAAATCTCCTTCCTCGTCATTTCATAAGGCCGAGGAGGGGGCCGTACCTCTCAGACGCTCACGCATTTCGCGATGGGAGGCCGGGTAGAACAGTTCGATGTGCTCCACCATTTCAGCCCTATCCTCAAAAACTCTTATGTTGGGAGAACCAGACTCAATCCTATCTATTCTTGTGGAGTCTGGGTATTGAATGAATAAACGGGAGCGGCCGTAACCCCTCAACTGCTTGCTTATATCATCCAAGTTCAGCATCATCCATGGACCCCTCTCTCTCGATAGACCCTCAAATTTCCAGTATGATATCCATAACGGAATCGGGGAGAATGGTCCCAAGATCGAGCCATTTCTAAGGGGAATCAAAAACGAAGGGGGAGTTCATTCAATATTCCAGAAATTTCATATAAAATGCAAAGAGAATTAAAGAACTGAAGTTTTTAAAGTTTTTTATCAAGAAAAGCTTCAACCTTCAACAATGGCGGTTCTTGGCATGGACAAAATCACTCCTAAACCCTAGAAAACGCTGGAACATGAAAGGAAGTTGTAAGAAAAGGAGAAATTTCATACCTGAGTTTGCAAGAATGAATGGAATCAATGCAGAAAGCAACTTCGCCGGAAAAATCAAGCTCGCCGGGAACTGGGTTTGAAGATTGCTGTGTTCGCCGGAGATCTCTTTCGCCTTTGCTCTCGAACAAGGGGTTTGTAAAGATTTGAAATGAAAGGATTTTGATTTTTATACCTCCTTAACCCGGGTTAACCCATGGGTAAAGTGACAACCCAGACAATACGCCCCCAACATTTAATGCTAATTACAGTTATTGAGGCATGACAAGACTGGGGGGCCCCACGTCATCATCAGAATAGTAACCGTCAGATACCCACCAATGACGCGTGTAAAACCTGTTCGTATCCCAGATGCCGAGGACGAGCTAACTTTCTACTCGTCTAAGCCGAGCTAGAAAGTTGGGGGCCACTGAACGGTATAAACCGAGCTACGAACATGGGCTTGCTCAACTCAGGCCCAACTATATTGGGCCATGGATATTGTATATTCATCAAGTATTAGGGCCGAGCATTATCTTCCTCGTATGCCGAGGAACATTTACCTTGGCCTTATGTCGCCATTCTTGGGCCGGCCTGTCTCAATTACCGAGGAGAGAAAAGTCCTTTGCTCGGCATGTCACCAATTACCGAGGAAACAAAAGTATTCTCCCCGGCATATTTTCATGTCGGCCATTCATCAAGTGACGAGGAAGCAGGATCGTTCTCCTCGGCCTATTTGCCAAAGGCCGAGGAAAAACATTTGCCTTCCTCGGCGTTCCGGCTAGCAGTTACAATTCTTATTCAACAAGGATTATACAATCATTATCCAATCAGGATTATACTTATCAACATCAATTCAAGTCAAACAATGACTCCTTAACAGATATAATTCTATTAGAGTTATATCTTATCTCTTTACAAGTTCATTCCAACATGGATTCTATCAATCCATCCCTATAAATACAAGCCCCATGGCTCATTATTCGGTACGTTACTTTTTACATTGGAGAAACTCTGTCAATTTGATTTCTCTAATATCAACCGTGAACTTACTCTCACGCCGGAGGGCCTTTAGCCGGATCCGCCCCGGCTTAGTTTACGTGTTTTCTCTTATTTTCAGGCCTTGCAATCGCCGGAGCATTCGACGCTTGGATTTGGGCTGTTTTGACGATTTTGGCATCATCAAAGTTGAATAATATTTTGGCCAAAATATGTTAATTCTCCTTAACACAACTATACTCCTTTGTTTTTGTCTCATTTCAAATTGTAAAATTTGTTATTTTAAGTATCTTATCTAAAATTACAAAAGCTCAAAATGAAAACTTTATAATATTTTTTAATCAAAGGTCTCACTTGTGATTGGAGACGGCCATATCAGCCCGGCCCGTCTGAAAGAGGCCCATGGGAGAAAGGGGTCAACTTTCACCCGGTGGTCCGTCGGGTGAAATGCGCTCAGCTCGATAGGTATTTATTTAATTATAAAATCACTTAGTCTTAAAAAAAAAATAGTTATTTTATACAAATAATAAGAGTTAGAGCCTGTTTGGTAAAACTTAAATTAAGCTGTGAAAAAGTAGAGTTGAAAAAATAGAACTGAAACCATTAAATTGCTGAATTATAAGAGTTTAAGTTTGTTTGATAATGACAAATCACGTATATCTAAATTTAATTAAAATTTCAACTAACACTTAAAAAATTTGTTTGAATTATTTTCTTATCACTTATTTTTTTTCTTCATATTTTCTAAAACAAATATTCCTATTTCTTAAAAATAAAAAATATATTATTTCAATTGTTTAATAATTATAAAATAAATAAATTATCATTCATGAAGAAGTATTTCAACAAAAGAAAGTTTTAGTTATTACAAAATATAAATAAATCAAATATATTGATAGATAGATTCGAACTCATTTCCTTTTTTTCGCTTTTCCCCTCTTAACTAGTTAATAGCTATTTTTAAAACTTACATCCATAGCTTAAAATTAATAGCTATTTTAAGACATTCTTAATTTTTAAAAGTGATTTGATATTTCTTTACCAAACAAGCTTAATTTTATAATCTTTTAACATGTTCTGAATTAATAGCTTAATATGGTTACCAAACACACCCTTAGTATAGCAAAATAATAGTTTATAAGTCTCGATAGGTAGCTCTCGACCTATACTTTTAGAAAACAATTTAGTTTAAATAATGCTTATTTACTTATTTCCCTTTTGGGCATCTCACTATTGGTTAATATCTTAAAATGTAAATGAGACTAACTTGCCACATTTACATCTAAAATTTTCATACCCACTTTCTTTCTTTTATTTTACTTTTCATAATTACAACAATTATATTTTTCTTAATTCTCGCCCATATAATTTTATTAACCAATTGAACAGTATAAACCCAGATACAAACATGGACTTGTCCGGGTCAGGCCCAAGCGAATTGGATCCTAAACATAATCCATCTCTGAGTTACGAGAAACAACAATGAGCTTCCTCGGTCTTGTACCTCGTCGTCAATAAGGTCAATCTAGGCCCAACAAGCAATCAGAATAGGCCCCAACTATGAATGCCGAGGAGACCTCCCTCGTATGCCGATATCATCTCCATAGAGGACGAGGTGCCTCCCTCGGCCTTGATGTTATCAATGGGCTTTCTATGTTACTTGTTCCCTCCCCGGCTCATCATGGACCGAGAAGCCATGAATGACGAGGAGAGAAAAGTTTGCACCTCGTCGTATCTCCATATGACAAGGAGACAAAATCATTCACCTCGGCATATCTTCATGCCGACAGAACTGTACATGACGAGGAGACAAATTCATGCATCTCGGCCTATCTGCAAGTGACGAGATTAGGAAATTACTCTCATCGGCTTATCGGCAAGCAGTTATAACAATCCTATTCAAACAAGGATTCAGCAGTTACAATCTTATCAGAATTGTAACCACCTCCTACAATACAGATCAAATAAGGACTCCTTAACAAATATAATCCTCCTGTGATTATATCTTATCTCTTTACAGTCCAAGTTCAACATGGATTCTGTCAATCCATCCCTATAAATACAAGCCATATATCACATTAGAGGGTACGTTACTTTTTGTATTCCGAAACTCTGTCAATTTAGTTTCTCATCACAAAACCGTGAACTTATTCTCATGCTGGAGGGCCTTCGTCGATGAAGCTCCGGCTTAGTTTACGTGTTTTGTCTTATTTTCAGGTTAAGCAATCGCCGGAACAAATGATCGCTTGGATTTGGGCTGATTTGACGATTTTGGCATCATCAATTGGTTCCATTGCCGGGAAATCGACTCAAACACCCTTTGTTTGGCCTGGAAAAATCTCGCTTGAAGCCAGATTTCTTGTCGGATAGTTTCTTGACTCAAACGGAAATATCTGTTCCGTTCTTGCTCTGTCCTTAATTCCACCAGATTCTGCAGATTCGGCCGAAATCTGCAATTTTGCATCTGAAGCAAACGTTTTGGCCAGAAATTTTTGGTGTTGTTAAGAACGCAAATTACAATTTCGTGTTTGCGTTGAATTCTGCTCCAAATTTTGGCTAGAAATCTTGATTATTGGGAAATTCATCCGTTTGATAATTTGCTGTTTACAATTGTTGATTTTCAATGGAAGACGGTCAATTTGCAAGTGTTACCAACGAGGAGCAGACCCAAGTGAACGGGATCCCTCCAAATGCCGAGGTACTCCCTCCTCCTCCTCAGCCCGAAGGACCACCTCCCCTCGCCATGACTCTCCGTTCCATGGGACAGCCAACTGCCGAGGGGGCAGGTGCCAACCCTCCTCGTATCACTCGTCCTCGAGGGAAAAGAACTGGGAGGAAGATGACGAAGAACGCCGACGTCGCCGAGCTGAAAGCTCCCAGCCCGTCGACCGACGTACTTTGTTGCATAGACAAATAGAGACGTTGCAAAGGATTTACGAGATGCAGGCTGCTCTCTTGCAATTGGATCCAGACAACTCCATGGCCGAATTCATTCTGCCTTCGACGGGCAATTATCGTGGAAGGGAACAGGGTGAGCGACGAGGTCCTCCCCTTGATTCTGTTGTACCACCTAGGCAGGCCCTTCAAGACGCTCCCCGTCCTCGGCCTCACAATCAAAAGAACGACAAGGTGATAGACCTAAGGAGCCAATTTAATTCCAAGGACCAAGAGGTAGACTAGAGAGACCTGAGGAAGAGGCTCAGTCTGTCCAAACGTTTATCCCCTCCTCGTCTCGTCATGGCACCTCGTCATCCCAACTCACCTTGACCACGTCAACCTCGTCAAGATTCTCCTCGACCTCGACGAGACTCTCCCAGTCCTCGTGAGTTTGTACGACCGAGAACTCCCCAGCCATACAGAATGGTACTTGGTGGCCCAGAGTTAGAACCAAGGCAAGATAAAGCACCATCCAGACGACGGGACAGCCATCGAAACGACAAGGAGCACAGTAGGGTGAATGGCCGCCCTAGAGATAAGTCAACTCGTAGCTCCCAGCGCAGAACTTACTCTAGCACTGATAAGGGAGTGGAAGTCAGACAATTGGAGCTCTTGAAACAAAGGCTTGATGACATTGAAATGGGAAAAAAGGTTGATAGTGACGACTATGATTGGTCCACCCGTCCGTTCTTCCAGAGGATAACTGATACACCACCAAATCCTCACTTTAAGGTCCCGAGCTTTGAAAAATATAACGGAACTCAAGACGCGAAGGACCACGTGCAAAGTTTTGAACAAACCATGAACCTCCTCACCAAAGCTGATGACATGCTCTGTAAAGCTTTCGCGAGCACCTTCTTCGAAACAGCCTTGACCTGGTACCGTGAGCTGAAAAAAGGTTGCATCGACAGCTGGAGAGGCATGAGGAGAATGTTCTTGGACCACTTTGCTACGGCTGGAAGGAGGAAGATGAGGTTGACCGACCTTGCCAATATCGAGCAAGGGAAGAATGAAACCACCCTCAGCTATTACAATCGATTCCGGAAAATGGCGGAACAAGTGGAAAAAAGCCTCACTAACAGGGAGGTAATTGTTTGCTTCAACTCTGGATTGAGATCGGGACCACTCATATATGAACTCTCAGCCCGAGAGCCAAAGTCTAAGGCAGATCTGTACAACGTGGCATATGCCATTGCCACGACGAAGGATAAAAGTAAGAAAAGGGGATCCGACAAGATGGAACCAGAAGCGGCTGGCACTCGCCACGCTTTCAATGACCAAGGGAATGGTAAGGGATCCAAGGGAAAGAATAGAACAAGGGGTTCTGAAAAGCTCGAGATTTTTACTCCTCTTACCAAACCCATCACGGAGATCATGCAACTGGTGGACCTACCCCCACCTCGTCCGCTGAGCGACAAACCAAAATTCCCTCGAGACACTTCTAAATTCCGTGATTTCCACAAGGACCATGGTCACTGTTGGGTTTTATGGGTCCATGCGCAGCGAAATTAAGCATCTAATAACACAAAACCCAAGAGCCCTAGGATCTTTTCTATACGATCAAATTGAATTCCTATGAGATAGAATTAACCAACCTTAATAGATTTCCGTTCTTGAGCTATCGAACAATTAAATAATGTGATTTTGAATCACAAACTTCGAACTCTAGGCCTTGATCATCGTATGAGCGAAGACCCTCTAGTAGTATCCACACCTTTGAATGAACCAAGAACAATTCTTGATGATTGCTAGATCCTTAAACCTTTGAAGAATATTGAGAAACCCTTTGTGATTTTCTTTTCAGAAATTCGGCTAGGCTATTAGGGTTTCACAAACCTCATATTTATACTACATTGGTATTAATATTTGTTTCCTAATCAAATTAGGAAATTTTCTGTAAACCGCCTTGTGGCAAGTTATGTCGCACGACCAGTCGAGCCCTATGGACAGGATCTGTCGCGCGATGTCTTATGCCATATCAGGACTTCTCAATTTTCTTCCTCTGGTTTAACCAATTCATTCTAGTTGTGTGTGACCCAATAGGATTATATTATGTTGGCAATGAGTCTGATCATATCGACCCTCATAAAATATAAGTGGACTCTAGCAAGTCATTATGTCTACCCAAATAATATAACGTAAGAGTTCACGTTTCCAATGGTACACTTCCATTTCTCCCTTTGTCTCACGATGTTATATTGAACACAAGTCATGGTCCACGTCAACTTGTATTTGTTCAATGCTTTCTCGATCTTGAGTATAATGATAATCCAATCGCATTGGGGTATGGCCATACACTTTCATCATTATCACTCATCAAGGGGTCCAAGCAAAACATCTCTCTTTCGAGGGACAAATTCCATCTTGACTTATCATCCTTCCCATCATGAATCCGATCATGCCAAAGATAGCCTTTATAGGTATCGTGTTGAGATATCGTTTTACTAAAATCAAATATAACTTTCATCATATGTAAGGTCATGATAATCTCAGGTCTAGGGACTAAATGAAGTGACCATATGAGATTTAATTATGACATTTGACCATGACATAAATCTCATACGGGTTAAGTCCAGTCACTTGTTCTCTAACAAGTACCCATAAATTTAATGTGCATCTCCATGCATATAATCATCATATGATTATCCATTAACATTTATACTAATTATTCACTAAATAATTAGGGACATAGATTATTACAAATAAATATGCAAAACATATAATAATCAATAATAAATTTTTCATATAATAATAAATAATGTCAATATAAAGGTATATTAACTATAGGCCTAGGGCATAACACTAACTGTCTCCCACTTGCACTAGGCCCAATCTCCCATGTATCGAATATCCATGGACCTAACATGACCATCATGCTTAGCTTGCGGGAGAGCCTTAGTTAATGGGTCCGCCACGTTGTCATCAGTATCTACTCTGCATATCTTTAAGTCTCCCCTTTCGCATATCTCTCGAATAATGTGGAAACGTCGAAGTATGTGTTTGGATCTCTGATGTGACCTTGGTTCCTTTGCTTGTGCAATGGCACCATTATTATCACAATAAAGTTCAATAGGATCATTGATGTTTGGAACGACTTCCAAATCACTAATGAACTTTTTGATCCAAACAGCTTCCTTAGCTGCATCAGATGCCGCTATGTACTCAGCTTGGGTTGTAGAATCAGCGACGGTACTTTGCTTGGAACTTTTTCAACTGACAGTGCCTCCATTCAGCGTAAACAAAAATCCTGTCTGCGATCTGAAATCATCTTTGTCGGTTTTGAAGCTAGCATCTGTGTAGCCTTTTACTACAAGATCTTCTTCCATTCCTCCAAAGACCAAGAATACATCCTTTGTTCTTCGTAAGTACTTGAGGATATTCTTGACTACTATCCAATGTGGTTTACCGGGATCCGATTGCTACCTACTCGTCATGCTTAGAGTACACGAGACATCGGGTCTAGTACATAACATAGCATACATGATAGACCCAATTGCCGAAGCATATGGAATACCATTTATTCTCTTTCGCTCATCATTAGTCTTAGGACTTTGAGTCTTGCTAAGAGATACACCATGCAATATTGGCAAGTTTTCTCTTTTAGAATTTTCCATTTGAATCTTCTAAGAACCTTGTCAATGTAAGTACTTTGACTTAAACCAATCATCCTTTTAGATCTATCTCTATAGATCTTGATACCAAGGATATATGCAGCTTCGCCCATATCTTTCATTGAAAAGCACTTTCCCAACCAAGACTTGACAGTCTGTAGTGCAGGAATGTCATTTTCAATAAGTAAGATATCATCGACATACAACACTAGAAATAGTGCTACGCTCCCACTAATTTTCTTGTATACACAAGGTTCATCTTTGTTATTGATAAAGCCAAACTCTTTGATTGCTTCATCAAAACGTAGATTCCAACTCCTAGAAGCTTGCTTCAATTCATAAATGGATCTCTGCAACTTACACACCTTGTTAAAATTTTCTGGACTGACAAAACCTTCAGGTTGTATCATGTATACATCCTCAAGTAACTTCCCATTTAGGAAAGATGTTTTGACATCCATTTGCCATATCTCATAGTCATAATATGCGGCTATGGCAATTAAAATTTTAATAGACTTAAGCATAGCTACAGGCGAAAAGGTTTCATCATAGTCGATGCCATGAATCTGCATATATCCCTTAGCTAAAAGCCTAGCCTTCTAGGTGTGCACCTTTCCATCCATGACGGTCTTTTTCTTGAAGACCCATTTGCACCATATGGTTTTTACACCTTCGGGTGGATTAATCAAGTTCCAAACTTGATTATCAGCCATGGATTGTAATTCGGACTTCATGGCCTCTTGCCATTTTTCCGAATCAGGAGCGGACATCGCTTCTTGATAGCAAGTAGGTTCATCGTTTTCGATTAACTCCACTTCATCACTTTCCGTAACGAGAAATCCATTCTCGGGTTCGGATCGTGACCTACCACTTCTACGAAGGACTTTTGCATCTTGAACCGGTTCCACAACTCTTTGTGAATTTGGTTCAGTTTCTACCAATGGTTCAATGTTGTTTTCGGATTCTCGAATTTCTTCAAAATCTATTTTACTCTCACTGGTTCCTTTGCGAAGAAACTCCTTTTCTATGAAGGTACCATTTCGAGCAACAAACACTTTGTTCTTGTTTCGGTTGTAGAAATAGTATCCTTTAGTTTCCTTAGGATAACCCACGAAAACACATTTATTAGAGTTAGGTGCTAGCTTGTCAGAAGTAACTTCTTGACATATGCATCGCAACCCCAAATCTTCATGAAAGACAAACTAGGTTTTCTTCCATGCCACATCTCATATGGAGTCTTTTGAACTGATTTGGTAGGAGCTCTATTTATAGTGAAAGTAGCAGTTTCTAGTGCATGTCCCCAAAAGGATAAAGGAAGCTCAACTTGACTCATCATAGAATGAACCATGTCCAACAAAGTTCTATTCCTCCTTTCAGACACACCATTCCATTGTGGTGTTCCAGGTGGAGAGAGTTCTGAAATGATTCCACAACTCTTAAGATGACTGTCAAATCCTTGGCTCAAATATTCGCCACCTCGATCGGATCGAAGTACTTTAATAGTTTTGCCAAGTTGATTTTGCACCTCATTTTGAAATATTTGAAATATCTCAAACGATTCACTTTTATGTTTCATTAGATAAACATATCCAAATTATAATCATCAGTGAATGTTATGAAGTACTGAAATCCTCCCCTAGCATTGCTACTCATAGGTCCACATACATCAGTATGTATGAGGCCTAATAAGTCGCCCTCCATTTCACCAGTTTTGGTAAATGGGTCCTTGGTCATCTTGCCAAGTAAACAAGATTCGCATGTCTCATATGATTCATAATCATGTGAGTCTAAAAATCCATCTTTGTGGAGTTTAGAAATGCGTTTCTCATTTATATGGCCAAGACGACAATGCCATAAGTAAGTGTGGTTTACATCATTGGGTTTAGATTTCTTGTTAATGTTATAGACATCATTATCATGATTTTCAACATCAAGGATATAAAGGCCATTGAATGAAATAGCAGTACAATAATGCATATCACTCTTGCAAATAGAAAACTTCTTATCACATATAAGAAAATTAAAACCTTCATTATTCAAACATGAAATCGAAATAATATTCCTACTTAAAGCTGGAATGTAATAATAATTGTTCAAAACAAGTATTAGTCCACTAGATAAAGTAACTTCATAAGTTCCTACGGCTAATGCAACAACTCTTGCTCCATTCCTGACACGTATGTCCACTTCACCATCTTCAAGCATCCTTCTGTTCTTTAGACCCTGCACATTCAGACAAATTTGAGATCCACATCCGGTATCCAATACCCAAGAACTAGAAGTAGATAGGAATATATCTATAACAAAGATACCTGAAGTCGAAGCAACACCTTTGCTCTTCTTCAGTGCTTCCTTGTATTTTAAGCAGTTTCTCCTCCAATGTCCAATCCCATTGCAATGGAAGCAGACTGCATCCTCTTGGGACTTGGGCTTAGCCTCTTTGGGTTTGGCACCCTCTTTGGGTTTGGCAACATTTTCCTTAGGATTAGCAACTTTTGCCTTTCCCTTACCCTTGTTTACCATCAACACTTGATCGGTTTTCTTCTTGACAATATTTCCGCAGTGTTCAACATTTGAACTAACTCGGAAAGGTTCGTATTTATGCCCCCCATGTTATAGTTCATTATGAAATTACTAAAACCTTCGGGCAATGAATTCAATATCATGTCAGTAGTCAACTCTTGGCTAATTGGAAAATCGAGCCTCTCAAGATGCTCGATGTGGCCCTTCATCTTTAGAGCATGGAGACCAACAGCTTGTCCTTCACTCATCTTGCATGAGGTTATGGCCTTAACTGTGTTATACCTTTCTTGCCTTGCTTGAACTTGGAACATTTCCATCAGTCGATTGTTTAGATCAACTGTCCCCAAGTGCTCAAGATCCTTCTGAAGGCTCTTGCACATGGCGGAGAGCATGAGGCAACCAACATCGTAGCATCACACTTATGCTTCGTATATTGATCCTCACGCCCTAGTAGCATTGGCAAGTGTTCGTGTGGAATAGGTTCCTCGAGAACGTACAATTTCTCCTATTGCCTGAAAACAATTCTCACGCTACGGATCCAATCCATATAGTTTGTACCATTCTCTTCCAACTTTTCCTTCTCAAGGACAGATCGCAGTGACAGATGATTATTGTTTGATGCCATTTATTCTACAAAAAGATATACATAAAATATGAACACATATGAGCAAACATATTCTATGAGAAGTATAATGTATTTACATAAAATAAATGCTCCCACTAAATTATACACCTTCCAATGCAAATAAGCATAATATACATTTAATGGGCTAAGATCCAACTTTAATTTAATTTCAAGTTTGCTATGGCAAATCGCTCAAAACTAAATTAATTAGGTAGAAACATCAATCATATCACATATATGACTCTTAGATCTTTTATGAGATTTATTCAAGACATCATATGTCTAAGCATATTTTAATCTCATCTTATGCCTTGGGTCCAAAACCATTTTGATAACCCAATTAAGTTCATTCACTTTAAACGTATAGGAACCACCATTTCCTCATCTTGCTCGCAAACGAATAGAATCAAAGTACCTTGCTATGGCAAGCCCACCCAAAACTATTCGAGTGGTCTCAAGTGTTTTAATCATGAATTGGCATAAAGAACTTAAAAGTTAAATGAAGGTTCTTTAAAGCAGATTATAAGCATATCAGCAAAGATAATCATAATTGCGCACCAGGTAAGTTCCCAGGAAGATAGGTGAGCCACAAGGACTACCTAAGTACCAAATCTCTCCTTCGACAGAACTCTCCTAGACATGCATAATCAGAAATCAGCTCTGATTTGCAACATAATCAATACTTTGTACAAACAATCAGATCCCTTTAAATTTTGCGTAAACTGACTTGCTTCTCATAAACAATCAGAAAACCAAAATTTCAATGTTTCAATTTAAACATTCAGGAAATTATATTTCTATGTTTCAACTAAACATCTAACACAGCTCTTAATACATAAGAACACATAATTCATGCATCGCAACAATTAATAAAATCACATTTAAATTAATTAAGCATGCATAAACAATGAATTAATCTAGCATAGCCATATAAACTTAATTTCCAGAAATTTATAGCATCCAGATTAAGACATAAACATATCAGATTGTAAACATATTCACAGATTAGCAGGATTATTTAAAAAACTGATTCTGCCCAGATTGGCAAGATTTGTTGCGTGACAGAGGCCAACTCTGTCGCGTGACACAAGCAACCTTTGTCGCGTGACACTGAGTTACCAGATTTGCAGATTTGCAGTTTCAATCAATTCTTAAACACAGAGCAATTAAATCATATAAACAACTTTTAACAGATCTAATTCAATATGAATAGAACACGATTTAGGTATATTGTTTCAAAAACAATCAAACTATCGCATACAAAACATGCAAAAACCATATAAACAATTTATATCAATTTTTCTAGCATGTTAATTCAAACTTAACCCTACGAACAGGGCTCTGATACCACTGTTGGATTTTATGGGTTCATGCGCAGCGGAATTAAGCATCTAATAACACAAAACCCAAGAGCCCTAGGATCCGTTCTATACGATCAAATTGAATTCCTGTGAGATAGAATTAACCAACCTTAATAGCTTTTCGTTCTTGAGCTATCGAACAATTAAACAATGTGATTTTGAATCACAAATTTCGAACTCTAGGCATTGATCATCGTACGAGTGAAGACCCTCTAGTAGTATCCACACCTTTGAATGAACCAAGAACAATTCTTGATGATTGCTAGATCCTTAAACCTTTGAAGAATATTGAGAAACCCTTTGTGATTTTCTTTTCAGAAATTCGGCTAGGCTATTAGGGTTTCACAGACCTCATATTTATACTACATTGGTATTAATATTTGTTTCCTAATCAAATTAGGAAACTGTCTGTAAACCGCCTTGTGGCAAGTTATATCGTACGACCAGTCGGGCCCTATGGACAAGATCTGTCGCGCGATGTCTTTTGCCATATCAGGACTTCTCAATTTTCTTCCTCTGGTTTAACCAATTCATTCTAGTTGTGTGTGACCCAATAGGATTATATTATGTTGGCAATGAGTCCGATCATATCGACCCTCATAAAACATAAGCGGACTCTAGCAAGCTGTTATGTCTGCCCTAATAATATAACATAAGAGTTCACATTTCCAATGGTACACTTCCTTTTCTCCCTTTGTCTCACGATGTTATATTGAACACAAGTCATGGTCCACGTCAACTTGTATTTGTTCAATGCTTTCTCGATCTTGAGTATAATGATAATTCAATCGCATTGGGATATGGCCATACACTTTCATCATTATCACTCATCGAGGGGCCCAAGCAAAACATCTCTCTTTCGAGGGATAAATTCCATCTTGACTTATCATCCTTCCCATCATGAATCCGATCATGCCAAAGATAGCCTTTATAGATATCGTGTTAAGATATCGTTTTACTAAAATCAAACATAACTTTCATCATATGTAAGGTCATGATAATCTCAGGTCTAGGGACTAAATGAAGTGACCATATGAGATTTAATTATGACATTTGACCATGACATAAATCTCATATGGATCAAATCCAGTCACTTGTTCTCTAACAAATACCCATAAATTTAATGTGCATCTCCATGCATATAATCATCATATGATTATCCATTAACATTTATACTAATTATTCGCTTAATAATTAGGGACGGAGATTATTACAAATAAATATGCAAAAAATATAATAATCAAATAATAAACTTTTCATATAATAATAAATAATGTCAATATAAAGGTCTATCAACTATAGGCCTAGGGCATAACACAAACAGTCACAACACCGAAAGGTGCATTGCCCTCAAGCGCATGATCCAAAGGTGGGTCGACGAGTGAAAACTCGACCGCTATGTCATGAAAAAAGATGGCAAGCGAAATTGGAAGGAAGAGGTAATTGAAGATGATGACAAGAGCGAGAAGGGGGAACAGAGGCCTCCTAGGGCTAAACTGCATGTAATCCGAGAAGAGACAGTCTCTACAAGAAAGCTAAGGGACCAGATCCATGAACTAAGCAAAGTGTACCACGTTCCTGCTTGGGTTCATAAAGCGGAAGAGGTCATTAGTTTTTCTCCTAATGAATTGGCAGGGAGCGTTGCCGCCCGTGAACAACCCTTGGTGATAAAGGGTAGAATTGATAACGTGGAATCTGAGAGACTGCTCGTTGACAAGGGGGCCTCCCGTGATATTTTGTATTACTCTGCCTTTCAACAGATGGGATTAAAGGACACCATACTGGAGCCTTATCATGGAAGGTTGAAAGGTTTCACCAACCATAAAGTTGGTGCCAAGGAAACTGTTGAGCTGGAACTTGAAATTGGCGAGCATCCCTTCCGATCCACGGCTACGGTCACTTTCATAGTCATGGATTTAACAAGTGATTACCATGCTATCCTGGGCATTCCAAGTCAAGTAAAACTTGGGTTGGTCGCCTCCCTTCCTCACCAACGGGTCAAATTTCCTACTCGTTTTGGGATTGGATACGTGAGGGCGACCGCCAAGGACTTCTTGGAGCATGTCGTGCAAAGCCGAAAGAAATCTAAAAGCGTGAAGATAGATACCCCTGAGGACAATATCAAGATCTCTAAATTTCTGAAAACTACCCATACCAGCTCTAGGGTGAGCTACATTCGTGAGGTACTAGATGAAGAGCATATGGTCCTAGAAATTGCAGCTGACCAGGGCATAGTTCCGTCCGTCTCTGAGGAAGATCCCATTCTCGTCAACGGCCAGAACTCGGGGGGCCAACCCTGACTTGAGGATGGTCGATCTTCCTGACGTTGATGAACTAACGGAAGAAGAGGACCTCAACGTGAATGACAATGAGGGTAGGAGAATTAGAGAATCATTAACGGGTCTCTGGAATTTCGAGACGGTCCTGAAATGGAGCATGTGGACGAGCTGGAGGAGGTAGTCATCAATCCTGACTATCTGAAACAAAAAATTAAACTCGGGGGCCAGCTATCTCCGGAAGAGAAGGAAAAAATCATCCCCGTCTTGAAAAATAGTCTCGATGTCTTCGCTTGGAGGGTCGAAGACATGAGGGGGATCAACGAAGAAGTAGCCCTCCACCGCTTGGAAGTTGATCCATTGGCAAAAACCATCTCACAAACAAGGAGAAATTTTGCAAGGGACAATGAGAAAGCTATCAAAGAAGAGGTGCAAAAGTTACTTAGCGCCGGAATTATTCGAGAAGTAAAATACCACGTTTGGTTGGCCAATGTGGTAATGGTAAAGAAGCAAAATGGGAAGTGGCGAATGTGCATAGATTTCACAGATCTTAACAAGGCCTTCCCTAAAGACAGTTATCCTCTCCTCAGAATAGACAAGTTGGTTGACTCCATTGCTGGACACCAAACACTTAGTTTCCTAGATGCCTATTCAGGCTAGAATCAGATCAAAATGGCGGAAGAGGACATCGAGAAGACGGCCTTCCAAACACCTGGGGGAAATTATTGCTATGTCATGATGCCCTTTGGGCTCAAGAATGCGGGTGCCACGTACCAACGTATGGTGAATGAGGTATTTGGTGCACAAATAGGCCGGAACATGGAAGCCTACATTGATGATATGGTCATTAAGACCAAGGAGGGCATTCATACCCCTGACTTGGAAGATACAATAAACAACCTTCGAGCCAACAACATGAAGTTAAACCCAAGTAAGTGTGTATTTGGGGTAACAGCTGGAAAGTTCTTGGGCTTCATGGTGTCACAAAGGGGAATAGAGGAAAACCCCGAGAAGATCAAAGCCCTAATCGACATGAAGGAACCTACTAGCACTACAAGACAGGAGACTATTTACGGCGGTTAAAATCCGCCATATATAAAACGCGCCACGCCGTATATACTATTTACGGCGGACTAGCCGCCGTAAATAGTCCACCGTATAAAACATCGTCGTATATAGTATTTACGGCGGGATATCTGCCGTAAATACTATATACGGCGGAAATACCACCGCCGTATATAAATGAAATACATACGTATATTATGGCGTATTTGAGTAGTCTTTATACGGCGGTAGGTGTAACCGCCGTAAATAAGAGACGAGTCGTCCGCTCCGTAACGAGTCATCCCAATTGCACCCCCCACTGGTTCCCTCGTCCCCCCTTTGTAGACGAGTCGTCCATGGCCATTTTATACGGCGGATTTAGTCACCGCCGTAAATAACTTGATAGAGACGACTCGTCCACCATGGCACGAGTCATCCCATTTGCACCCCCTACTGGTTCCCTCGTCCCCCCTTTGGGCACGAGTCGTCTAGGCCTTATTTACGGCGGATGAAGGCCGTAAATAAGCCTATTTTTTTCCCAGCCCTGTATAATTCATTTTCCCAAAAAATACGTTCACAAAAACCAAATTCAACCTGTACACACACAAATGCAACCTGTATATAACCAAAAATACACAAATGCAATCAATGTTTACAATCTACATATTAACACAAAATTAATGTTGAATATATCCAGACATAATAACCATTATACAAAAAAGTTAGTTGTTGAATGTATCTAAAATTCAATCAATGTCTAAAATCCACAACTTTGAGAAACATATCACCACCTATTCATTACCGTCATTTCCACGTATTTCCATAAAACAACGTTTCAATTCATCAATTTGTTGTTGTAACTGTCGGCGTTCCTCCACATTTTTTCGGCGTTCCTCCTGAAGTTGCCTTTCAAAATCTGCTCTGACGGATGCCACCGCCTCCAATACAGCTGTTTGAGAAGTTGGGGATTTACCAAACACCTTAGTTTTGTTAACACCGCCTCCCATGCATCGCACTCTCCCGTGGTCATCAGTGCCCATCATACCTGTAAAAATCTCTTCGCGCGCCGTGGGAGAGTTTAGTTGCTCCTCTGGCAGCTCATCAATTGCATCATTAAGCGTTTGCTGTAACAAAAACAACATGTTCAATATAAATGTTTTAACTTTAATTAATATTATGAAAATGAAGTTAGAAATGAAAAAAGTATTCTATAGAATAACAAAACTGAAACAGAAAAGGTTGAAACTTTAACTTACAATTATTTGAGTGGTTTCTTGATCTGCAGGTGTTTTGCCCGTGCGCGTAGCTATAAACAAGCTTACGCGATCAGTTGGTAAACCCTTGTCATCTCTCTACAATTTATAATAGAATCATTTGACCAAAAAAAATATATTTATATACGATACAAAAAGAAACATTAATTGACAACTGAGAACTAAATTGAACGATGACAAACCTCTTTTATGACTTTGGGATGGGACGTTTTTCCTGTCCGGTTCAGGCACGCTTGCTTTTCTCGATTCAATTTATTTGTTTCTGATATTTCCTGGAAAAAAAAAGATAATATTAGTATTAATTTGACTACTTATATAGGACATTCACTATAATAGATTGAGATTAATTTGAAATATACTCGAGCCTTGTCCGTACCCCACATCGCAACAAGTGCAGCCCATTGATCCACAATGCACCCACGGGGTGGGTGAGCCAATGCGTCTTGGTCGGATTCATACATCTTATAAAACTGTTTCAACCGAGTAATATTCATAACTGAGTCAATATTCATAACAAAGTCATAACTGACTAATATTCATAACTGAGTAATACTTATTATATGCTTGTCTCACCTGGTATTTCCAGTCACGCCACGCTTTACTGAGAGAAAGATTCATAACCGGGTAATACTCCGGAGGCGCATTTGTATTATCCTATATACACAATTCAACAAAGAAAAAAAAACATTTTTAGAGAATCATAAGACTTTTGACTACGTACTAGAGATTTATGTAAGAAATATAGATTACAACTTACCAGAACGTCATTCCATACGGCATTTATGCACTCATGGTCCATCTGAGGCCACTCTTTAGTTAATGGGAAATGTTCCCCATTTCTAGCAAAAGTTCCTATCTGAGTAGCTAGTTTTGCCATTTCCCCACCAACTGGTTGACCATATTTATTCCATATTATATTCAATCTCTCTTTACCCCATTTGCTGGTTGGTTTTGCCAGCCCTCTTCCTTTAGGGTTCGAGCCCTGACCTGTTAATAAATTTTTCTTTGGCGGCATATCTGTCCTATGACAATTCAATTATAGCACAAAAATTGGATAAACCAAGTAAAGGACCCAAAAAAACAGTCTTATAATATACTCCCTCCGTCCCGGTTCACCTGGCACCAAAGAGGTGGGCACGGTAACTAAGAAAAAGTAAGAGAGATAATTGATTAAAGAAAATGTTGTGAGTAGAAAAGGTAAAGTAGGAGAGAGAATGAGTGGAGAGAATAGTGATTTGATTGGTGTTGTGGGTGTAAAAACTTTCCATTTTGGGCAGTGTCAAGTGAGGTGGGACGGACCAAAATGGAAATTAGTGTCAAGTGAAGTGGGACGGAGGGAGTATGTATAAGACCTATAAATTTATTATAGGTCTTATGTATCTTATATAAGACCTATAAACAGCAACAACAACACTCAAAATGAAAACACTAAGCTTTACTTCTACTCACAAGTTCAATTCATAAGACCTAAAACCATTATTTAGTAAATGAGTATAAAACCTAGTCCACCTAAAACCTTTAAACTTTCTTTAACAAGCATTGGCCATAAATTTATTATAGGTCTTATGTATCTTATATAAGACCTATAAACAGGAACAACAGGAATGGAAAGAAATGAACTATACATTCGTTGCCTAAATTCTTTGATGCCAGAAGGAAATATTTGTGTTGCATACATTAATACAGAAGTTAAAATGAGATAAAATCTCTTGCAGCTAATGTGAGTCAAGTCATTTCAGTCCTTGCATACAAGCCACACTCATGCATATCCTCATTTATTACCTGGCTCTCTAGCACCGGTAGTATGACTAACAGAGGGACAACAGCTATATCCTGCAAATATCAAGCAATAAATAATAAAAAAGGTTACGACTTAGTACACTCGGTATAGTTTGCATGATTGATCCTCACCAAGTTATAATAGAAAGAAAAGAAATGAAAAGGGGTATAAAAATACAAAGCATTCTGAACTACGTGATAGGAAGCATGGATCTCTTCAAGTACAAGAAAAAGAACTGAAACTGTAGTAGGAGGATCCCCAAAGTAGCAGAGCCAAATCGAGTCGAAAGCTCACCTTTCTCTGCAAGAAGCTATATTATGCCAAGTAAGCACACCAAGCTAAATTAGTTGCCGCTAAGGCGCTAATCCCTTAAGCATGGGGTTTCACAATATGTTAGTGACATCATCTTTATAGCCTATCCTTTCTTCACTGTAGTATTTTCTTGGAGAAACTTTAAAGCTCAACGGTTATTTAGATATAAGAGCACAACCAGCAAATACAAAAAGAAATATAATAATAATAAAAAGACATGACTAGTAAATGATAGCTACCTCATATGCACATATATACAGGTGGCACTAGGTAAAGACCGTGATTGCGCAGAACTATATTAGAGCCTGTGTTTTACTTTAAACTACTTTCCTTGACGTATAGTCTTCCATATACTAGTTCCTTTTGATGGGCTTATGTAATGAACTGAAATGATTGCCAATCAAAGAAGTTAAACTCCAATATGCCCATCACCACTTCAATTGGAAAAATCATAGACCTACAATTATCCTTGACATGCGGCCAGATTATTGTACAGCTGGGATAAAATTACAATCATACTAGCAATCGTCATAACTAGTGAAAGATGAGAGCCAAACATACAAGTGCCACAAGTGTTAAACTCATCGAAAATGTTGGCAACATGTAGTTTTTCAAAAGATTAATATATTAATGGGAAGTATAAGGTATAAGGATAATAACAATGATATATTGTATATATTTTTCCTCTCTGACTCAATCTTTCTCTCTCAAATCGGTGGGGAAGCGGGGCAGGGGGAACAACAACAACAACAACAACAAGGAACAACAACAACAACAACAACAACACTATAGGGCAAGCCTTGCTTGATACAGAAAAAGTATAAAATAGTACGGGGGAGTGGGGCTCCTAGGGTACAAATCGGTGGGGAAGCAGGGCGGGGACATCCCAAAGTAAAAATTGGATATTCATTTAATATATTCAAATTTCTACAGGCATCAAAGGAGTACCTAGAGAAGCAGATGACGGAGGTGGAAAGTAAGAGAGCTGCTGCAACAAGATCCTGTAGGAAATAAGAGTTTGATCAAAAGAAGCAGAACAAATACATATTACAATTAACAATATTAATATTCAATTCAACCATACAAAATAACAAGTTTGATTGAAATATGAAACATAAGTAATAACATTGTCTTAGTAATAGTAAGCAAATAAGATCTAAACAAATACATATTACAATTAACAATATTAATATTCAACCATACAAAATAACAAGTTTGATTGAAACAATATTCAAACACTCGGAAACGTGGCCCCTACCCTGCAACGGACCGTCCTCCTCGGAGTACCATATTCAAACAATAAAGACCTGTTGTCTGTCGCCCTCCGGTCCCTCACAAACTTGTCATACTGCACTAGCCAGTAGTCTCCAGAATAAAAACTCGTGCCCCCCATCAATCTCATCGCCTCGGGTTTTGGTTCACCCACACAAGCTTGAGCAATCAATGTGATCATCCACCTATTGATATGTTTCCCTTTTTGGTAAGGGCAAATGCCTCACATCTCCGAACAAAAATATCAACCTAATCAGGAATCACCTGAAAACTCCTCAACCCTGTTCGCAAAAGGTTTACCATAGCCACATTCAATTGAGCGGGCTCTCCGTTTGTCAACCAAGACATAGATAGACCTCTGTAAAATAATTTCCAAGCTGGGTGAGAAGAGAGGAAGCCCTAAGGTATTTTTTTTTGCAGGGCAATCCTGTGAGCTCCGAAAAGAAAAAACAAGTCCCCCCATCAGCCTCCACCCAGTTTCCTCTCGGCTGATCAACCCCAAAGATTTCCCTCAACTCATCATAAGTCACTCGATAGGCTTCATCATTCATATGAAACCGAATAGAATTTTCTTGTGACCCCTTGCCTACCGCCAAAGTTGAAAGAAACTCAAGTGAATATCTCAAATACGTAGATGGAGTCTTCCCCAGGAAATTACCTAACCCGGCTTGCGTCATCAATTCTGTTACTAACGTCTCTAAACCCAAATCACTCAACACCGGCAAATGAAGGAAAGTGGTGACTTGAAATTTCCTACCCTCCAAATTCCGCCATTTTTTCTTTTGAGCGGCGATCAATTGGGTCAATCCCATAAACTGCGTCAATGATGCATTAGGGGAAGTGGGATCTTTTGGGACTACGGGCGGCGGGTTTTGTCTACCCCTCTTGTTGCTACCCCCTCTAACGTCTGTCTCCTTAGGAGGCATATTTTCAACACAAAAATCACCTATATATAAGACGGAGAGACACAAATTTTAGTAATAACATTGTCTTAGTAAATAGTAAGCAAATAAGATCTAAACAAATACATATTATATAGAAGTAACAATATTAATATTCAACCATACAAAAATAACAAGTTTGATTGAAACATGAAACTTAAGTAATAACACTGTCTTAGTAAATAGTAAGCAAATGCCACATTCAAACTAATCATCATCATTATCGGCCATATCAACATCATCATTATCGGTCATATCAACATCAACATCATTGATATTAGTAGTTTCAATCTTGACCCCATCAACTCCCTCTCGCACCCACGATGTTTCTTCGTTAGCAACATTTTCATCCAGATTTTGTGAGCAAAATGGTACCAATTGTGGAATCGAATCTGAAACTTGTTTATCATCATTTGAATATATGTCAAAACTATCTCTTGGTGTAATCCTCATCACAACTTTCCAATCACTTTCTATAGGATCTTTAACATACCAAACTTGCTCAGCTTGAGATGCTAATATGAATGGTTCATCACCAACTCGATTATCCTTATACAACTTGTGATTGAAGTTTACAAGAGTAAATTTTTGCTCATCTTCCATCTTGCCTGTCCGGTTATCAACCCAATCACATTTAAACAATACAAATCTTATTAAGTTGCTATAATGAATTTCAAGGATCTCAATCAACTCCCCGTAGAAGTTAACATCCCCTACGATGGGATTATTATCCTTTCGGCTTGCAAAACTTGTCACACTTGCATTCAGCATGACTCCACTATTTTGAGTTTTCCTCCGTCTATCGACATCCTTCGCTCGAAATCGAAAACCATTTATTATGTAAGACTTATACCGCCTCGCATCCATATGAGGACCCAATGCAAGACTCGTAATTCTTTCGGGCACTACATCTTTCGTCGTGCATACCTTTTATAAAAAACAAAATTTAATAAGAAAATATTTAAAACGATAAATTGAAACTATTATATGAAGGTGGTTTCATACTTACATAATCCTTAAACCAGCTAACAAACTTATCATTATGTTCTTTCTCTATAAGATGTCGTTGATTACGAGGTAGTGTCTCCCTCAAATGTACACGATGCATTCTGAGCAGATTGAAAATATGAATTAAGTATTAATTTGAAATATAATCCATATAAGGAATGTAAGCCTCATGTAAGGAATCACTTACTCTAGGTATTGTTCAACATCTTCAGTATTGAAAAGCACATATCTATGCGCTTGTACTCGTGTGATGTAATCAATGGTAATTACCTCTTCTTTTCCTACAAAGCGACCTAACTCATCACCTTCATCATCATTTCTTCTAGGACGATTGGACTTTGTCTCAATGTCATCCAAATATTGCGTACAAAAAGTCATGCATTCTTTAGCCACAATTTCCTTAGCTATGGAGGCCTCGGGATGGGCTCGATTTCGAACATATAATTTTAATGTAAGTAGAAACCTACAAAAACATTTACTTATGCTAAAGCAAATGTAAAAAGGAATTTAACTTTTTTCAAAGTAAATTTAATATGGATGTACCTCTCTACCGGATACATCCAACGAAATTGTATTGGGCCTGCTAGCAAGGCCTCCTCGGCTAAATGCACCTAAGCAAGTGCTCCATAACATCAAAGAAAGTCGCGGGAATATTTTCTCGAGAGCGCATAATGTGACAAACCATCCGATCTTGTATCTTTTCGAGATCAACAAGTGTATTCACCTTTGAGGATAATTGCCTAAAGAAATTTGCCAACTCAATGATAGCTTTTACAATGTAAGTAGGCAACGCTTTTCGAACAGCCTAAAGAGAGTAGTTGTTGGAGCAAAATATGACTATCATGGCTCTTAAGACCCCAAATAGCTCTTTTCCTCTAGATGTACACAACGAGATATGTTTGACGAGTAGCCATCGTGGACTTTGACTCCCTTTAGAACTTTCAAGAATGTGTCTTTATGCTTCTTACTCATTGTGAACTGAGCCTGAGGCATAATTTCTTTGCCGATGGAAGCTTGTAGATGCAATGGTTTCCGAATGTTCATCTCTTTTAGGTCTTTTCTTGCTTTATCATTATCTTTTGATTTCCCGCAGCACCTAACAGAGTATGTAGCACATTATCACACACATTTTTTCAATGTGCATAACATCAGGATTATGACGAACATGATTATTTGCCCAATATGGCAACTCAAAGAAGATACTCCTCTTTTTCCAATTGTGACACAACTTAGGAACCTTTCTTTTCTCCAACTTGGCTTGTTGCTTCTTACCCTCTTCTCTTTTCCTCTTTTTAATAACATCTTCTATTTTATACTGCTTCCATATTTTCAACTTGTTTAAGCAATTTTGTTCCAAACAATAACTTGGGCTTATCTCTCACTTCATGAGTACCATCAAAAGAGCCTTTATCCTTACGAAAAGCATGACTCCTAGGCAAGAAGCGTCGATGACCAATATAACAATACTTGCCACCATGATCCAACCATCGTGCTTGAGGTCTCACATTGCAACAAGGGCAAGCATATTCACCTTTAGTGCTCCATCCAGACAACATTGCATATGCAGGAAAGTCATTTATTGTCCATAATAGTGAAGCTCGTAAAGTAAACAACTCGTTCCTTGATGCATCATAAGTTGATATACCATCTTCCCACAATTCCTTCAACTCATCAATTAACGGTTGGAGATACACATCTATCTTGTTGCTCGGCCCTTTTGGGCCTTGAGTAAGCACCGACAAGAAGAAATATGGTTGTTTCATGCATAACCAAGGTGGAAGATTGTATGGCATAAGCACAACCGGCCAAGTACCATATAGCCATTGTTCTGAAAGGATTAAATCCGTCAGATGCTAATCCCAATCTAACATTCCGAATTTCACTTGAAAATAATGGATAACGTTCATCGAATTCCTTCCACGTACGAGAGTCTCAGGATGCCTCAAAGACACCATCGTCTATTCTTTTCTCGGCATGCCATCTCATGAGTGTCGCGGTCTTAGATGACCAATACAACCTTTGCAACCTTGGCTTTAAGGGAAAATACCGTACTTTCTTCATCGCTACCTGCTTGAGAAGTTTATTCTTGCCACTTGTTTCCGCACCTTCACCGCTACCCCCTTCTTCTTGTTGCTTATATCTAGAGGCTCCACAAATTTCACATTTAGTAAGTTTTTCAGTTTCATTTCGAAACAACATACAATGATTAATGCACACGTCCCACGTTTTATAACTAAAACCCAAATCCGCAGTCATCTTGTACGCCTCACGATAGGAACTTGGCACTTTCGCCGACCGAGGCAATGCCCTAATGAAAATTTTTAATAAAGAAGTAAATCCCTTATCGGCCACTCGATAATTAGCCTTCCAAAGTGCATAAGTTCTACAATAAATGAGAGTACCGTAAACTTATCACACCCTTCCCACAAGGCTTGATCAAGATCTCTCAAAAGTCTAAGAAACTTTGCGGTGGATGCATCTCGATTGTACGATTTCTTCAATTCCCGGGCCGGTTACTATCCGGCATACCCATCCCTTCATGTACCATTCGCCTCATACAATCTTGCACGCCCAATTCAATTTCAATGCCATCTTCAGTTGTCCTATCATTATTATCATTCTTATACGCCGAAATGTACTCTTCCCCGTGCCTAATCCAATTCTTGTAATCTTTTTGAAATCCCACTTCAATACAATGTGATTTCACGGTTGCACGGTCTTTTTGGTAACGATTTGCGCATTTTTTACAAGGACAATATATTTCTTTAACACCAACAGACTTTTTTGAGAATGCAAAATCGAGAAAGTTGTCAACCCCAGACATATACTCATTTGAAATTCGATTATCCAAATTAATCCAACTTTTGTCCATATATGACTTGACATGATATTTTTAACGTTAAAATACAACCTATATATAAGACCGAGAGACACAAATTTTAGAATAAAAATAAACTCATAAACAAACATAGTCTAAATATGTACAACTTTTGGCTCGATATAGATAATATACATTGTTGGAGCCTAGCCTATTAGTCGAACTTGGGCCCATGATATAGTATAACCCTATGACAACATTCATTCGTTCTCTCTCACAAGACCCCCCCCCCTAATTGAGAAGCTAATTTAAGGAACTAGGTTGATGTGCAAAACAACATCTAGATTGCTAAAAAGATTATGTGCTTTATCAAGTTAGGGCGTGTGCATGGACAGACTAAACATGAAAAGAGCTATACCGTTAACTGTCCCCTAAACAGAGCAATGTTAATATTATTTAGATTTACATTACAAAATACTATAAACCAAAACAATGTAGAATCAGCATTCAACTTTTTGAGACTTTTTGACCATTAATTTTCTACTCATTAGCTTGGTCTCCTTTTTACTCTATCAATTGGGTCCTGGGGTTTGTGGTATCTATCCTTAGTTCGACTAGATTTTAAATCAGAATGCGCTTATGCCAAAAGTTCACCGGCACAAGTAAAATACCGCTGCATGAAAAAAAGGAAAGAAATAAGATAAAAGCGTTGATGGTATTAATTGAAGCCACACTCATCGTTGTTTCAAGTGAGAACTCTCAAATTTTTGAGACATTGCCACTTGAAGTATGGGCTTTCGTTTTCTTGGCTTTGACAACATTAAATAATGGCCAATATCAATTATTTGCTTGAGCTATGTGTACCACTCGCTGGGTGTTTAAAGCCTATTAGTTAGGAGTGACCCTCTCTCACAGGCCAAATCAACTTTTCTTATGCATCAGATCCTACATCAGCTTCTGATTCTTTAAATTTATTTTTGACTTCTGGTTTGTATTTCTTATAAAGTTCCTCTATCTCCTTGCCAAATGTGAAAAGCTCTTTACTATCTTTAATTTGTCTTATCATTGCAGGGATATTGTGATGAAAACAAAAATGAGGAGGGGGAACAACACATTGAGAAGGTTGAGGAACATCTTTATGGGACGGAGGAAGTATCATTTAAGCCAAAGATCCACTATTAACATCAGTAGAAAATGATTGGTAATATCAATCAAATAAAGCCTACAAACATAATCTTGATTTCAATCAAATAATAGCCATTGGGGATTAATAACAGTTAAGCACTTTCATCTCTCACTAATTTGGAGTTCATAAAATGGCAACACTTCCGCAACAACTGCCTATAAAACATGAAGAGCATACAAATTGAAAAAAACGCAACAAGAGCATATAAATGTATACCTGATTGTTGTTGATCGAAGAAATCAACGCTCAAGGAGGAGAGAGAGAGAGACTGAGATACGCTATATAGAGGAGAGAAAGAGAGACTGAGATACAGAGATGAAGAAATCAACGCTCAACCACACCAAGAACAACAAAAATCAAAAATTAAAAGTAAATACGTATACCTACCTGCTGATTGGGTCACCGGCGGTCGGAAAATCGTGCCCTAGCTAGCTATGGAGGAGAGAAAGAGAGACAGATCCTTCAGATTACCGCGAAACTGAATAGGGAAATTTGGTTTCCCGGTATTTAATAACATTTACGGCGGACTCGTATCAACCGCCGAGAATAAGTACCTATTTACGGCGGACGCGTATCAACCGCCGATAATAATTACCTATATACGGCGGTTACTGATATACCGCCGTATATAACTTCGATCTCGTATACGTACATGCCAAATGTACGTACATTACTTATTTACGTCGGCCGCGTCCGCCGTATATATTAGTTATATACGGCGGTATGCACAACCGCCGTATATATATAATATATACGGCGGACGCGTGTCCACCGCCGTATGTGAGCGCCGTAAATAGCCTCCTTTCTTGTAGTGTAGTATCAAGGAGGTTCAAAGATTAAACAGAAGAATAGCGGCACTTGGAAGATTCATAGCCAAATTCGCCGAAAAGTCACTGCCATTCTTCAAGGTATTGAAGGGTACCAAGAGCTTCTCCTGGACTCCCGAATGATCCGAAGCATTCCTCCAGTTGAAGGAGTACTTGGGTTCCCCTCCCTTTCTTAGCAGTCCGATTACCGGGGAGATGTTATACGTATTCCTAGCCGCCACTGACCATGCAATGCAGAATGTTCTAGTTCGAAATGAAAAAGGAATGCAGAAGCCCGTCTACTATGTCTCTAAGGCATTGTCAGACGTAGAGAGCAGATATTTAAACGTGGAAAAGATAGCGTACGCACTAGTCATTGCCTCGAGAAAACTACGTGCCTACTTTTCTGCACATCCCATCACTGTGTATACCAACGAACCACTGAAGAAAATTCTGCACAAATTGGATGGCTCCGGACGTCTCCTAAATTGGTCTATCGCTCTTATCGAGTTTGATATCACTTACCAACCAAGGAAGACCCTCCTGGAACAGCCCTTGGTTGACTTCATGGTTGAGACTGCCTTCATGGGTGAACATGTCCCCATTTCCCGTAAGCAAAACACCACGGAAGAGGAAGAAAAGTCTCCCATCGAACTCCCGCCCAATTGTTGGGTTTTATACACAGATGGGTCAGTGACAAAGGAGAGAAGCGGAGCTGGAGTTGTACTAGCAAGCCCGAAAGGAGAGTACACTATGCAAGACATTATTCGATTCAAGTTCCCTGCCTCCAACAACCAAGCAGAATACGAAGCTCTAATATTTGGTATTGAGTTGGCCTCCTATTATGGAGCAATAAAGGTGGCGGCATTCTGTGACTCCCAACGTGTTGTCAAACAAGTGAAGGGAGAATATAACACCCAAAATTCCACCCTTACCAAATATAGAGACCTTGTCCTAGACATGACGAAGAAGATGGAATTTTTCAAAATCAAGCAAATAGGCAGGAAAAATAACCAAATAGCGGACGTTCTATCTAAACTAGCGACTATGGATGTGTTTGAGTCTAACTCCAATCCATACGTAGTTTTTGCTGAAGAACCCACATATGAAAGACTACAAGTTATGCTCCTAGATGGAGAGGAGAGATGCTGGATCGATGACTACATAGACTACATTGAAAAGAGCCAACTCCCAGAAGATGAGGCACAAGCAAAACTTATCAAGAAGAGGTCACCAAGGTTCGTTGTGATGAACGGAGTCCTCTACCGAAGATCTTTCACTAAGCCCCTAATGAGGTGTGTCTATCCAAGAAAATTGAGAACCTCTTGGCGGAAGTACATGAAGGTGTTTGCGGCGGACACCCGGGGGCCAGAACCTTAGCTGACAAGATCATCTCGCTAGGTTATTATTAGCCAAACCTGAGGGAGGACGCGCATGCCTATGTTAGAAAATGTGACAAGTGCCAGAGATTCTCTGACTTTCCTAGACTACCGGCAGTCGAGCAAACACTTGTAATACCTACGTGGCTATTTGATATGTGGGGGATCGACATCATCGGACCCTTCCCTCCCGCCCGAGGCAATTGCAAGTACTTGATAGTAGCTGTTGATTACTTTTCCAAGTGGATAGAAGCGAAAGCATTGGCCAAGATAACGGAATAGAACGTGATCAAATTTGTCCACGACTACATCTGGTGTCGATTCGGACTCCCTCACACAATTGTTTCTGATCATGGACTCCAACTTTCTATGGCATTTACAACAGAGTTGGAAAGAGTCAAAGTCCGCCATGCAAAGTCATATGTAAGCAGACCCCAAGGCAATGGTCAAGCAGAGGCTGTCAACAAATTAGTCCTAACATCCCTTACTAAGAACCTTGAAGGACGCAAGGGAAGATAGTTGGACGAACTTCCCCTAGCCTTATGGGCTGTTCGCACAACCACCCGGGGGCCAACCAGGGAAACCCCATTCGCACTGACCTTCGGTTCTGAGGCTATGTTACCCGCTGAGATGGCCATCCCTACTGTGAGAAATTCCCATTATGATGAGCAAGTCAACAAGGTTAATAGGCTCCTAGACCTAGACCTGAGAGATGAAAACGACTAGCTGCACAGATGAGGATGGTAAACTACAAACAAAGGACCAAGGCATACCATGACAAGAGGGTCATCAGAAGAGTATTCCAAGTAGGCGATTGGGTACTTAGAAAAATTGAGGTCACTGGTCGGTAGGCAGAACAAAACAAGCTCTCCCCAAATTGGGAAGGTCCCTATATTATCACTCAAGTCATTCGAGAAGGGACCTATAGATTAGAGACTAAGGAGGGAAAGGAACTCAAGCATCCATGGCATTCCGACAACCTTCGAAAATACTATCATTAATGTTAGTCTATTTTTTGTAATAGATTAGTTTTCAGCTTTCAATCTTTTACTTTTTCAGTATGGTAGGATTGCAGTTCGAGGTAATCAAAGTTCAGTTTATGAAATTTACTTCTTCAAACATGCAAAGCAACCACCACTACTAGCACATGGGAAGACGAGGATCTTATCCCCGACTCTTACACACGGAACAACGAGGACATAATCCTCGACTTACAAACAAGTCAAAGTCAAAACGACTACCTGACCAACAATATTCAGACGGCCAAGACCGAGGAACCTTCCTCGGCCTACTGGTTCATCACACGTCTTGACGAGGGCCCACCTCGACTCAATGACTAACAAGCTCTAACTGCCAAGACCGAGGACCCTTCCTCGACCTACTGGCTCACCTTACATCTTGACGAGGGCCCACCTTGACTCTATGACTACAGGTTCTAACAGTCAAGACCAAGGACCTCTCCTCGGCCTACTGACTTGCTTTATGTTAAAGACAAGGAAACACCTTGTCACAATGACTACAGGAATCACACATCTAAAACCTGTACACGAGTCATCTTCCTCGGCATAATGAGACTGAAAAGAAGAAAACAACCAACAGTCAAGATCGAGGAGCCCTCCTCGGCTTAATGACTTGAGGTTCAGTCGAGACCGAGGAACCACACCTCGGCCTAATGACTCGTCTTATAAGCAAGGAACGAGGAACCTTCCTCGACTTCCTCCCAAAAACAAGACTTGTACTTGTGCATAGCCCACAAACAAGCAGTTAAATAATTCATAACTATCAACAAGACATGAATTGAAACAAAAGGACTTCTTCATTAATATTTAGTGAAAATTACAAGTCCTAGCCCTATTACAACAAAAGAAAAGGAAAATCCAAAGTCTGCACATCTTCAAATGGTTTTTCCAAAAACTCCTCGATGGCGGCATCAGTGGCAGGAGGGGTGGTCTGCTCAGTTTGTGCATTTGCATAAGCTTCCTCGGTAGCACCACCCCCGGCTTTATCCTCCATCTCCTCGTCCTCAATCATCTCCACCAAGGCTTGGATATTGCCGGAATCAACAGATGGGGGAACCCAAGCCTCTCGGCCAGCCCGAGCATCCTCCCTGGCCATAATGCCCAAATTGTACTAGGAGAAAGGGACAAGATGATGGAGGGCCCTATCCTCCTTGTCAAATTGATCATGGATGATCAGTCGAGCAATGGTATTCACATCCAAACCAATGGAGGAATCAGCCAAAAGACGACGAGCCAGATGTAGGTAGCCGTCCTCGAACATGGTGGCCGTCCTCTCATCCACGGCCTCTTTAAAAGCCGGGCTGGCCTTGAAACGGGTAACGGCCTCCTCTTTACTTGAAGGAAGGGTAGCTTTCAGACCCCGGTACTTAGCCTCAGCCTCCTCGTCCCTCACCTGGACCTCGGCTTTGAGCCTCTCCATCTCGGCCAATTCGGCATCCTTCAGCCGGAGAGACTCCTCAGCTTTCAAATGGGACACCTCGGCCTCCACCTTAGCCTGGGCGGCCTCAAGATCAGCGTCCTTGGCCTTCAACAGCTCGGCCAAAGCTGCCTTCTCGATCTCACCCTTCCTCTGGGCTGCCTTAACCTCATACAACTGCTTATCTGCAGCCTTGGCCAGGACATTCTCGTAGACCGTCACGGTAGCAAGCTACAAGATAAATCAATGTCAGACATTCTATCAAGTACAAAGTTAAGAGATTAAAGATACGAGATACGAGATAGTTACCTCGGAAATTAGAAGTCCCTTACGGCCTAGCAAGTTCTCCTTGCTCGGCTTGTCTCGAACCAGCTTCTCAAAAGCCTCCTAGTCCAATGCCCTTTGAATAGGAGCTCGACCTAGTCTCACAAGAGCACCTTCCCTTGTCTGCAAAGGGATGCCCCTCAGAGCGGGAACATTAGACACCAATCGTCGGGTAAGCTCCTCGGCATCATCATAATTCTTAATGGTTTGGACAGTGAGGGCTGGAGGAGCTTGAGGATTTGAAGACTCAACAGCAGCCCGTTTAACTTGGGGCTCCTCAGCAGTAGCACCTTGGGGCCTCATCGAACTTGAGCGCCGTTGGACGAGGTCAGTTGTCTAGGCAGACGGGATGTCGAATTCCAACTCAGTAGCATCAACATGGGGGCTATGCCCCTCGGTAGTTGACGGATTATCTCGGCCTTCGAAGGCCCCTTCCTCGGTGTCAACAACTTCCCCTCGTAACTTGACGAGGAGAGGTTGATCTCCCTTGGCATTCAGAAGAAGGTTGCGACGGGTGGCCTCATCCTTCCTATCAGTTAAGGCCAAGATCTTGGCCATACGTCGTCTATTTTTAATCAGATCAGTGGCACTCAAGTTTTCCATTGATAACTCTGCCTCCTGCTCGGGGGATAAATATGCAAATACGAGGAAGAGATGGTCACATTACAAAATGGATTAAAACAGACAGTAAAAAACATAAATGTCAAAGGCAAGGATAAAGCAATTACATCCTACGACGTCAGTTTCCCTAAGGCATTGATCCTTAGGGTTGAGCTTGCAACGCTCGCATTCATAATGGAACACAAGGCCAGGATGGGTCCTCCAATCGTTAAACCGTCTTCCCCTTTTAACGACGACGAGGGGTTCCAGTTCCACCCCATCCTTCGGTCCTGGCATTAATCCAGCTTGGACATAATAGCGCTCATCGGCCTCCAAGGCAGCCCAGTCAAGGAACCCGACTTCTAAAAATTCCTCGAGTCGCTTGATTAAGTCCTTAGTCCACCCAAACTTCTGCACTTGACTAGACGCAGACGGCACGTCAGAAGGAGAGGGGAACTCCCAGCCTCGTCGGCTCTCTACCCTAATCACATGATTCTCCCAGCCTCCTACCTTGCTGGACATGGGGAGGATAATCTTTGGTTTCTTGGATTCACTCCGTAAGACGAGGAGACGAGTGCCCTTCATATATCCAATAGAGAAGAAGTGACGGAAGGCGGCTTGGGTAGGCTCGTAACCTAAGCTACGACACAAAACTATAAAACTGACGAGGACCCTAGTTCCGTTAGCTCCCAGCATGGCCGGGATAGCCTTCACGTCACCCAGAAATTCGTTGATAAAGGGGTCCAAAGGGAGACGAAGTCTCTGTTGAAACTGCTTGAAGTAGAAGTGGACGTAGTTGTCGTTATAGTAAAAACTATTCTCCTCGACATCAGTTGCGAAGGTGGGTTTGCCGATATAAGTTAGCCGAAATTCATTCCTATCCACCCCATATCTCGAGTATAATTGCTCCAACATGGGATCCCCGACCTTAGGTGGTCTATCTCGGCCTCGGCCTCCTCTTTCTCGGCCTCCCCTTCCTCAGCCTCCCTTTCCTTCAACTTGCTCGCCCTCCACGAAGGCATCAACTATTTTGGTAGATGAGGAGGCTTCACCCCCTCTTCCCGTCATATCTTCAAAATGCCAAGGATCTAAAGTTAGTTTCATTGTCCAAGGCTGGGCTTAAGACGGGGAAGAGGGATGCCCCTCCTCGTCATTACAGTTAGGCCGAGGAGGGAGCCTTACCACTCACACGCTCACGAGCTATATGATCCAAAGACGGGTAGAACAAATTGATGTGCTCTATCATCTCAGCCCTATCTCGAACAAGACAACATTGAGGGATTCCGAATCAATTCTGTCTATCCTCGTATTGTCTCATGCGTTCGTACTTCGTCAACATTTTTCCTATCTCCGCCAAGGTCATCAACAACCATGGTCCTCTCTCTCTCTCTCTGGTAAACTCTCAGATTGCCCTTGTGGTATCCATAAATGAATCGAGGGGAATGATCCCATGAACGAGCCATTTTCTAAAGGGGACAAAGGATCAATGGGAGTTCAAACAAATATTCAAGAAAATCAAAAGCTTCAAAGAGCTTCAAAGCTCAACAATGGCTGTCTGGAAATCCCAAAACCTATCAAAACCCTAGAAATTGCAAGGGTGAACACGGAGAACAGTAAAAGGGAGAAATGTATACCTGTTTTCTGAAGAACGGACGGAATCGGACGACTGAATCAACTTCGCCGGAAAATTCAAGGTTCACCGGAGTTTCTGGGCTCAAGAACACGGTGAAATTTGGAATCTTGCAAGCTGCGCTCTCAAATTGCCTAAGCGAAGAAAGGTTAAAATGAGAGGGAATTGGGGTTTTATACTCACCAAAATCGGGTCAAACCCGATAGTAAGGCGGGCTAATGGGCTTGGCGCCCCAAGAATTAATTGCTCGTAACAACTTCCAAGGCATGTCAGACCTGGGGCCCACGCATCATCATCATGCTCCAAGAATTAATTGCCTAAGCGGAGAAAGGTTAAAATGAGAGGGAATTGGGGTTTTATACTCACCAAAATAGGGTCAAACCCGATAGTAAGGCGGGCTAATGGGCTTGGCGCCCCAAGAATTAATTGCTCGTAACAACTTCCAAGGCATGTCAGACCTGGGGGCCCACGCATCATCATCATGCTAATAACCGGCGGATAATGGAACGGGGCTCAGTTGAAGCGACTTCGACATGTGGCAACCTGTTCGTATTCTCATAGCCGAGGACGAGATGACTTTCTCCTCGTCATAAGTCGAGCTAGAAAGTCGGGGGGCCACTGAACAGTATAAACCGAGATACAAATATGGGCTTGTCCGGGTCAGGCTCAAGCGGATTGGGTCCTAAACATAATCCATCTCTGAGTTACGAGAAACAACAATGAGCTTCCTCGATCTCGTACCTTGTCGTCAATAAGGCCAATCTAGGCCCAACAAGCAATCAGAATAGGCCCCAACTATGAATGCCTAGGATACCTCTCTCGTATGTCGAGATCATCTCCATAGAGGATGAGGTGCCTCCCTCGGCCTTGATGTTATCAATGGGCTTTCTATGTTACTTGTTCCCTCCCCGGCTCATCATGGACCGAGAAGCCATGAACGAAGAGGAGAGAAAAGTTCGCACCTCGTCGTATCTCCATATGACGAGGAGACAAAATCATTCACCTCGGCATATCTTCATGCCAACAGAACTGTACATGACGAGGAGACAAATTCATGCATCTCGGCCTATCTGCAAGTGACGAGATAAGGAAATTACTCTCCTCGGCTTACCGGCAAACAGTTATAACAATCATATTCAAACAAGGATTCAGCAGTTACAATCTTATCAGAATTGTAACCACCTCCTACAATACAGATCAAATAAGGACTCCTTAACAAATATAATCCTCCTGTGATTATATCTTATCTCTTTACAGTCCAAGTTCAACATGGATTCTGTCAATCCATCCCTATAAATACAAGTCATATATCACATTAGAGGGTACGTTACTTTTTATATTTCGAAACTCTGTCAATTTAGTTTCTTATAACAAAATCGTGAACTTATTCTCACGCCGGAGGGCCTTCGCTGGTGAAGCCCCGGCTTAGTTTATGTGTTTTACCTTATTTTCAGGTTAAGCAATCGCTGAAACAAACAATCGCTTGAATTTGGACTGATTTAACGATTTTGACATCATCACCAATATTGTTAGACGGGTGAAATACAATTTTTTCTTAATTTCCGTTTTCAATGTTTTTTCTTTTGCAATTTAAAAATGGGACATAGGCAGTATACGAAATCCATTTTGCACTCTTGCATGCATTTTATCCCACTTCGTTATTTTGTATTTAAAAATGTTTCACCAAATCACCTCCATCTAATGTTTATCTAATAAACATGATTTTTTTTAACCAAAAATACTAAAGGACTATAAGGCCCCGTTTGTTTCCAGGAAAATGAGGGGAAAACGTTTTTCGGAAAACGTTTTCCCCATTTTTCGGTGTTTGGTAATTTTTCGAAAAACGTTTTCCCCATTTTCCCCGAAACATGTTTGTTTTTCGGAAAATGTTTTCCCCATTTTTCGATGTTTGGTAGTTTTCCGAAAAATGGAGAAAATATTTTTCGGAAAACATTTTCCGCTGTTTCTAAGGAAGTTGTTTTCCGGATTTTTCCTAAGGAAGTTGTTTTCCGGAAAATGGTGTAAAAAAAGTGGGTGGATATTATTTTAATAATAATAATAATAATAATAATAATAATAATAATAATAATAATAATAATAATAATAATAATAATAATAATAATAATAATAATAATAAAATAATAATAATAATAATAATAATAATAATAATAATAATAATAATAATAATAATAATAATAATAATAATAATAATAAAATAATAATAATAATAAAATAATAATAAAATAATAATAAAATAATAATAATAATAATAATAATAATAAAATAATAATAATAATAATAATAATAAAATAATAAAATAATAATAATAATAAAATAATAATAATAATAATAATAATAATAATAAAATAATAATAATAAAATAATAATAATAAAATAATAATAATAATAATAAAATAATAAAATAATAATAAAATAATAATAAAAATAATAATAAAATAATAATAAAAATAATAATAAAATAATAATAAAAATAATAATAATAAAATAATAGTAATAATAATAATAATAATTTTCCGAAAAACATCTTCATTTTCCGGAAAACGTTTTCCCCATTTTCCTAAGGAAGTTGTTTTTCAGGAAAACATCTTCCTCATTTTCCGGAAAACGTTTTCCACATTTTCAGAAAACGTTTTCCTTTTCCGGAAAATATTTTCTAGGAAATCATTTTCCGGAAGTCATTTTCCCCGAAACGGAGCCTAAGTATAGTTTGCGAGTGTAGGGTTAAACATATTTGGGCCTACTTTTGACATTCTTTTTTTATTTCAGACAATAATTGGCTAAGAGTCATTTAGATGAGATTTTGTTGAGATTTCTCACCTCGAATGCCTAGAATTTTTGCGAACTCAAAACATGCACATGAAAAATAAAATGACAATTAATAACAGTTTAAACAGAAGTAAATCCTGAAATAAACAGAGTAATGAAAAACAGAAATAACGAAAAGAATAAAGAGAATTCGGCTCAAGCCCAAGTATCCTTTTGATCCGAAATTCAGCCACAATTCAAGGTCACCGATCCAAGGTGTTGCTAAGTATCCGAAAGGTAGCAAAGCAGTCCAAGAACACCCAATACAGACCCCAAACAATTCCGGCAGCCACAGCAAAAGGCAATACAGCCTAACCTTAAAACCACAACCCACACTCTTTGTTATGCCTCGCCAACACAAACACACACATTGCTCAGATTAAGAACCTAACTGAGGTATAACACCTAGACAGAATATGAGAGTAGAAGAAAACGATCTGAACCTCTAACAACCTCACAAAACTCTCAACTATACCTCTGCAAATAAGCTCACTAAACCCTCTCTATTTACCCTAAAGAGAAAACCCTAAAAATGTGTATAGACCGTGTGTTGTTGTGACTGCAAAGGGAGGGTGGGGGTTTAAATAGGGGCTGGTGGAAGAGATAAGAAGAAGAAGATAGCGATAAACACTTACCCGATCGACCGAATCAACCGCGAAGGAGGAGGAACGACGCGGCAAAATCACCGCAGAAGGAAACCAAAAATTGATCGCAAACTTGGTGATAAAGAACCAAGTCAAAGTCAACTTCAGCAATTAAATATACGTTGGAAACAAAAAAGGGGCCAGAGGAAAAAAGGTTACTATTCGCAATGGGCTGCTCACATTTTGGGCCTAGGCCCAAATAAACATAACAACATTCTCCACCTTGGATCAAGTGCTGGTTCGTGACACACCAGTGAAATTCACGATGCACTCATAGGATACACTTACTGGGTATAGTCATCATCGCCTTAGCCTTCGACACTTGATCCAACACAAAGTTAGAACAAAGTACGGAAGACAAAAATCTAGTTTATTCCTATCACATAGAAAGGAACGAAACTAGACACCCCAACTTCACACAAAGTAAAGAAAAGGATTTTTTGGACAAACTAACACAAGCATCAATATGAAGTGTTAAAATTCAAAATTTTCAAACAATTCAAAAATTTTGAAACAAGAAAACATTTAGTTTCCATATCAGCAGGATTAAAATTGGTGTCAATTTTTTCAAGATAAACAACATTTTTAGCAATCACATCATGAATGAAATGATATTTAACATCTATATGTTTGGTTCTATCATGAAAAACAAGATTCTTACCCAATTGAATGTCAGATTGACTATCAGAAAATACTACCACATTATTATTTAGAAAACCAATTTCAGAAAGTAAACCCTTAAGCCATATGGCCTCTTTTATAGCCTCTGTCATAGCCGCATATTCAGATTCTGTCGTAGACAAAGCCACGATTGGCTGTAACTAAGATTTCCAACTAATACAAGAGCCACATAAGGTAAACACATAAGAAGTGGTAGATTTTCTATTGTCCCTATCATTAGCATAATTAGAATCAACATAACAAATCAACTTTATACCTTCATCACACTTAGTGAATTTCAAGCCATAACTTATCGAATGCTTTAAGTACCTCAACAACCATTTAAGAGCTTGCCAATGGGGCAAACCTGGATTAGACATGTAACGACTTAAACACGAGATAGCATAAGCAATATCAGGGCGGGTACTAACCATTAAGTACATAACAGAACCAAAAGCATTCGAGTAAGGTATATTTTTCATTTGGTCTAGCTCCAAGTCATTTTAGGGACACTGCTCTTTACTAAGCACAAAATGTGAAGCAAGTGGGGTATTAACAGACTTAGCATCTTTCATAGAGAATTTACTTAAAATCTTTTCAACATATGAACTTTGATTCAAGTAAATAACAGATAATTCACGGTCTCTGATTATATTCATGCCAAGTCTCTTACTAGCATCACCGAGGTATTTCATGTCAAATTTAGTACTCAAGCAATTTTTAACATTCTCTATGGATTTAGAATAAGGACTAATAAGAAGCATGTCATCAATATATATAAGCAAGAAAACAGGCACACTCGTATCATTCTTGAAATACAAACAATGATCATAAGCACTCCACTTGAATTTTAAATCTAGCATGCATTTATCAAATTTCAGATTTCACATACGAGGAGACTGTTTAAGCCCATATAACAACTTTTTAAGCAAACACACATAATCAGGACAAGTATTATCAATATAACCCTCAGGTTGCTTCATATAAATCTTTTCATCAAGATCTCCATGCAAAAAAGCAGTTTTAACATCCATTTGTTTCATTTCCCAATTAAACCGAGCTACCAAAGCAAGAATAATCCTAACAGTTGTGAATTTAACAACAGGAGAAAATATTTTAGTGTAATCTATACCTTCTTTTTTAGTAAAACCTTTAGCTACAAGTCTAGCTTTAAATCTAACAGAGTCGGATTCATTCTTGACTTTATAAAGCCACTTACAAGAAACAATTGAACAAGTTTTCGGTCTAGGTACTAAAGTCCAAGTATCATTAACATGCAAAGAATTCATTTCATCATTCATAGCATTAATCCACTCATTCTTGTTAGCTGAATTTAAAGCTTCATTATAGGTTTTAGGCTCAGAATTATCAATAGATTCAAACATGCTAAACACAAATAAAGTCATATCAAAATCATGAAAATGTGCGGGTTGCCTAGATATACGTCTAGGTCCATCACGAATAAGTTGGTAGTCATTCAAAGCAGGCAACTCATTATCATTATTTTTAATATCTTCATTTTCAACATCAATATTTTGCTCATTCACATCAATAGGATTATCAACAGGAGGAATCACATTAGGTTGTGTAACATGCTCATTAACAATAGCAAGAATAGGCACATAAGAGTGCTCCACCATATTTGGAGCAGGGGGAGGGGGAAGCACATTATTCAAGCAAGGAAACTCAGTTTCATTAAACACAACATCATGACTAATGATCACTTTGAAACCCTGTTCTTCCCTTACCCATAATCTATACCCCTTGACACTCTCCGGGTATCCCAAGAAAATGCACCTCACAGTTCGAGGTTCAAGTTTATCATTTTTCTATGGGCATACGCAGCACAACCAAAAATCCTCAAATTAGCATAATCAACAGATTTTTCAAAAAAAAACAGTTTCAGGACACCTACCATTTAAGAGAACAGTGGGCGACCTATTTATAAGATAGGCGGCAGTCATTACTGCCTCACCCCAAAAACGTTTGGACAAACTAGAAGTAGCAAGCATGGTTCTAACTTTTTCTAATAGAGTTCTATTCATACATTCAGCAACACCATTTTGTTGCGGTGTATAAGACACAGTCTTATGCCTTTTAATTCCATTCTCTAAGCAAAAGTTATCAAACTCATAATTGCAAAATTCAAGTCCATTATCAGTCCTAAGCACTTTAATTTTTCTACCTGTTTGATTTTCAATCATGACTTTCCAATTTTTGAAATTATCAAAAATATCAGATTTATTTTTCATTAAAAACACCCATGTTTTCCTGGAAAAGTCATCAATTATAGATAAAAAAAAATATATGTTTCCACCTTGAGTGGTCTCACTAGCAGGACCCCATACATCAGCATGTAAATACTCAAGAATTGCTTTAATCAAACAATGATTGGGATTAGGGAGATTGGGAAAAGATACTCTATGTTGCTTATCCATCACACAAGAGTCACAGAAAGGCATACCAGAAATTTTATTTTTACCAAAAATGCCATTTTTATTCAAAATTTCCAAACCTTTATTACTATGTGTCCAAGTCTTCTATGCCACAAATCAGTTTTATCAACTTTAACAACATTAGCATAATCAGTCATTGGTTCAGCAGTGCAAACATACAAGTTTCTAATCTTTTCAGCTTTGAAAATCACAAGAGACCCCTTCAAGATTTTCATGCACCCATTATCCCATTTCCCTTCTAACCAATCATTTTTTAAAGATGCACAAGATATGAGATTGTTAGCTAAATCAGGCACATGTCGCACATCTTTCAACGTTAAGCAAGAACCAGACTCAAACTTGAGACAAACGTCTCCAATACCAGCAATTTAACATTTTTTATTATTAGCTAAAGAAACAGAGCCACTTTTCATATCACTATAAGTATGAAACATGGTTTTATCAGGTGTCATGTGAAACGTGCATGCAGAATCTAACAATCATTATTTTTCACATAATGAACATAATTCACCACAGTTTCAGTAACCATAAAAACAGAAGGCTCATTTTCACCAGAAGCAAAATTACAGTCAATTTGCAAGTCTTGATTCTTCTTTTTAGGATTAGGACACTCTTTACGAAAATGTCCCGTCTCACCACAGTTGTAACATTTTATGTTACTTTTACCAGTCCTAGACTTACTTCTTTTCCTCTCATTATTTTTACTAGATTCAGTCTTTTCATGTTGCTTATTTTTATTATTATTCCTTTGAGTAGGTCGTCCTCTCACCACATTAACCTCACCAACATTAGATGATTTACCCTTATTAACTCTTAATTCCAACTCTTTACTTTTTATCCCGTTAATCACAGTATCAAGCACAATTTCAGTACTGCCATACTTAATCGCAGATCTAACATCAGCATAAGAGGTCAGGTATAGCATTCAAGAGAACAATAGGAGTATATTCATCAATGTTCTTATCACCAGTTTGCTTAATGTCTTGCACAAGTTTAGTAAACCGATCAATGTTATCATTCATGTCTTTATTTAAGTCTAATTTAAACTGAAAGAATTTCTCAAGTAAATACATCTTACTAGGTAAGGATGTTTCAACATATAATTCTTGCAATTTATCCCAAAGAGCTTTAGCATTATCACGTTTACCAACTTTTCTCAAAACAGAGGCAGACAAATTCAATATAATCGAAGAATAAGCACATTCATCCATTTCAAATCTTAATTCTTGATTATCCGATTCAGCAAATTGTTGAGTTACAACTTTAAACACTTTTTCTTTAATCAAAATACCTTTCATTTTTTGTTGCCAAATAAAAAAATCACCTTTGCCATTGAATGGCTCCATCATATTGTGAGTACGCCAATCCAATTTGCGACCCTTTATAAGTACCTTTTAATGAAATAAAATTGCACTAGGGGCGCTTTGGTAAATTTTCGGTTCATTTCGAGACTTCCGAAAACTTTTTATAAGTTTTTGCGAAGGAAGCACTTTTAAGTCATTTCTCCCTGCAAAAGGACCTACAAAGAATTAATTGTTTTGGACTTGTTGGGAATTAATTCGAAATGTTCCAGAACCAGCTGCTTGGCGCTGAAAACAGTTAGTGGCATGTTGTGTCATGCGACACAATGAGCCACAGAAAACGGAAGCAAAAGGTCGTGCGACACAAGTAGCCCTCACCAGCAGCCTATAAATTGGACCCTCCCCCTCTCATTTCTGGATCCTTTTTTCGCCTCCCTACTGTTACCCTGCCAAAATACGCCAGAAGCCCCTCTCTCTCCCAAAACACACACAACACCCACCAATTCCCTTGAATTCTCTCATCTCTCATACACACCTCACCGATCTACCTTCATACATTTCATATCACTGAAGATCCAAGACCTGCACTCCATCTATGCTCGAATCCACCTCCTGCAGCTGATTTGAAGGTCACTACATCTAACTTGGTGTAGTGATTGTGGATCTACAAGGGTAACAACTCCCTTCCCCTTTCTCTCTCATCCTTGCTCCTTGCATAATCAATTCATTGTAATCTCTGTTCATCGACTTGATAATCAAGCTCCATCTGCTCTGATTATCAAGTCACAATTTCCATCTCTCTGTTTAAGTCACTTTATTTGATATATTTGATGTTCATGGTTTAATTGGATCATATTTGTGGCTTGTTCATCATGGGAGTGTGGATCCCTCCATATCCACACCCCCTTGGTCGATTCGTGGTTGATTCCTTGTTCTCTCGAGCTGAGTCAGTTGTTCTAATTGGATCTGATTGGATCCCTATGGATTCTGATTTCAAATTGTAAAGTCTCTGCAGAGAGGTAGGTTATGTCACGCGACACAACTGGCCACTCCAGGTCCTGTGTAGTGCGACATAACTAGCCACTCTGCAGAGACCATCATTTCAGTTGTAATTCGTTCATCTAGTTTACTTGTCACTCAAAATAGAGTGTGGATCCTCAATATCCACACTCATTTGAAGTGATTGTGTTGATCTCTGTTATCTCGTGGCTTTGCAATCTGTTGATTTTGGTTGAGATCGTCCTTTGGTTTCCTCTGTAATCCCAACTTTGTAAGATCTCTGCGAACTAGTATGGTGTGTCACGCAACACACTTGACCATCCCATGTCCTGTGTCACGCGACACATGTAACCACTTTACAGCTGGTCCATTTCAGTTCTAAGTTGTTCATTTCAATGTATTCTGGGAAGTGGCCCCCCATGTCAAGTGGTTCACAAGATGTATCTTCCTTCGCTGATCAATAAAACAAAGCACTTATATGCATTTTATCATATCTTGTCTCACACAATTTACACACACATTTGAGTGAATTAGATGTTGAACATAGAAAGACTCGTTTTACGAACGAGGCGTGTTGGGTGAACTCTCGGTTCTTCCCAACACGTAACCTAACCCCCGAACCCAATTTCTCTTTTCAAAAGGTTTTCAATGTTTCCTTTAAAACGGCTTGGCGACTCTCATTTACTTATTTTTCGACGAGCGCACATTCACATATAAGCATTCATACTAGAAGCCATACAAAAAAATGAATTTTTAATTCCAAAAAAACAGATAAGGATATCTTAACGAAACAAGTATCAAAGCACCACAGAACACAACAACTAGGGAACAACTAAGAATTAAAGAAACTATTTTACCGTTCACCGTTCGCAAAAGTATAACCAGGCTCTGATACCACTGTTGAGATTTCTCACCTCGAATGCCCAGGATTTTCGCAAACTCAGAACATGCACATGAAAATTAAAATGACAATTAATAACAGTTTAAACAGAAGTAAATCCTGAAATAAACAGAGTAATGAAAAACAGAAATAACGAGAAGAATAAAGAGAATTCGGCTCAGGCCCAAGTATCATTTTGATCTGAAATCCAGCCACAATCAAAGGTCACCGATCCAAGGCGTTGCTAAGTAACCGAAAGGTAGCAAAGCAATCCAAAAACACCCAATACAGACCCCAAACAATTCCGGCAGCCACAACAAAAGGCAACACCAGCCAAACCTTAAAACCACAACCCACACTCTCTGTTATGCCTAGCCAACACACACACACACACTGCTCAGATTAAAAACCAAACTGAGGAAGAGCACCTAGACAAAATATGAGAGTAGAAGAAAACGATCTGAACCCCGAACAACCTCACAAAACTCTCAACTATACCTCTTCAAATAAGCTCACTAAACCCCTCTATTTACCCGAAAGAGAAAACTCCAAGAGTGTGTATAGACCGTGTGTTGTTGTGACTGCAAAGGGAGGGTGTGTGGTTTAAATAGGGGATGATTGAAGAGATAAGAAGAAGAAGAAGATAGCGATAAACACTTACCCGATCGACCAAATCAACCGCGAAGGAGGAGGAACGACGCGGCGAAATCGCCGCAGAAGGAAACCAAAAATTGATCGCAAACTTGGTGATAAAGAACCAAGTCAAAGTCAACGTCAGCAATTAAATATACGCTGGTAACAAAAAAGAGACCAGAGGAAAAAAGGTTACTGCTCACATTTTGAGCCAAGGCCCAAATAAACATAATGCTTGGAAATTTGTCTACTTGACAATAAATAAGGCTTTCTTGAATTTAATGAAATGACAAATAATATAATGAACCATAACATAATTAACGGGGCAGGAAATAAAGATAAAATAGAATGCGGAAATTAAAGCAAACCGAGTAAATAACGAAGTCGAGTCTTGTGTTGGACACAATCTCCGCAAGAAGATATTGCCCCGCACTGGTACTAACGGTCTGCGGCAATCTTCTCTCAAGATAAAACGACTTTACAGTCATTAATAGGAGCACACCAAATTAATGACTTCGGCGAACAAAATTCGTGTTTGACACTTCCAGACTTTGAAGAAGAATTATGCAACGAGATGCTCTATCTTCTAACATATGATGTTAAGAATTCCATTGAATTCTTTGACTGAATCCATAATTCAGTTAAATATCTAACTGAGTTAGTTAACTCTGTTAGATAAGTGATTCTCTACATCTATTGAGAGGAGAGAGTGAATATGTGAAGTGAAGATTGAGTGAATGAATGAATTTGACAAACTAGTGGGGGGTTTATATAGTATATGAAGAGTTAAGGTGTCTATTGGGAATAGGCATAATTGGTTTCTGGTGGATTCTGGACCATTGGATCAGATCTAAATGGAGGGAGGAGATCTGCTGGGTCGACCCAACAGCCTTGACCCGCCTATTTGAAAAGGTATGGGTCACACCCACCTTTTCAAGAATAGTCACAACCCTTTACTCCAATCCGGCCCAAACCAAACAACCCCAAGCGGCCCACTCGCCTAAGCCCAACAGATTTCCTAAGAGCTTGCCTTGATCAATTCTGGGCTTTGGCCCAAACCAATCCAATTCGGCCAGCCCAAGCGCCAGAACCGAACCCGCCTCCAAGCCCACGAGAAATGGACCGAACCACCATTGCTAAGTCGAACCATGAACCGAGCCAACTTTTGTCAAAAGTTTAAGGCTCCTTAGCTCCTAGCGACGATGCGGTCGTGCTGGCCGAGCCAACTTTTGTCAAATTTAAAAGCAGGATGATTTTCTTTCATTTATTAGATTTTTAATCCTAAGAAGAGTCACTAATGAATTTATATGAATTTGAAAGTGTATAGAGAATTCAAGAATTATATTTTGATTGTAAATGTTGTTTTTTATTTTTTGACGATGGCCCACGCAAAAAGAATCTTTAATTAGTAAAATTCAATCTTTTCTTTATATGCAACCCTAACTTTATCTAAATTTATATCCGCTTTGTCTGAAAATGAATGTTTATATTCTTAATCTTCTTATTTATTGATAAATTGTTCAATACTAAAATTAAATTATCACTTCAAAGTTTTTTCAAATTAACATTTAGTCTATAAATGTTGCTTCCTCCGTTCTATAATAATAGTCCCATTAAACTATTCAAAAAATTTAACAACCTATTTTCATGTCTATCATTATTCATTATCTATTACTTCATTACTTTCTTTTTTTTCTTGATTTCTATTTTCATGTCTATCATTAATCATTATCTATTACTTCATTACTTTCTTTTCTTCATTGATTGGGTCTCCTGCTCTCTTCTCTTCCACTTCTTCCTTGGTTGACAATTTTGGAAGTTGCATGATTTTAATCAAAGAGAAAATATAACTATCTTTTAGAACAAACAAAAACGAAAAATGAGAACATTTTTATGAGACAGAGTGAATATAGTAATATTTTATTTAAATATTATAATATACATGTAATTATTTATGATTTTAATATCTCATCAAAAAACTCAAATTGAGTTCCAATATCTCTTCTTCACTGTCGTGTAATCTTCCTTGTTTTTAAACAAAAGTTTTTTTATCATCATCGAGTACCACTTATGTACACTTGATAGCAATTAGGAAATGAATATCTGATGTAAAATTGTGCTTCAGATTTTCTGTCACAATTTTTCACTTTCTTGCAATCATGCATAAGTTTGACGGTTAATTTGAAGTTGCCCAAAAAACATAAATGCGACTTGTGAAAAAACAGATTCTTGAACCGAAAAGTCCATTATTTTGATATTGTTGACCCCGATAATCATATTTAAGTCAAATTTTGGAGCAAAAATCTTCAATATAATATCACTTCGATGGTTTTTTATTCACTTTTAGGGGGAAGACATCCCATGACCTGATTGTATGCGGTTGTTTTCTTTTGCTAGGGTACACCAAAACCACCCCATCCCTTAATAATAACTATGCATAAATGTCAAACATTTAATTTAGGCAAATGTAACATAAATTTAAAAGGTCGTCTCTAAAGAAAAAATAGTTTTTTTTCCCACCTGATACTCTTTCCTTCTCCTCCAGAGTTAACTTCATTGCAATCCCATTGAAGCCGATCCTTTTGTAACTGTATAATAGAAATGATAATGCTTCACTGTAAAAATCATTTAAAAAATAAAGTGTTGTAAGCATTGCAATTAGTACAATTAGTATTGGAAGTCATGTACCATGATAATATACTTTACTCTTTCTTTCTCAAAATAAATGGTCATATTTTTTCTTGTTCAAGAAAAATATATATAAGCATTCATTATGGGACGAAGGTAGTATATACCATTTTATTCTGGATGTAATAAATTTAAAAAAAATAGTGAAAAATGCATTCAAAAGAAGCTTTTGTAGCATTTTTAAATGAAGTAACGAAAGGATTGCATTGCCATTGAACTTCTGTTCCATATACGCAATATCGTTATAATTGGTTCACGTCATATGTCACTAATTAATTTGTATAGTAGCAATCAAATTATCCTATACTAAAGGGAGGGGGAATAATTTCACCTTACGACCATCATAGATTAACAACAGTGATAGTAAGGCCAATACATGAAATGCTATTAAATTTTCTCAACATTAAATTTATGCTCACTCAACTTGTGAATTTAGATTTAGTTTAGAAAGAGAGTATGTTCAATGGAAAAAGCGTAGTAACAATATCATTGCTTTTGTACAAACTTTTGGATTCGAAAGTTGGAACATATTATTTGTTCAACAACGTTGGGAGATCTTGATTTATTTGGTGACATAAAATCTGCAAAATAGAGATATATAACTGATTTGCACTTTCTGATGCAAATTGAAATTTATCTATGCACATATGGAAGAGATAGACATTTCAATTTCAAATGTAATGAGATCGAGATAAAGCAAAGGAGAATTAAATTGAAGTTTATCTACACATAAAATAAAGAAGAGATACACATTTAAATTTGTAAGTGAAAAAAATTGAATTATGATAGAAAATCGAAAATCTATTTCTGTAATCAAAAGAAAATTAAATTTGGAAATTTACATATAAAAAGTTACATCCAAAATTAAATCAGTCAAAGATTAGAGATTGTTTTAATTTAGTGAAGTTAATATGTAATTAAGAAATAATTTTAATTTTAATTAATTTATTAATTTTAGTAGGAGTGAATAATATGTAAGTTAAGAAAATACATTGAATTTTAATAGGATAATTTAACTTCCAAAAATTTGAATTGAATTAATTGATTCATCATATCACAGTTTAGAAATAAGAAAATGTCAGTATCCACAGTTAATAACTTTTTAAATTTAGAAGTTGATTTCGAAATTCAAATTCAATCAGTTTTTTTTTAATGAAATTTAAAAGTTGATTTTGAAAAATTCAAATTGAATTAATTAAGTCAGTCTATTAAATACAGCCACATGAAATTCCACGTTAAAGGAATTGATTTATGGAAATTGAAATCCGATCGACTTTTCTAATCTTTTTTTTCTCTAATCGAGTTATATAAGGAATTTTAACAATTTAAACAAAATATATGAAAATAAGCTAATAATGTTATCTATAGTATAAATTAGAGCTCCACTAGCTACAGTTCTTTGAACAGTTCCATCTGTCAAAATTACCATTTTGCCCTCATACATTTGTCCCTTTCCCATTTTGCCCTTAAATTTTATTTTTTTTAAATCAAAAAAAAAAAAACACCCGTGTCCTTGGACACGGGCATGTACTAGTATTCTAATAATTAACATGTTATTATAAAATAAAATCAAAAATTTCAAATTTGAATTTGAAATTGAAATTGAAATTGAAATTCGAAATCAGAATATTCAAATTTGGGATTGAAATCCGAAATCAAAATATTCTACATTGAGAGTGAAATCCAACATAATTTCAAGATGTATAAATTATTATTAATGATTGACGAATGAGAAATCGACACGTGAAATTTCACGTCATAAAGCCACGTAGCGGCTGTGGACATTACATTTTCTTCGGCTTTAATATTATATATAGATAAGGATAAAAAATCACCGTAAAAAGTTTGTTTCACTTTAATTTTTATAGTCAACTCAATCAAATTTTGATCATAATTTTAGCATAAACTAATTATTTTTATGTAATTATAAAAATTGTTATTGATCGTACTTTTAATGGTAAATGAATAATAATTTGTAAAATTACGTAGGAATAGTTAGATTTTCAAAAAATTATGATCAAAATTTTATTAACTTAACCATAAAAATAAAAATATACTCCCTCCGTTCCAAAATGTTTGTCCCATTTGACTTTTTAGTTGAACTTTGATCACAAACATATGACAATTTAATTATGTTCATGAAATTCTAAAAATTCTTATTGATTCACCATTAATAATATTATCAACAACAACTTTTAGAATTTCATGATTATGATTAATCTCTCATAAATTTGTGATCAAAGTTCAATAAAAAAGTCAAATGGGACAAAAAATTTGGGACGGAGGGAGTAACAAACTTTTTGAAACGGAGTGACTAATAAAGAGCGGGTGTTTTGTAAAGCAGGTGTTTTATGATCAGAAGTTGAGATATTTATTTTCCATATTTAATATTCCTTTCACCCCATAATAAGATTTCTAATGTGGTTTTATACGAAAATTAAAAATAAAATTATTATTAGTAGAAAAAGTAAAGAATAAAAGAGAAAATGGGTAAAAGTTTTAAATAATATACCTCAGATAGAATAGAAAAATAATAACCTTATTCCATGTATTTTGTCAGATCCAACTTTTAGTACTCTTTTGGTTCAAACACGTGACAAATTTATATTATAAATTATATTTCCTCCGTCTCATTCATCTCGTTCAAAAGTTAAAACTTTCTCAAAAAGTTTTATTATCCAAAAACTACAAAGGTTTTTTTATTTTTTTTATTTATTTGTGGGTCGCACATATTTTAATCATAACAATTATCCATTAAGGTAAGTTTTAGGGAAAATCCGTTTCTTCATAAGTTATAAAAAATTCACTTTTTATCTTTAAAATATCGAGTTTAGACCTTAAAACATTGAGTTTAGGCCTTCAAATACCTAGAAAATAAAATAGTGAGTTTAGGCGTTAAAACAGTGAGTTTAAGCTAGAAATTAATGTAGCGGGTTTAGGCCTTAAAACAGTGAGTTTAGGCCTTAAAACACGAAGTCGATATATTTAAAACAGAACTTTTTATAACTTATGGAGAAACAGGTTTCTCCCAAAATTTTCTGTATCCATTAACTATTTTCTACCCCACTTTTTCTCTTCTTCTACGGAACTATCAAAACTTACAACACATCATATTTTTCATTTTTTTTTCTTAATTTTTGAATTACATCATTTTTTTAAAACTTTTGGATGAAACGGAGAGAATATAAGTATTTATATTTATATATTTTGAAGCGGAGTTAGTTAGGCTTTGGTATTATGCGGGAAATGTCCTCCTTTCCATTTTAAAACCGAATTTGCACTTGCAAACTTAAAAGAATTGTTTAAATTTTATTTCTTTAAGATAATTTCTTTTCAGTATTGAAAAAAAAATTGTCCTTTATACTAATAAAAATATCTATATTACAGTAAGGAAATGGGAAAAACCGCCAAGATAAAGAGGGGCTCATATTCATTCTCACAAAATTGATCCGACGGTCCAAATTCGCCCTCCCTTTCCACTTCCCACACTTACAAAAAACTGCCATGAAAAAAAAAACTGCAAAGTAGAACTGCTAATAGGAAACTGCAAAGTAAAACTACTAAATTTTTCAAAATGTTCTCACTCTGTTAACAAATTTATTTAAAATTTAACGAAATACATTTTTGTTAGTTTTATATAGCCTCCATCCCATAAAGTTTATAACATTTTTTAATCCTTTCAGAGCTTGAATCAAATATTAAGATTGTTGTTTAACAAAAAAAATTGCATTCTTTTACCGGGTTAATCAATTTAACTATTAAGTTCAAATCAAGCAAGACTTCGGGTGATGATATAAAATTTTAACCATACATTAAGGCAATCGATCTCTCCATCCTCCCCATCACAGAATAGGACCGATCAAATTCATACTGTCACCGTGTCATTGGCACGAGTAAGAGTACTAGTTAATATTAAAACTTCTTTTAAAATGCATGATAACATAATTTTGTAAATAATTGATTTTTATTTTAAATATGCAATGATATTTTTATAAATAACTTAAACGTATTAATATACACCGAGAGTCAGTAGTAATACCAGGGTCTTGATCCATGCACAAAGACATCAAAGCCTGGCTTTAGACCTCCTATAATATGAGCTTTTTATGGCCACAAAATTTCTACTTTATATTATACTCCCTCCGTATCAATATAAAAGAGAGTAAATATGAATGTGTGAGGATTAAGTAAAAAATAAGTGTTGTGAGTATATTAAAGTAGAAAAGAGAAAGTGAGATAAGGAGTTTTTGTTGTAATTATGACAATTGAGTCTTATTTATTGGAGTGAAGAAAGGTTATACGAAGTTAGTTTATACATGTAGAAGCAGGGTTGATATAAATGACTCAGTATTATTATAATACAAGACGTACATATTTATAAGATTACAAAAGAATATTCTAGAATAATCTATGGTTACAATGAGAGGTAATTTCCTAATGTAATACATCTAAATTACAAGATTTGAATCTTTAATTGATATACATAATATCTCTAAGTTTGGTAAGTAAATATATACAAATATTAATATAATATTCCTAATATGCACCTGTAAAATGGACGATTCTTGCATAAGTCCAATTTTGAAAAGTGATGAGATGATCCGGGTATGATGGAGCGTGTGTAGATGGATGTGTTCCTGTACGTGCATGTGCTTTCTGATGTGATGTGGTTGCTGGTGTTATCGTATTAGAGTTGGTAGTTAGCTGGCTGAGTTGATTGGTGTGAGGGCCGATGTGATGACACCAGGCCTTGCAACAAGAAGTTGATTGTTGGGAAGAGTTGAAACGGATATGGTTGAGATGGGAGGCCAGGTTGCGTTAGGGTTTATAAGGAGGGTTTGGTGTTGCTGTGGTAGGAGGAGTGGGAGTGAGGTTGTGTTGGTGGTGCACCTTGGGTTTAGGCCAAAGGAGACCAAGGGTGGTGGTGCTAGGGTGGGGCAATTGCAATTAGGTTGTTGTCATTAGAGACGGTGGGTTTCGGCGATTAGGGTGTGTCGAGGGTGGTGAGCACCTAGTGGTAGCCATAAGAGGTTAAGGATGATGGTGCTTTGGGTGTGGAAAATAGAGTAACACAGAAGAGAGAAAGTGGCATGTTAGTTGAGAAGGAAGAAGATAGGGTGGGGCGACAGTTAAGGTTTTGCCAAAAGTTTTTTTTTTAAGGAAAAAAATAAATATGGTTTTGGTTATTGAGTTTTGCCGATGATGGTATGGGAGAGGGTAGAGGCGGAAGAGGGTGGTTTTGTGGTAGGTTTTAGGGTTTCGGCTTTTTAGGGTTTTTGCCAAGGGTTGTGTTTCGGAAGGAGGAGACGAAAGTTGGTGATGGAGTTGGGGTGGTTTCGGAAAGGTGGTTTGCCGAGGGTGGTAAATGAGTGGTGGAGATGGCGGAGGTGAGTGGTGATGTTTGGGTGGGGCGGCTTAAGGTTTGTCACAGGTTGGTGGTGGAAGGGGAGAGGATTTCGGCTATGAGGGCTTGCCGAGGATGATGTTTGGAGATGGAGGAGGGTGGGGTTTTGATTGTTGGTGGCAGAAGCAATGGTAGTGGAGGTGGAGAGGATTTAAGCTTTTAGGGTTTTGTCGATGGTGATGGTAGATGGTAAAGATGGTGGGAGCGACGGAAGCTTGTGTGGTGGAGTTAGGGCGGGGCGGAAGTGAGGTGGTATTTAGGGCGGGACAGCTTAGAGTTTGTCGCGGGTTTTGGTGGAGATGTTTTATTATGGATCATATCGATCTGATACTATATTGGAGTGAAGAAAAGTTAGACGAAGTAAATTTATAAATGGAGAAGTATGGTTGATATAAAAGACTCAATTTTATTATGATACAAGGGGTACATATTTATATGGTTACAAGAGAATATTCTAGAATAATATAGGGTTACAATGAGATTTAATTTCCTACTGTGATATATTTTCCTAAATTATACAAAATTTGAATCTATAATTAATATATATAATATCTCTAAGTTTGGTAAGTAAATATATACAAATATATTATTGATAATATAATATTTCTTGAAAGAAACTGAGTGGCTAGGAACGACACAGGAACTCAGAGAAGCCTGATGTTAGTCATGGTGATAGCACCAGCACTAGCATCAGTACAAAATACAGCGGAATAAACAGTTTTAAAAAGATTTAAAACACAAATATAACACTTATCTACAGCAACTTGCTGTAGAAAATAAAACTTATCATATTAAACTCGATTTTGAATAGGTTACACAAATGAACACAAAGAGAAGAACAAAAACTAATGAAATAACCAAAATAATTTCTCACACTTAGAACTCTTTGAATATATGAAACTTCAGCACTTTTGAGTCTAAAAATCCTCCTACAATACAGATCAAATAAGGACTCCTTAACAAATATAATCCTCCTGTGATTATATCTTATCTCTTTACAGTCCAAGTTCAATATGGATTCTGTCAATCCATCCTTATAAATACAAGCCATATATCACATTAGAGGGTACGTTACTTTTTATATTCCGAAACTCTGTCAATTTAGTTTCTCATCACAAAACCGTGAACTTATTCTCATGCTGGAGGGCCTTCGTCGGTGAAGCTCCGGCTTAGTTTACGTGTTTTGTCTTATTTTCAGGTTAAGCAATCGTCGGAACAAACGTTCGCTTGGATTTGGGCTGATTTGACGATTTTGGCATCATCAATTGGTTCCATTGCCGGGAAATAGACTAAAACACCCTTTGTTTGGCCTGGAAAAAGCTCACTTGAAGCCAGATTTCTTGCCGGATATTTTCTTGATTCAAACGGTAATATCTGTTCCATTTTTGCTCTGTCCTTAATTTCGCCAGATTCTGCAGATTCGGCCGGAATCTACAATTTTTCATCTGAAGCAAACGTTTTGGCCGGAAAATTTTGGTGTTGTTAAGATCGCAAATTACAATTTCGTGTTTGCGTTGAATTCTGCTCCAAATTTTGGCTGCAAATCTTGATTATTGGGAAATTCATCCGTTTGGTAATTTGTTGTTTACAATTGTTGATTTTCAATGGAAGACGGTCAATTTGCAAGTATTACCAACGAGGAGCAGACCCAAGTGAACGGGATCCCTCCAAATGCCGAGGTACTCCCTCCTCCTCCTCAGCCCAAAGGACCACCTCCCCTCGCCATGACTCTCTGTTCCATGGGACAGCCAACTGTCGAGGAGGCAGGTGCCAACCCTCCTTGTATCACTCATCCTCGAGGGAAAAGAACTGGGAGGAAGATGACGAAGAACGCCGACGTCGCCGAGCTGAAAGCTCCCAGCCCGTCGACCGACGTACTTTGTTGCATAGACAAATGGAGACGTTGCAAAGGATTTATGAGATGCAGGCTGCTCTCTTGCAATTGGATCCAGACAACTCCATGGCCGAATTCATTCTGCCTTCGACGGGCAATTCTCGTGGAAGGGAACAGGGTGAGCGACGAGGTCCTCCCCTTGACTCTGCTGTACCACCTAGGCAGGCCCTTCAAGACGCTCCCCGTCCTCGGCCTCACAATCAAAAGAACGACAAGGTGATAGACCTAAGGAGCCAATTTCATTCCAAGGACCAAGAGGTAGACTCGAGAGACCTGAGGAAGAGGCTCAGTCTGTCCAAACGTTTATCCCCTCCTCATCTCGTCATGGCACCTCGTCATCCCAACTCACCTTGACCACGTCAACCTCGTCAAGATTCTCCTCGACCTCGACGAGACTCTCCCCGTCCTCGTGAGTTTGTACGACCGAGAACTCCCCAGCCATACAGAATGGTACTTGGTGGCCCAGAGTTAGAACCAAGGCAAGATAAAGCACCATCCAGACGATGGGACAGCCATCGAAACGACAAGGAGCACAGTAGGGTGAATGGCCGCCCTAGAGATAAGTCAACTCGTAGCTCCCAGCGCAGAACTTACTCTAGCACTGATAAGGGAGTGGAAGCCAGACAATTGGAGCTCTTGAAACAAAGGCTTGATGACATTGAAATGGGAAAAAAGGTTGATAGTGACGACTATGATTGGTCCACCCGTCCGTTCTTCCAGAGGATAACTGATACACCACCAAATCCTCACTTTAAGGTCCCGAGCTTTGAAAAATATAACGGAACTCAAGACGCGAAGGACCACGTGCAAAGTTTTGAACAAACCATGAACCTCCTCACCAAAGCTGATGACATGCTCTGTAAAGCTTTCGCGAGCACCTTCTTCGGAACAGCCTTGACCTGGTACCGTGAGCTGAAAAATGGTTGCATCGACAGCTGGAGAGGCATGAGGAGAATTTTCTTGGACCACTTTGCTACGGCTGGAAGGAGGAAGATGAGGTTGACCGACCTTGTCAATATCGAGCAAGGGAAGAATGAAACCACCCTCAGCTATTACAATCGATTCCGGAAAATGGCGGAACAAGTGGAAGAAAGCCTCACTGACAGGGAGGTAATTGTTTGCTTCAACTCTGGATTGAGATCGAGACCACTCATATATGAACTCTCAGCCCGAGAGCCAAAGTCTAAGGCAGATCTGTACAACGTGGCATATGCCATTGCCACGACGAAGGATAAAAGTAAGAAAAGGGGATCCGACAAGATGGAACCAGAAGCGGCTGGCACTCGCCACGCTTTCAATGACCAAGGGAATGGTAAGGGATCCAAGGAAAAGAATATAACAAGGGGTTCTGAAAAGCTCGAGATTTTTACTCCTCTTACCAAACCCATCACGGAGATCATGCAACTGGTGGACCTACCCCCACCTCGTCCGCTGAGCGACAAACCAAAATTCCCTCGAGACACTTCTAAATTCCGTGATTTCCACAAGGACCATGGTCACTGTTGGGTTTTATGGGTCCATGCGCAGCGGAATTAAGCATCTAATAACACAAAACCCAAGAGCCCTAGGATCCGTTCTATACGATCAAATTGAATTCCTATGGGATAGAATTAACCAACCTTAATAGATTTCCGTTCTTGAGCTATCGAACAATTAAATAATGTGATTTTGAATCACAAACTTCGAACTCTAGGCCTTGATCGTCGTACGAGCGAAGACCCTCTAGTAGTATCCACACCTTTGAATGAACCAAGAACAATTCTTGATGATTGCTAGATCCTTAAACCTTTGAAGAATATTGAGAAACCCTTTGTGATTTTCTTTTCAGAAATTCGGCTAGGCTATTAGGGTTTCACAAACCTCATATTTATACTACATTGGTATTAATATTTGTTTCCTAATCAAATTAGGAAATTGTCTGTAAACCGCCTTGTCGCAAGTTATGTCGCACGACCAGTCGAGCCCTATGGACAGGATCTGTCGCGCGATGTCTTATGCCATATCAGGACTTCTCAACTTTCTTCCTCTGGTTTAACCAATTCATTCTAGTTGTGTGTGACCCAATAGGATTATATTATGTCGGCAATGAGTCTGATCATATCGACCCTCATAAAACATAAGTGGACTCTAGCAAGTCATTATGTCTACCCAAATAATATAACGTAAGAGTTCACGTTTCCAATGGTACACTTCCATTTCTCCCTTTGTCTCACGATGTTATATTGAACACAAGTCATGGTCCACGTCAACTTGTATTTGTTCAATGCTTTCTCGATCTTGAGTATAATGATAATCCAATCGCATTGGGGTATGGCCAAACACTTTCATCATTATCACTCATCAAGGGGCCCAAGCAAAATATCTCTCTTTCGAGGGACAAATTCCATCTTGACTTATCATCCTTCCCATCATGAATCCGATCATGCCAAAGATAGCCTTTATAGATATCGTGTTGAGATATCGTTTTACTAAAATCAAATATAACTTTCATCATATGTAAGGTCATGATAATCTCAGGTCTAGGGACTAAATGAAGTGACCATATGAGATTTAATTATCACATTTGACCATGACATAAATCTCTTACGGGTTAAGTCCAGTCACTTGTTCTCTAACAAGTACCCATAAATTTAATGTGCATCTCCATGCATATAATCATCATATGATTATCCATTAACATTTATACTAATTATTCACTTAATAATTAGGGACAGAGATTATTACAAATAAATATGCAAAACATATAATAATCAATAATAAATTTTTCATATAATAATAAATAATGTCAATATAAAGGTCTATCAACTATAGGCCTAGGGCATAACACTAACAGTCTCCCACTTGCACTAGGCCCAATCTCCCATGTATCGAATATCCATGGACCTAACATGACCATCATGCTTAGCTTGCGGGAGAGCCTTAGTTAATGGGTCCTCCACGTTGTCATCAGTATCTACTCTGCATATCTTTAAGTCTCCCCTTTCGCATATCTCTCGAATAATGTGGAAAAGTCGAAGTATGTGTTTGGATCTCTGATGTGACCTTGGTTCCTTTGCTTGTGCAATGGCACCATTATTGTCACAATAAAGTTCAATAGGATCATTGATGCTTGGAACGACTTCCAAAACACTAATGAACTTTTTGATCCAAACAGCTTCCTTAGCTGCATCAGATGCCGCTATGTACTCAGCTTCGGTTTTAGAATCAGCGACGGTACTTTGCTTGGAACTTTTCCAACTGACAGTGCCTCCATTCAGCGTAAAAAAAAATCCTGTCTGCGATCTGAAATCATCTTTGTCGGTTTTGAAGCTAGCATCTGTGTAGCCTTTTACTACAAGATCTTCTTCCATTCCTCCAAAGACCAAGAATACATCCTTTGTTCTTCGTAAGTACTTGAGGATATTCTTGACTACTATCCAATGTGGTTCACCGGGATCCGATTGCTACCTACTCGTCATGCTTAGAGTACACGAGACATCGGGTCTAGTACATAACATAGCATACATGATAGACCCAATTTCCGAAGCATATGGAATACCATTCATTCTCTTTCGCTCATCATTAGTCTTAGGACTTTGAGTCTTGCTAAGAGATACACCATGCAACATTGGCAAGTTTTTCTCTTTTAGAATTTTCCATTTGAATCTTTTAAGAACCTTGTCAATGTAAGTACTTTGACTTAAACCAATCATCCTTTTAGATCTATCTCTATAGATCTTGATACCAAGGATATATGCAGCTTCGCCCATATCTTTCATTGAAAAGCACTTTCCCAACCAAGACTTGACAGTCTGTAGTCCAGGAATGTCATTTCCAATAAGTAAGATATCATCGACATACAACACTAGAAATAGTGCTACGCTCCCACTAATTTTCTTGTATACACAAGGTTCATCATTGTTATTGATAAAGCCAAACTCTTTGATTGCTTCATCAAAACGTAGATTCCAACTCCTAGAAGCTTGCTTCAATCCATAAATGGATCTCTGCAACTTACACACCTTGTTAGAATTTTCTGGACTGACAAAACCTTCAGGTTGTATCATGTATACATCCTCAAGTAACTTCCCATTTAGGAAAGCTGTTTTGACATCCATTTGCCATATCTCATAGTCATAATATGCGGCTATGGCAATTAAAATTTTAATAGACTTAAGCATAGCTACAGGCAAAAAGGTTTCATCATAGTCGATGCCATGAATCTGCATATATCCCTTAGCTAAAAGCCTAGCCTTCTAGGTGTGCACCTTTCCATCCATGACGGTCTTTTTCTTGAAGACCCATTTGCACCATATGGTTTTTACACCTTCGAGTGGATTAATAAAGTTCCAAACTTGATTATTAGCCATGGATTGTAATTCGGACTTCATGGCCTCTTGCCATTTTTCCGAATCAGGAGCGGACATCGCTTCTTGATAGCAAGTAGGTTCATCGTTTTCGATTAACTCCACTTCATCACTTTCCGTAACGAGAAATCCATATCTCTCGGGTTCGGATCGTGACCTACCACTTCTGCGAAGGACTTTTGCATCTTGAACCGGTTCCACAACTCTTTGTGAATTTGGTTCAGTTTCTACCAATGGTTCAATGTTGTTTTCGGGTTCTCGAATTTCTTCAAGATCTATTTTACTCTCACTGGTTCCTTTGCGAAGAAACTCCTTTTCTATGAAGGTACCATTTCGAGCAACAAACACTTTGTTCTCGTTTCGGTTGTAGAAATAGTATCCTTTAGTTTCCTTAGGATAACCCACGAAAACACATTTATCAGAGTTAGGTGCTAGCTTGTCAGAAGTAACTTCTTGACATATGCATCGCAACCCCAAATCTTCATGAAAGACAAACTAGGTTTTCTTCCATGCCACATCTCATAATGAGTGTTTTGAACTGATTTGGTAGGAGCTCTGTTTATAGTGAAAGCAGCAGTTTCTAGTGTATATCCCCAAAAGGATAAAGGAAGCTCAACTTGACTCATCATAGAATGAACCATGTCCAACAAAGTTCTATTCCTCCTTTCAGACACACCATTCCATTGTGGTGTTCCAGGTGGAGTGAGTTCTGAAATGATTCCACAACTCTTAAGATGACTGTCAAATTCTTGGCTCAAATATTCGCCACCTCGATCGGATCGAAGTACTTTAATAGTTTTGCCAAGTTGATTTTGCACCTCATTTGAAATATTTGAAATATCTCAAACGATTCACTTTTATGTTTCATTAGATAAACATATCCAAATTATAATCATCAGTGAATGTTATGAAGTACTGAAATCCTCCCCTAGTATTGCTACTCATAGGTCCACATACATCAGTATGTATGAGGCCTAATAATTCGCCCTCCCTTTCACCAGTTTTGGTAAATGGGTCCTTGGTCATCTTGCCAAGTAAACAAGATTCGCATGTCTCATATGATTCATAATCATGTGAGTCTAAAAATCCATCTTTGTGGAGTTTAGAAATGCGTTTCTCATTTATATGGCCAAGACGACAATGCCATAAGTAAGTGTGGTTTACATCATTGGGTTTAGATTTCTTGTTAATGTTATAGACATCATTATCATGATTTTCAACATCAAGGATATAAAGGCCATTGAATGAAATAGCAGTACAATAATGCATATCACTCTTGCAAATAGAAAACTTCTTATCACATATAAGAAAATTAAAACCTTCATTATCCAAACATGAAATCGAAATAATATTCCTACTTAAAGCTGGAATGTAATAATAATTGTTCAAAACAAGTATTAGTCCACTAGGTAAAGTAACTTCATAAGTTCCTACGGCTAATGCAGCAACTCTTGCTCCATTCCTGACACGTAGGTCCACTTCACCATCTTCAAGCATCCTTCTGTTCTTTAGACCCTGCACATTTAGACAAATGTGAGATCCACATCCGGTATCCAATACCCAAGAACTAGAAGTTGATAGGAATATATCTATAACAAAGATACCTGAAGTCGAAGCAACACCTTTGCTCTTCTTCAGTGCTTCCTTGTATTTTAAGCAGTTTCTCCTCCAATTTCCAATCCCATTGCAATGGAAGCAGACTGCGTCCTCTTGGGACTTGGGCTTAGCCTCTTTGGGTTTGGCACCCTCTTTGGGTTTGGCAACATTTTCCTTAGGATTAGCAACTTTTGCCTTTCCCTTACCCTTGAAACCTTTCCCTTTGTTAACCATCAACACTTGATCGGTTTTCTTCTTGACAATATTTCCGCAGTGTTCAACATTTGAACTAACTCGGAAAGGTTCTTATTTATGCCCCCCATGTTATAGTTCATTATGAAATTACTAAAACCTTCGGGCAATGAATTCAATATCATGTCAGTAGTCAACTCTTGGCTAATTGGAAAATCGAGCCTCTCAAGATGCTCGATGTGGCCCTTCATCTTTAGAGCATGGGGACCAACAGCTTGTCCTTCACTCATCTTGCATGAGGTTATGGCCTTAACTGTGTTATACCTTTCTTGCCTTGCTTGAACTTGAAACATTTCCATCAGTCTATTATTTAGATCAACTGTCCCCAAGTGCTCAACATCCTTCTGAAGGCTCTTGCACATGGCGGAGAGCATGAGGCAACCAACATCAGTAGCATCACGTTTATGCTTCATATATTGATCCCTCGCTGCCCTAGTAGCATTGGCAGCAGGTTCAGGTGGAATAGGCTCCTCGAGAACGTACAATTTCTCCTCTTGCCTGAAAACAATTCTCACGCTACGGATCCAATCCATATAGTTTGTACCATTCTCTTCCAACTTTTCCTTCTCAAGGACAGATCGCAGTGACAGATGATTATTGTTTGATGCCATTTATTCTACAAAAAGATATACATAAAATATGAACACATATGAGCAAACATATTCTATGAGAAGTATAATGTATTTACATAAAATAAATGCTCCCACTAAATTATACACCTTCCAATGCAAATAAGCATAATATACATTTAATGGGCTAAGATCCAGCTTTAATTTAATTTCAAGTTTGCTATGAAAAATCGCTCAAAACTAAATTAATTAGGTAGAAACATCAATCATATCACATATATGACTCTTAGATCTTTTATGAGATTTATTCAAGACATCATATGTCTAAGCATATTTTAATCTCATCTTATGCCTTGGGTCCAAAACCATTTTGATAACCCAATTAAGTTCATTCACTTTAAACGTATAGGAACCACCATTTCCTCATCTTGCTCGCAAACGAATAGAATCAAAGTACCTTGCTATGGCAAGCCCACCCAAAACTATTCGAGTGGTCTCATGTGTTTTAATCATGAATTGGCATAAAGAACTTAAAAGTTAAATGAAGGTTCTTTAAAGCAGATTATAAGCATATCAGCAAAGATAATCATAATTGCGCACCAGGTAAGTTTCCAGGAAGATAGGTGAGCCACAAGGACTGCCTAAGTACCAAATCTCTCCTTCGACAGTACTCTCCTAGACATGCATAATCAGAAATCAGCTCTGATTTGCAACATAATCAATACTTTGTACAAACAATCAGACCCCTTTAAATTTTGCGTAAACTGACTTGCTTCTCATAAACAATCAGAAAATCAAAATTTCAATGTTTCAATTTAAACATTCAGGAAATTATATTTCTATGTTTCAACTAAACATCTAACACAGCTCTTAACACATAAGAACACATAATTCATGCATCGCAACAATTAATAAAATCACATTTAAATTAATTAAGCATGCATAAACAATGAATTAATCTAGCATAGCCCTATAAACTTAATTTCCAGAAATTTATAGCATCCAGATTAAGACATAAACATATCAGATTGTAAACATATTCACAGATTAGCAGGATTATTTAACAAACTGATTATGCCCAGATTGACAAGATTTGTTGCGTGACAGAGGCCAACTCTGTCGCGTGACACAAGCAACCTTTGTCGCGTGACACTGAGTTACCAGATTTGCAGATTTGCAGTTTCAATCAATTCTTAAACACAGAGCAATTAAATCATATAAACAACTTTTAACAGATCTAATTCAATATGAATAGAACACGATTTAGGCATATTGTTTCAAAAACAATCAAACTATCGCATACAAAACATGGAAAAACCATATAAACAATTTATATCAATTTTTCTAGCATGTTAATTCAAACTTAACCCTACGAACGGGGCTCTGATACCACTGTTGGATTTTATGGGTTCATGCGCAGCGGAATTAAGCATCTAATAACACAAAACCCAAGAGCCCTAGGATCCGTTCTATACGATCAAATTGAATTCCTGTGAGATAGAATTAACCAACCTTAATAGCTTTTCGTTCTTGAGCTATCGAACAATTAAATAATGTGATTTTGAATCACAAATTTCGAACTCTAGGCCTTGATCGTCGTACGAGTGAAGACCCTCTAGTAGTATCCACACCTTTGAATGAACCAAGAACAATTCTTGATGATTGCTAGATCCTTAAACCTTTGAAGAATATTGAGAAACCCTTTGTGATTTTCTTTTCAGAAATTCGGCTAGGCTATTAGGGTTTCACAGACCTCATATTTATACTACATTGGTATTAATATTTGTTTCCTAATCAAATTAGGAAACTGTCTGTAAACCGCCTTGTGGCAAGTTATATCGCACGACCAGTCGAGCCCTATGGACAGGATCTGTCGCTCGATGTCTTTTGCCATATCAGGACTTCTCAATTTTCTTCCTCTGGTTTAACCAATTCATTCTAGTTGTGTGTGACCCAATAGGATTATATTATGTTGGCAATGAGTCCGATCATATCGACCCTCATAAAACATAAGCGGACTCTAGCAAGCCATTATGTCTACCCTAATAATATAACATAAGAGTTCACGTTTTCAATGGTACACTTCCTTTTCTCCCTTTGTCTCACGATGTTATATTGAACACAAGTCATGGTCCACGTCAACTTGTATTTGTTCAATGCTTTCTCGATCTTGAGTATAATGATAATTCAATCGCATTGGGGTATGACCATAAACTTTCATCATTATCACTCATCAAGGGGCCCAAGCAAAACATCTCTCTTTCGAGGGACAAATTCCATCTTGACTTATCATCCTTCCCATCATGAATCCGATCATGCCAAAGATAGCCTTTATAGATATCGTGTTGAGATATCGTTTTACTAAAATCAAATACAACTTTCATCATATATAAGGTCATGATAATCTCAGGTCTAGGGACTAAATGAAGTGACCATATGAGATTTAATTATGACATTTGACCATGACATAAATTTCATATGGATCAAATCCAGTCACTTGTTCTCTAACAAGTACCCATAAATTTAATGTGCATCTCCATGCATATAATCATCATATGATTATCCATTAACATTTATACTAATTATTCACTTAATAATTAGGGACAGAGATTATTACAAATAAATATGCAAAACATATAATAATCAATAATAAACTTTTCATATAATAATAAATAATGTCAATATAAAGGTCTATCAACTATAGGCCTAGGGCATAACACAAACAGTCACAACACCGAAAGGTGCATTGCCCTCAAGCGCATGATCCAAAGGTGGGTCGACGAGTGAAAACTCGACCACTATGTCATGAAAAAAGATGGCAAGCGAAATTGAAAGGAAGAGGTAAGTGAAGATGATGACAAGAGCGAGAAGGGGGAGCAGAGGCCTCCTAGGGCTAAACTGCATGTAATTCGAGAAGAGACAGTCTCTACAAGAAAGCTAAGGGACCAGATCCATGAACTAAGCAAAGTGTACCATGTTCCTGCTTGGGTTCATAAAGCAGAAGAGGTCATTAGTTTTTCTCCTAATGAATTGGCAGGGAGCCGTGCCGCCCGTGAACAACCCTTGGTGATAAAGGGTAGAATTGATAACGTGGAATCTGAGAGACTGCTCGTTGACAAGGGGGCCTCCCGTGATATTTTGTATTACTCTGCCTTCTAACATATGGGATTAAAGGACACCATACTGGAGCCTTATCATGGAAGGTTGGAAGGTTTCACCAACCATAAAGTTGGTGCCAAGGGAACTGTTGAGCTGGAACTTGAAATTGGCGAACATCCCTTCCGATCCACGGCTATTGTCACTTTCATAGTCATGGATTTAACAAGTGATTACCATGCTATCCTGGGCATTCCAAGTCAAGCAAAACTTGGGTTGGTCGCCTCCCTTCCTCACCAACGGATCAAATTTCCTACTCGTTCTGGGATTGGATGCGTGAGGGCGACCGCCAAGGACTTCTTGGAGCATGTCATGCAAAGCCGAAAGAAATCTAAAAGCGTGAAGATAGATACCCCTGAGGACAATATCAAGATCTCTAAATTTCTGAAAACTACCTATACCAGCTCTAGGGTGAGCTACATTCGTGAGGTACTAGATGAAGAGCCTATGGTCCTAGAAATTGCAGCTGACCAGGGCATAGTTCCGTCCGTCTCTGAGGAAGATCCCATTCTCGTCAATGGCCAGAACTCGAGGGGCCAACCCTGACTTGAGGATGGTCGATCTTCCTGACGTTGATGAACTAATGGAAGAAGAGGACCTCAACGTGAATGACAATGAGGGTAGGAGAATTAGAGAAATCATCAACGAGTCTCTGGAATTTCGAGACGGTCCTGAAATGGAGCATGTGGACGAGCTGGAGGAGGTAGTCATCAATCCTGACTATCTGAAACAAAAAATTAAACTCGGGGGCCAGCTATCTCCGGAAGAGAAGGAAAAAATCATCCCCCTCTTGAAAAACAGTCTCGACGTCTTCGCTTGGAGGGTCGAAGACATGAGGGGGATCAACGAAGAAGTAGCCCTCCACCGCTTGGAAGTTGATCCATTGGCAAAAACAATCTCACAAACAAGGAGAAATTTTGCAAGGGACAATGAGAAAACTATCAAAGAAGAGGTGCAAAAGTTACTTAGCGCCGGAATTATTCGAGAAGTAAAATACCCCGTTTGGTTGGCCAATGTGGTAATGGTAAAGAAGCAAAATGGAAAGTGGCGAATGTGCATAGATTTCACAGATCTTAACAAGGCCTTCCCTAAAGACAGTTATCCTCTCCTCACAATAGACAAGTTGGTTGACTCCATTGCTGGACACCAAACACTTAGTTTCCTAGATGCCTATTCAGGCTAGCATCAGATCAAAATGGCGGAAGAGGACATCGAGAAGACGGCCTTCCAAACACCTGGGGGAAATTATTGCTATGTCATGATGCCCTTTGGGCTCAAGAATGCGGGTGCCACGTACCAACGTATGGTGAATGAGGTATTTGGTGCACAAATAGGCCGGAACATGGAAGCCTACATTGATGATATGGTCATTAAGACCAAGGAGGGTATTCATACCCCTGACTTGGAAGATACAATAAACAACCTTCGAGCCAACAACATGAAGTTAAACCCAAGTAAGTGTGTATTTGGGGTAACAGCTGAAAAGTTCTTGGGCTTCATGGTGTCACAAAGGGGAATAGAGGAAAACCCCAAGAAGATCAAAGCCCTAATCGACATGAAGGAACCTACTAGTATCAAGGAGGTTCAAAGATTAAACAGAAGAATAGCGGCACTTGGAAGATTCATTGCCAAATCCGCTGAAAAGTCACTGCCATTCTTCAAGGTATTGAAGGGTACCAAGAGCTTCTCCTGGACTCCCGAATGATCCGAAGCATTCCTCCAGTTGAAGGAGTACTTGGGTTCCCCTCCCTTTCTTAGCAGTCCGATTACCGGGGAGATGTTATACGTATTCCTAGCCGCCACTGACCATGCAGTCGCAGCTGTTCTAGTTCGAAATGAAAAAGGAATGCAGAAGCCCGTCTACTATGTCTCTAAGGCATTGTCAGACGTAGAGAGCAGATATTTAAACGTGGAAAAGATAGCGTACGCACTAGTCATTGCCTCAAGAAAACTACGTGCCTACTTTTCTGCACATCCCATCACTGTGTATACCAACGAACCACTGAAGAAAATTCTGCACAAATTGGATGGCTCTGGACGTCTCCTAAATTGGTCTATCGCTCTTATCGAGTTTGATATCACTTACCAACCAAGGAAGACCCTCCTGGCACAGCCCTTGGTTGACTTCATGGTTGAGACTGCCTTCATGGGTGAACATGTCCCCATTTCCCGTAAGCAAAACACCACGAAAGAGGAAGAAGAGTCTCCCATCGAACTCCCGTCCAATTGTTGGGTTTTATACACTGATAGGTCAGTGACAAAGGAGAGAAGCGGAGCTGGAGTTGTACTAGCAAGCCCGAAAGGAGAGTACACTATGCAAGACATTATTCGATTCAAGTTCCCTGCCTCCAACAACCAAGCAGAATACGAAGCTCTAATATTTGGTATTGAGTTGGCCTCCTATTATGGAGCAATAAAGGTGGCGGCATTCTGTGACTCTCAACTTGTTGTCAAACAAGTGAAGGGAGAATATAACACCCAAAATTCCACCCTTACCAAATATAGAGACCTTGTCCTAGACATGACGAAGAAGATGGAATTTTTCAAAATCAAGCAAATAGGCAAGAAAAATAACCAAATAGCGGACGTTCTATCTAAACTAGCGACTATGGATGTGTTTGAGTCTAACTCCAATCCATACGTAGTTTTTGCTGAAGAACCCGCATATGAAAGACTACAAGTTATGCTCCTAGATGGAGAGGAGAGATGCTGGATCGATGACTACATAGACTACATCAAAAAGAGCCAACTCCCGGAAGATGAGGCACAAGCAAAACTTATCAAGAAGAGGTCACCAAGGTTCGTTGTGATGAACGGAGTCCTCTACCGAAGATCTTTCAGTAAGCCCCTATTGAGGTGTGTCTATCCAAGAAAATTGAGAACCTCTTGGCGGAAGTACATGAAGGTGTTTGTGGCGGACACCCGGGGGCCAGAACCTTAGCTGACAAGATCATCTCGCTAGGTTATTATTAGCCAAACCTGAGGGAGGACGCGCACGCCTATGTTAGAAAATGTGACAAGTGCCAGAGATTCTCCGACTTTCCTAGACTACCGGCAGTCGAGCAAACACTTGTAATACCTACATGGCCATTTGATATGTGGGGGATCGACATCATCGGACCCTTCCCTCCCGCCCGAGGCAATTGCAAGTACTTGATAGTAGCTGTTGATTACTTTTCCAAGTGGATAGAAGCGAAAGCATTGGCCAAGATAACGGAATAGAACGCGATCAAATTTGTCCACGGCCACATCTGGTGTCGATTCGGACTCCCTCACACAATTGTTTCTGATCATGGACTCCAATTTTCTATGGCATTTACAACAGAGTTGGAAAGAGTCAAAGTCCGCCACGCAAAGTCATATGTAAGCAGACCCCAAGGCAATGGTCAAGCAGAGGCTGTCAACAAATTAGTCCTAACATCCCTTACTAAGAACCTTGAAGGACGCGAGGGAAGATAGTTGGACGAACTTCCCCTAGCCTTATGGGTTGTTCGCACAACCACCCGGGGGCCAACCAAGGAAACCCCATTCGCACTGACCTTCGGTTCTGAGGCTATGTTACCCGCTGAGATGGCCATCCCTACTGTGAGAAATTCCCATTATGATGAGCAAGTCAACAAGGTTAATAGGCTCCTAGACCTAGACCTGAGAGATGAAAAACGACTAGCTGCACATATGAGGATGGTAAACTACAAACAAAGGACCAAGGCATACCATGACAAGAGGGTCATCAGAAGAGTATTCCAAGTAGGCGATTGGGTACTTAGAAAAATTGAGGCCACTGGTCGGTAGGCAGAACAAAACAAGCTCTCCCCAAATTGGAAAGGTCCCTATATTATCACTCAAGTCATTCGAGAAGGGACCTATAGATTAGAGACTAAGGAGGGAAAGGAACTCAAGCATCCATGGCATTCCGACAACCTTCAAAAATACTATCATTAATGTTAGTATATTTTTTGTAATAGATTAGTTTTCAGCTTTCAATCTTTTACTTTTTCAGTATGGTAGGATTGCAGTTCGAGGTAATCAAAGTTCAGTTTATGAAATTTACTTCTTCAAACATGCAAAGCAACCACCACTACTAGCACATGGGAAGACGAGGATCTTATCCCCGACTCTTACACACGGAACAACGAGGACATCATCCTCGACTTACAAACATGTCAAAGTCAAAACGACTACTTGACCAACAATTCATATTCAGACGGCCAAGACCGAGGAACCTTCCTCGGCCTACTGGTTCATCACACGTCTTGACGAGGGCCCACCTCGACTCAATGACTAACAAGCTCTAACTGCCAAGACCGAGGACCCTTCCTCGACCTACTGGCTCACCTTACATCTTGACGAGGGCCCACCTCGACTCTATGACTACAGGTTCTAACAGTCAAGACCAAGGACCTCTCCTCGGCCTACTGACTTGCTTTATGTTAAAGACAAGGAAACACCTTGTCACAATGACTACAGGCATCACACATCTAAAACCTGTGCACGAGTCATCTTCATCGGCATAATGAGACTGAAAAGAAGAAAACAACCAACAGTCAAGACCGAGGTGCCCTCCTCGGCTTAATGACTTGAGGTTCAGTCGAGACCGAGGAACCACACCTCGGCCTAATGACTCATCTTATAAGCAAGGAACGAGGAACCTTCCTCGACTTCCTCCCAAAAACAAGACTTGTACTTGTGCATAGCCCACAAACAAGCGGTCAAACAATTCATAACTATCAATGCGACATGAATTGAAACAAAAGGACTTCTTCATTAATATTCAGTGAAAATTACAAGTCCTAGCCCTATTACAACAAAAGAAAAGGAAAATCCAAAGTCTGCACATCTTCAAAGGGTTTTTCCAGAAACTCCTCGGTGGCGGCATCAGTGGCAGGAGGGGTGGTCTGCTCAGTTTGTGCATTTGCATGAGCTTCCTCGGTAGCACCACCCCGGCTTCATCCTCCATCTCCTCGTCCTCAATCATCTCCACCAAAAGGCTTGGATATTGCCAGAATCAACAGATGGGGGAACCCAAGCCTCTCGGCCAGCCCGAGCATCCTCCCTGGCCATAATGCCCAAATTGTACTAGGAGAAAGGGACAAGATGATGGAGGGCCCTAGCCTCCTTGTCAAATTGATCATGGATGATCAGCCGAGCAATGGTATTCACATCCAGACCAATGGAGGAATCAGCCAAAAGACGACGAGCCAGATGAAGAAGTAACAACTCTTACTTAAATTAACTAATAAAAAAAAGTAACAAATCTTAATTTAAGTCAACCATTTGACTTGTCAAGTGTGTATACCGCCACACACTTTCATTTCTAATATTATTATATTTTTGGGTAAGTTTCTTTTATATTGAGATATCCAAAATAAAAATTAGTCTTTCTTATATTCGAACGAGGAAGTATGGTAATAAAAGACCCTGTTGGCGATATTCACGGGATTGCAAAGGATTGGAATCACGAGATTACAGGAATCACGGATTACAGGGAAATCAAATATTTCCCCTACATAATCTTTCCTTAATGATAGAGATTGATTAGGATTAATTTGGGTAGATAATCCTCATTACTTGTGTATATATATGTAACATAATGTAACCATTATTCTTGTGGTGAATAATATACATATCCTTAAAATTATTAGATGTTCATGTTGTGCCGCAACTCACGAAGAACTTAATCTCTATCAGTAAACTTACATCCTATTTTCCTGTTTCGGTTTATTTTAATGATTCTACATTTTTTATTCAGCATCGGCACAACAAGGAAATCTTGGCAAGAGGCAGGCGTGATCGTGGTCTCTACATCTTAGAACAAGGACATCAAGCTTTTTTTTCTGCTATTAGTTCTAGTACTAGTCGTTTACGTGCTCCATTTGAGATATGGCACTCTAGACTTGGCCATGTCTCTAATGACACCATTTCTCTTCTAGTTAAGTTAGGTTGTTTACAAGTTACTTCATTGTTGCCTAAACCTTCAGTTTGCACTTCTTGTCAACTTGCCAAGAGCAAGCAATTGTCTTTCACTATCAATAACAAACGTGCTTCTCACGTGCTTGATTTAGTCCATTGCGATTTATGGGGACCTGCGCCTGTTGTATCTTCTAATGGTTATCACTATTATGCTATTTTTGTTGACGACTATTCACGGTTTACTTGGTTTTATCCGTTGCGAGCAAAATCTGAATTCTATGATATATTGGTTGCTTTCTCTACCTTTGTTCAGAATCATTTTCAATGCACTCTTAAAGTTTTTCAAAGTGACGGTGGAACAGAGTTTACTAATCATCGAGTTCAACAATATTTTTGTGAAAAGGGTATTCATCATAATGTCTCTTGTCCACATACGCAAGCACAAAATGGTCGGGCCGAACGCAAGCATCGTCATGTCACAGAAACGGGTCTTGCTATGATGTTCAATGCTCATGTCCCGGCTGCCTTATGGGTTGATGCATTTTCTTCTGCAGTATATACCATCAACCTACGCTTTGCCTTCATCCGTATTACATGGATGGACTCCATTTGAATTACTTTATCACACAAAGCCTAATTATGAAAATTTTCATCCTTTTGGGTGTCGTGTTTTTCCCTGTCTCCGGGATTATGCGAAGAATAAGTTCTCTCCCCGTAGCGCTCCGTGTATCTTTTTGGGCTACAGCAGCAACTACAAGGGGTTTCGGTGTCTCGATCCTTCAACAGGCCGTATATATGTCACTAGGCATGCACAATTTGATGAACAACATTTTCCATATTCCACCATTTCGGTGGGTGCTCTCTCACTTTCTGATCTTCAAGTCTCCTCTTTTCTGGAGCCGGCTCGAGTTACTTCTGGTTTCTCATCTCCGTCCAAGCCCAGCTCATCTCCAGCTTCTGTTGGGTCTCCATCTTCTGGACCATGTGACTTATGCAGTCCTGCCTGTGATGAGCCGCCTGCCACTCAAGCTTCTCCGCCACAGCCCACTTCTCATAATGAGAATCTTCAACATGTGCCGTCTCCTTCTGTGGCTCCCTCAAGACTTCCTTCGTCTCAAGCAACTACTGGACACGCCATGACTACACGGTCCAAAGTCGGTATTTTCAAGCCCAGGCACTTTGTGGACATCGCACACACTGCTCTCCTCACTTCTCTCCTTGCTGCATCTGAACCTAAAGGGTTTAAATCAGCGAGAAACATTCCCACTGGCTAGCCGCCATGGATGAAGAAATTTTGGCTCTTCGCCAAAACAATACTTGGGATCTTGTCCCTCGTCCACCTGGTGCAAATGTTGTTGGTTCCAAATGGGTTTTTTGCACGAAGTATCTTGCTGATGGTTCCATTGATCGGTATAAAGCCCGTCTCGTGGCTCAAGGTTTTACCCAACTTCATGGCTTCGATTATTCGCACACATTTAGTCCTGTCGTCAAGGCCTCTACTGTCCGCATTATCCTTTCCTTGGCTGTGCTTCATAAGTGGCCTCTTCGTCAACATGACGTCAAAAATGCATTTCTAAATGGTTTGCTTTCTGAAACCGTTTATATGGAGCAACCTCCAGGATACCTTGACCCCCATCGTCCTCATCATGTTTGCAAGTTAAACAAAGCTCTTTATGGCCTTAAACAGGCACCTTGCTCTTGGTTTCAGCGGTTTAGTGCTTTCCTGTTACACCTTGGTTTTTCTTGCAGCCGTGCTGATACATCTCTTTTTATCTTTCGTCAAGGGTCTGCCATTCTCTATTTACTCGTCTATGTTGACGATATAATCCTCACGGGTAATGCACCTGATGTTCTTCATCGATTTATTTCTCGTCTTCAAGCTGAGTTTGCTATTAAAGATCTTGGTCGTCTTAATTATTTTTTGGGCCTTGAGGTCACTTATACTGATTCGGGTCTCTTTCTCAGTCAGTCTAAATATGCCCATGATATACTTAGTCGAGCTCAGCTTCTTGACTCCAAGCCCGTTTCAACTCCTCTCTCTGCTGGAACTATTATTACTAGTGCAGGTTCTCCCTTTGCCGATCCCACCACATATCGCTCCTTGGTCGGAGCGCTCCAATACTTGACAATAACACGCCCGGATCTTTCCTATGCTGTCAACCTTGTTAGCCAGTTTCTTCATTCACCGACTACTGATCACTTCCAGGCAGTCAAACGCATTTTGCGTTATGTCAAAGGAACTCTCAATTTCGGTCTGTCCTTCTCTTACTCCCCAGATTCATCAGTTGAAGGCTACTCTGATGCGGACTGGGCTCGATGCTTGGAAACAAGACGATCTACTTACGGTTATTCTATTTTTCTTGGTGGTAATCTGGTCTCTTGGAGTGCCAAGAAGCAACCCACAGTTGCTCGGTCAAGTTGTGAGTCGGAATACCGTGCAATGGCTAACACTGCTGCTGAAATAGTTTGGGTCACTAACCTCTTGCGTGAGCTTCATGTTCAGATTTCTAACTCTCCACTCTTGCTTTGTGATAACAAGAGTGCTATCTTTCTAAGTCAAAATCCAGTTGCTCATAAGCGTGCCAAGCACATCGACCTGGACTACCATTTTGTTCGTGAATTAGTTTCTTCCGGCAAGCTCCTCACCAAGTTCGTCCCCTTCGCTTCTTCGGGACAGTTTGCCGACATATTCACAAAAAGCTTAGCTAGGCCGCTCTTTGAACTCTTTCGATCCAAGCTTCGAGTTGGTCCGAATCCCGTCTCTCGCTTGAGGGGGGGTGTTGGCGATATTCACGGGATTGCAAAGGATTGGAATCACGAGATTACACGGAATCACCAGATTACAGGGAAATCAAATATTTCCCCTACATAATCTTTCCTTAATGATAGAGATTGATTAGGATTAATTTGGGTAGATAATCCTCATTACTTGTGTATATATATGTAACATAATGTAACCATTATTCTTGTGGTGAATAATATACATATCCTTTCGGACCCACTTTGAAATTCAAATATAAACCCAAATAAACAACAATTTAAGAACCCATCTCAATTAGGGACGGATCCAGTATTTTAAAATTGCGTGGGCTTGATATTTAAAAATTATTGTAAACAATAATAACAGTGAAAAATAACTTCATATATATATAAAAAAAAAAAGTTACATATAATCAATGACTTTGATTAAAAAAAAAAAATCAAAATTTAGCCCACGTTAATTACATACTATATCCGCCCGATATCTCAATACCCCAATTTGCATCCCAATTATATTTGGCTTGTCGGTCTCCATTGCTTGGTAGGTGGTGGTGTTATTGCTTGGTAGGTGTTGTTGCCGCGTTGGTGTGAGAGGTGCATTCGTTTGCATGGTGGATATTATTTTCTTTCACTTTGTTTTTTATTTCTAATTTTAACAACAATATTCAACTTGATTTAAAAAGGAAATTTGATCAGAAAGTTCTTCTTGGTCAATCAAATTGAACTTTAATAAAAAAATTATGAAAATTTGATTATCATCGTGCTATTTTGAAAATAATTATTGATACATCAATATAAACATTATTAATAACTATTTTCAAAAATCCAATAAGTTAATAATTTATCATTAAATGTTGATCAAATTTCAATTTAGTTAACGAAAAAATCAAATGACGATATTTATTTCGAGACGTGGAAAGTCACGGAGCCGAGTGAGCATATAGTTAGTGACCAAGTAAAGCTCCTACTTAAAAGTTAAAACTTTAAGTGCAAGTGTATTAAATAGAAAGAAATATTTTATAGAGGGAGCAATAGTGAAACTTAGGCTCCGTTTGTTTAGCATAAAACATTTTTCGGAAAATGATTTCCTGCAAAATGTTTTTCGAAAAATGAAAATATTTTCCAAAAAATGAGATAAACATGTTTAGCGTAAAACATTTTCTCAATTTTTCGGTCTGAAACAAACACCGAAAAATGGAAAAAATGTTTTTCGAAAAACATTTTCCCCCAAACAAACGGAGCCTTAGAGGCAAAAATGAAAAAGTTAAATATTGGCTGATGTGGCAATCAATAAGTTGAATTATATTTTGGCCAAAATATGTTAATTCTCCTTAACACAACTATACTCCTTTGTTTTTGTCTCATTTCAAATTGTAAAATTTGTTATTTTAAGTATCTTATCTAAAATTACAAAAGCTCAAAATGAAAACTTTATAATATTTTTTAATCAAAGGTCTTTTTTATAAGCAAGGAGCGAGGAACCACACCTCGGCCTAATGACTCGTCTTATAAGCAAGGAACGAGGAACCTTCCTCGACTTCCTCCCAAAAACAAGACTTGTACTTGTGCATAGCCCACAAACAAGCAGTTAAACAATTCATAACTATCAACACGACATGAATTGAAACAAAAGGACTTCTTCATTAATATTCATTGAAAATTACAAGTCCTAGCCCTATTACAACAAAAGAAAAGGAAAATCCAAAGTCTGCACATCTTCAAAGGGTTTTTCCAAAAACTCCTCGGTGGCGGCATCAGTGGCGGGGAGGGTGGGTCGCTCCCGGTTTGTGCATTTGCATGAGCTTCCTCGGTAGCACCACCCCCGGCTTCATCCTCCATCTCCTCGTCCTCAATCATCTCCACCAAAAGGCTTGGATATTGCCGGAATCAACAGATGGGGGAACCCAAGCCTCTCGGCCAGCCCGAGCATCCTCCCTGGCCATAATGCCCAAATTGTACTAGGAGAAAGGGACAAGATGATGGAGGGCCCTAGCCTCCTTGTCAAATGGAGGAATCAGCCAAAAGACGACGAGCCAGATGTAGGTAGCCGTCCTCGAACATGGTGGTCGTCCTCTCATCCACGGCCTCTTTAAAAGCCGGACTGGCCTTGAAACGGGTAACGGCCTCCTCTTTACTTAAAGGAAGGGTAGCTTTCAGACCCCGGTACTTCGCCTCAGCCTCCTCGTCCCTCACCTGGACCTCGGCTTTGAGCCTCTCCATCTCGGCCAATTCGGCATCCTTCAGCCGGAGAGACTCCTCAGCTTTCAAATGGGACACCTCGGCCTCCACCTTAGCCTGGACGGCCTCAAGATCAGTGTCCTTGGCCTTCAACAGCTCGGCCCGAGGCTGCCTTCTCGATCTCACCCTTCCTCTGGGCTGCCTTAACCTCATACAACTGCTTATCCGCAGCCTTGGCCAGGACATTCTCGTAGACCGTCACGGTAGCAAGCTACAAGATAAATCAATGTTAGACATTCTATCAAGTACAAAGTTACGAGATTAAAGATACGAGATACGAGATAGTTACCTCGGAAATTAGAAGTCCCTTACGGCCTAGCAAGTTCTCCTTGCTCGGCTTGTCTCGAACCAGCTTCTCAAAAGCCTCCTAGTCCAATGCCCTTTGAATAGGAGCTCGGCCTAGTCTCACAAGAGCACCTTCCCTTGTCTGCAAAGGGATGCCCCTCAGAGCGGGAACATTAGCCACCAATCGTCGAGTAAGCTCCTCGGCATCATCATAATTCTTAATGGTTTGGACAGTGAGGGCTGGAGGAGCTTGAGGATTTGAAGACTCAACAGCAGCCCGTTTATCTTGGGGCTCCTCAGCAGTAGCACCTTGGGGCCTCATCGAACTTGAGCGCCGTTGGACGAGGTCAGTTGTCTAGGCAGACGGGATGTCGAATTCCAACTCAGTAGCATCAACATGGGGGCTATGCCCCTTCCTCGATGTCAACAACTTCCCCTCGTAACTTGACGGGGAGAGGTTGATCTCCCTTGGCATTCAGAAGAAGGTTGCGACGGGTGGCCTCATCCTTCCTATCAGTTAAGGCCAAGATCTTGGCCATACGTCGTCTCTTTTTAATCAGATCAGTGGCACTCAAGTTTTCCATTGATAACTCTGCCTCCTGCTCGGGGGATAAATCTGCAAATACGAGGAAGAGATGGTCACATTACAAAATGGATTAAAACAGACAGTAAAAAACATAAATGTCAAAGGCAAGGATAAAGCAATTACATCCTACGACGTCAGTTTCCCTAAGGCATTGATCCTTAGGGTTGAGCTTGCAACGCTCGCATTCATAATGGAACACAAGGCCAGGATGGGTCCTCCAGTCGTTAAACCGTCTTCCCCTTTTAACGACGACGAGGGGTTCCAGTTCCACCCCATCCTTTGGTCCTGGCATTAATCCAGCTTGGACATAATAGCGCTCATCGGCCTCCAAGGTAGCCCAGTCAAGGAACCCGACTTCTAAAAATTCCTTGAGGCGCTTGATTAAGTCCTTAGTCCACCCAAACTTCTGCACTTGACTAGACGCAGACGGCACGTCAGAAGGAGAGGGGAACTCCCAGCCTCGTCGGCTCTCTACCCTAATCACATGATTCTCCCAGCCTCCTACCTGGCTAGACATAGGGAGGATAATCTTCGGTTTCCTGGACTCACTCCGTAAGACGAGGAGACGAGTGCCCTTCATATATCCAATAGAGAAGAAGTGACGAAAGGCGGCTTGGGTAGGCTCGTAACCTAAGGTACGTCACAAAACTATGAAACTGACGAGGACCCTAGTCCCGTTAGCTCCCAGCATGGCCGGGATAGCCTTCACGTCACCCAGAAATTCGTTGATAAAGGGGTCCAAAGGGAGACGAAGTCCCTATTGAAATTGCTTGAAATAGAAGTGGACGTGGTTGTCGTTATAGTAAAAACTATTCTCCTCGGCATCAGTTGCGAAGGTGGGTTTGCCGATATAAGTTAGCCGAAACTCATTCCTATCCATCCCGTATCTCGAGTATAATTGCTCCAACATGGGATCCCCGACCTTAGGTGGTCTATCTCGGCCTCGTCCTCCTCTTTCTCGGCCTCCCCTTCCTCGGCCTCCCTTTCCTTCAACTTGCTCGCCCTCCACGAAGGCATCAACTATTTTGGTAGATGAGGAGGCTTCACCCCCTCTTCCCGTCATATCTGCAAAATGCCAAGGATCTAAAGTTAGTTTCATCGTCCAAGGCTGGGCTTAAGACGGGGAAGAGGGATGCCCCTCCTCGTCATTACAGTTAAGGCCGAGGAGGGAGCCTTACCACTCACACGCTCACGAGCTATATGATCCAAAGACGGGTAGAACAAATTGATGTGCTCTATCATCTCAGCCCTATCTCGAACAAGACAACATTGAGGGATTCGAATCAATTCTGTCTATCCTCGTATTGTCTCATGCGTTCGTACTTCGTCAACATTTTTCCTATCTCCGCCAAGGTCATCAACAACCATGGTCCTCTCTCTCTCTCTGGTAAACTCTCAAATTGCCCTTGTGTTATCCATAAATGAATCGAGGGGAATGATCCCAAGAACGAGCCATTTTCTAAAGGAGACAAAGGATCAATGGGAGTTCAAACAAATATTCAAGAAAATCAAAAGCTTCAAAGAGCTTCAAAGCTCAACAATGGCGGTCTGGAAATCCCAAAACCTATCAAAACCCTAGAAATTGCAAGGGTGAACACGGAGAACGGTAAAAGGGAGAAATGTATACCTGTTTTCTGAAGAACGGACGGAATCGGACGACTGAATCAACTTCGCCGGAAAATTCAAGGTTCACCGGAGTTTCTGGGCTCAAGAACACGGTGAAATTTGGAATCTTGCAAGCTGCGCTCTCAAATTGCCTAAGCGAAGAAAGGTTAAAATGAGAGGGAATTGGGGTTTTATACTCACCAAAATCGGGTCAAACCCGATAGTAAGGCGGGCTAATGGGCTTGGAGCCCCAAGAATTAATTGCTCGTAACAACTTCCAAGGCATGTCAGACCTGGGGGCCCACGCATCATCATCATGCTCCAAGAATTAATTGCCTAACCAAAGAAAGGTTAAAATGAGAGGGAATAGGGGTTTTATACTCACCAAAATCGGGTCAAACCCGATAGTAAGGCGGGCTAATGGGCTTGGCGCCCCAAGAATTAATTGCTCGTAACAACTTCCAAGGCATGTCAGACCTGGGGGCCCACGCATCATCATCATGCTAATAACCGGCGGATAATGGAACGGGGCTCAGTTGAAGCGGCTTCGACATGTGGCAACCTGTTCGTATTCTCATAGCCGAGGACGAGATGACTTTCTCCTCGTCATAAGTCGAGCTAGAAAGTCGGGGCCACCGAACAAGATAAACCGAGATACAACTATGGGCTTGTCCGGGTCAGGCTCAAGCGGATTGGGCCCTAAACATAATCCGTCTCAGAGTTACGAGAAACAACAATGAGCTTCCTCGATCTCGTACATTGTCGTCAATAAGGCCAATCTAGGCCCAACAAGCAATAATAATAGGCCCCAACTATGAATGCCGAGGATACCTCTCTCGTATGTCGAGATCATCTCCATAGAGGACGAGGTGCCTCCCTCGGTCTTGATGTTATCAATGGGCTTTCTATGTTACTTGTTCCCTCCCCGGCTCATCATGGACCGAGAAGCCATGAATGAAGAGGAGAGAAAAGTTCGCACCTCGTCGTATCTCCATATGACGAGGAGACAAAATCATTCACCTCGGCATATCTTCATGCCAACAGAACTGAACATGACGAGGAGACAAATTCATGCATCTCGGCCTATCTGCAAGTGACGAGATAAGGAAATTACTCTCCTCGGCTTACCGGCAAACAGTTATAACAATCATATTCAAACAAGGATTCAGCAGTTACAATCTTATCAGAATTGTAACCACCTCCTACAATACAGATCAAATAAGGACTCCTTAACAAATATAATCCTCCTGTGATTATATCTTATCTCTTTACAGTCCAAGTTCAACATGGATTCTGTCAATCCATCCCTATAAATACAAGTCATATATCACATTAGAGGGTACGTTACTTTTTATATTCCGAAACTCTGTCAATTTAGTTTCTTATCACAAAATCGTGAACTTATTCTTAAGCCGGAGGGCCTTCGCTGGTGAAGCCCCGGCTTAGTTTATGTGTTTTACCTTATTTTCAGGTTAAGCAATTGCTGGAACAAACAATCGCTTGAATTTTGACTGATTTAACGATTTTGGCATCATCACCAATATTGTTAGACGGGCGAAATACAATTTTTTCTTAATTTCCGTTTTCAATGTTTTTTCTTTTGCAATTTAAAAATGGGACATAGGCAGTATACGAAATCCATTTTGCACTCTTGCATGCATTTTATCCCACTTCGTTATTTTGTATTTAAAAATGTTTCACCAAATCACCTCCATCTAATGTTTATCTAATAAACATGATTTTTTTTAACCAAAAATACTAAAGGACTATAAGGCCCGTTTGTTTCCAGGAAAATGAGGGGAAAATGTTTTTCGGAAAACGTTTTCCCCATTTTTCGGTGTTTGGTAATTTTTCGGAAAACGTTTTTTCCATTTTTCCCGAAACATGTTTGTTTTCCGGAAAATGTTTTCCCCATTTTCCGGTGTTTGGTAGTTTTCCGAAAAATGGAGAAAATATTTTTCGGAAAACATTTTCCGCCGTTTCTAAGGAAGTTGTTTTCTTGATTTTTCCTAAGAAATTTGTTTTCCGGAAAATGGTGCAAAAAAAGTGGATGGATATTATTTTAATAATAATAATAATAATAATAATAATAATAATAATAATAATAATAATAATAATAATAATAATAATAATAATAATAATAAAATAATAATAATAATAATAAAATAATAATAAAATAATAATAAAATAATAATAAAATATTAATAATAATAATAATAATAAAATAATAAAATAATAATAATAATAAAATGATAATAAAATAATAATTAAATAATAATAATAATAATAATAATAAAATAATAATAATAAAATAATATTAAAAAATAATAATAATAAAATAATAATAATAAAATAATAATAATAAAATAATAATAAAATAATAATAATAATAATAATAAAATAATAATTAATAATAATAATAAAATAATAATAAAATAATAATAATAATAATAATAATAATAATAATAATAACATAATAATAAAATAATAATAAAATAATAATAATAATAATAATAATAAAATAATAATAATAAAATAATAATAAAATAATAATAATAATAATAATAATAATAAAAATAATAAAATAATAATAAAATAATAATAAAATAATAATAAAATAATAATAATAATAAAATAAATAATTAAAATAAATAATTAAAATAAATAATTAAAATAAATAATTAAAATAAATAAATAAATAATAATAAAATAATAGTAATAATTATAATAATAATAATTTTCCGAAAAACATCTTCATTTTCCGGAAAACGTTTTCCCCATTTTCCTAAGGAAGTTGTTTTTCAGGAAAACATCTTCCTCATTTTTCGGAAAACGTTTTCCATATTTTCGGAAAACTTTTTCCTTTTCCGGAAAACATTTTCTAGGAAATCATTTTCCGGAAGTCATTTTCCCCGAAACAAACGGAGCCTAAGTATAGTTTGCGAGTGTAGGGTTAAACATATTTGGGCCTACTTTTGACATTCTTTTTTTATTTCAGACAATAATTGGTTAAGAGTCATTTAGAGGATATTTTGTTGAGATTTCTCACCTCGAATGCCTAGAATTTTTGCGAACTCAAAACATGCACATGAAAAATAAAATGACAATTAATAACAGTTTAAACAGAAGTAAATCCTGAAATAAACAGAGTAATGAAAAACAGAAATAACGAGAAGAATAAAGAGAATTCGGCTCAGGCCCAAGTATCCTTTTGATCCGAAATTCAGCCACAATACAAGGTCACCGATCCAAGGTGTTGCTAAGTATCCGAAAGGCAGCAAAGCAGTCCAAGAACACCCAATACAGACCCCAAACAATTTCGGCAGCCACAGCAAAAGGCAATACAGCCTAACCTTAAAACCACAACCCACAGTCTTTGTTATGCCTCGCCAACACAAACACACACATTGTTCAGATTAAGAACCTAACTGAGGTATAGCACCTAGACAGAATATGAGAGTAGAAGAAAACGATCTGAACCTCGAACAACCTCACACGACTCTCAACTATACCTCTGCAAATAAGCTCACTAAACCCTCTCTATTTACCCTAAAGAGAAAATCCCAAAAATGTGTATAGACCGTGTGTTGTTGTGACTGCAAAGGGAGGGTGTAGGGGTTTAAATAGGGGCTGATGGAAGAGATAAGAAGAAGAAGATAGCGATAAACACTTATCCGATCGACCGAATCAACCGCGAAGGAGGAGGAACGACGCGGCGAAATCACCGCAGAAGGAAACCAAAAATTGATCGCAAACTTGGTGATAAAGAACCAAGTCAAAGTCAACTTCAGCAATTAAATATACGTTGGAAACAAAAAAGGGGCCAGAGGAAAAAAGGTTACTGCTCGCAATGGGCTGCTCACATTTTGGGCCTATGCCCAAATAAACATAATAACATTCTCCACCTTGGATCAAGTGCCGGTTCGTGACACACCAGTGCAATTCACGATGAACTCATAGGATACACTTACTGGGTATAGTCATCATCGCCTTAGCCTTCGACACTTGATCCAACACAAAGTTAGAACAAAGTACGGAAGACAAAAATCTAGTTTATTCCTATCACATAGAAAGGAACGAAACTAGACACCCCAACTCCCGAATGATCCGAAGCATTCCTCCGGTCGAAGGAGTACTTGGGTTCCCCTCCCTTTCTTAGCAGTCCGATTACCGGGGAGATGTTATACGTATTCCTAGCCGCCGCCACGACCATGCAAATAAATGCTCTAGTTCGAAATGAAAAAGGAATGCGTAAGCCCGTCTACTATGTCTCTAAGGCATTGTCAGACATAGAGAGCAGATATTTAAACGTGGAAAAGATAGCGTACGCACTAGTCATTGCCTCAAGAAAACTACGTGCCTACTTTTCTGCACATCCCATCACTGTGTATACCAACGAACCACCGAAGAAAATTCTGCACAAATTGGATGGCTCCGAACGTCTCCTAAATTGGTCTATCGCTCTTATCGAGTTTGATATCACTTACCAACCAAGGAAGACCCTCCTGGCACAGCCCTTGGTTGACTTCATGGTTGAGACTGCCTTCATGGGTGAACATGTCCCCATTTCCCGTAAGCAAAACACCACGAAAGAGGAAGAAGAGTCTCCCATCGAACTCCCGTCCAATTGTTGGGTTTTATACACAGATGGGTCAGTGACAAAGGAGAGAAGCGGAGCTGGAGTTGTACTAGCAAGCCCGAAAGGAGAGTACACTATGCAAGACATTATTCGATTCAAGTTCCCTGCCTCCAACAACCAAGCAGAATACGAAGCTCTAATATTTGGTATTGAGTTGGCCTCCTATTATGGAGCAATAAAGGTGGCGGCATTCTGTGACTCCCAACTTGTTGTCAAACAAGTGAAGGGAGAATATAACACCCAAAATTCCACCCTTACCAAATATAGAGACCTTGTCCTAGACATGACGAAGAAGATGGAATTTTTCAAAATCAAGCAAATAGGCAGGAAAAATCACCAAATAAATGGGACGTTCTATCTAAACTAGCGACTATGGATGTGTTTGAGTCTAACTCCAATCCATAAGTAGTTTTTGCTGAAGAACCCGCATATGAAAGACTACAAGTTATGCTCCTAGATGGAGAGGAAAGATGCTGGATCGATGACTACATAGACTACATCGAAAAGAGCCAACTCCCGGAAGATGAGGCACAAGCAAAACTTATCAAGAAGAGGTCACCAAGGTTCGTTGTGATGAACGGAGTCCTCTACCGAAGATCTTTCAGTAAGCCCCTATTGAGGTGTGTCTATCCAAGAAAATTGAGAACCTCTTGGCGGAAGTACATGAAGGTGTTTGTGGCGGACACCCGGGGGCCAGAACCTTAGCTGACAAGATCATCTCGCTAGGTTATTATTAGCCAAACCTGAGGGAGGACGCGCACGCCTATGTTAGAAAATGTGACAAGTGCCAGAGATTCTCCGACTTTCCTAGACTACCGGCAGTCGAGCAAACACTTGTAATACCTACATGGCCATTTGATATGTGGGGGATCGACATCATCGGACCCTTCCCTCCCGCCCGAGGCAATTGCAAGTACTTGATAGTAGCTGTTGATTACTTTTCCAAGTGGATAGAAGCGAAAGCATTGGCCAAGATAACGGAATAGAACGCGATCAAATTTGTCCACGGCCACATCTGGTGTCGATTCGGACTCCCTCACACAATTGTTTCTGATCATGGACTCCAATTTTCTATGGCATTTACAACAGAGTTGGAAAGAGTCAAAGTCCGCCACGCAAAGTCATATGTAAGCAGACCCCAAGGCAATGGTCAAGCAGAGGCTGTCAACAAATTAGTCCTAACATCCCTTACTAAGAACCTTGAAGGACGCGAGGGAAGATAGTTGGACGAACTTCCCCTAGCCTTATGGGTTGTTCGCACAACCACCCGGGGGCCAACCAAGGAAACCCCATTCGCACTGACCTTCGGTTCTGAGGCTATGTTACCCGCTGAGATGGCCATCCCTACTGTGAGAAATTCCCATTATGATGAGCAAGTCAACAAGGTTAATAGGCTCCTAGACCTAGACCTGAGAGATGAAAACGACTAGCTGCACAGATGAGGATGGTAAACTACAAACAAAGGACCAAGGCATACCATGACAAGAGGGTCATCAGAAGAGTATTCCAAGTAGGCGATTGGGTACTTAGAAAAATTGAGGCCACCGGCTCGGTAGGCAGAACAAAACAAGCTCTCCCCAAATTGGAAAGGTCCCTATATTATCACTCAAGTCATTCGAGAAGGGACCTATAGATTAGAGACTAAGGAGGGAAAGGAACTCAAGCATCCATGGCATTCCGACAACCTTCAAAAATACTATCATTAATGTTAGTATATTTTTTGTAATAGATTAGTTTTCAGCTTTCAATCTTTTACTTTTTCAGTATGGTAGGATTGCAGTTCGAGGTAATCAAAGTTCAGTTTATGAAATTTACTTCTTCAAACATGCAAAGCAACCACCACTACTAGCACATGGGAAGACGAGGATCTTATCCCCGACTCTTACACACGGAACAACGAGGACATCATCCTCGACTTACAAACATGTCAAAGTCAAAACGACTACTTGACCAACAATTCATATTCAGACGGCCAAGACCGAGGAACCTTCCTCGGCCTACTGGTTCATCACACGTCTTGACGAGGGCCCACCTCGACTCAATGACTAACAAGCTCTAACTGCCAAGACCGAGGACCCTTCCTCGACCTACTGGCTCACCTTACATCTTGACGAGGGCCCACCTCGACTCTATGACTACAGGTTCTAACAGTCAAGACCAAGGACCTCTCCTCGGCCTACTGACTTGCTTTATGTTAAAGACAAGGAAACACCTTGTCACAATGACTACAGGCATCACACATCTAAAACCTGTGCACGAGTCATCTTCATCGGCATAATGAGACTGAAAAGAAGAAAACAACCAACAGTCAAGACCGAGGTGCCCTCCTCGGCTTAATGACTTGAGGTTCAGTCGAGACCGAGGAACCACACCTCGGCCTAATGACTCGTCTTATAAGCAAGGAACGAGGAACCTTCCTCGACTTCCTCCCAAAAACAAGACTTGTACTTGTGCATAGCCCACAAACAAGCAGTTAAACAATTCATAACTATCAACACGACATGAATTGAAACAAAAGGACTTCTTCATTAATATTCAGTGAAAATTACAAGTCCTAGCCCTATTACAACAAAAGAAAAGGAAAATCCAAAGTCTGCACATCTTCAAAGGGTTTTTCCAAAAACTCCTCGGTGGCGGCATCAGTGGCAGGAGGGGTGGTCTGCTCAGTTTGTGCATTTGCATGAGCTTCCTCGGTAGCACCACCCCCGGCTTCATCCTCCATCTCCTCGTCCTCAATCATCTCCACCAAAAGGCTTGGATATTGCCAGAATCAACAGATGGGGGAACCCAAGCCTCTCGGCCAGCCCGAGCATCCTCCCTGGCCATAATGCCCAAATTGTACTAGGAGAAAGGGACAAGATGATGGAGGGCCCTAGCCTCCTTGTCAAATTGATCATGGATGATCAGCCGAGCAATGGTATTCACATCCAGACCAATGGAGGAATCAGCCAAAAGACGACGAGCCAGATGAAGAAGTAACAACTCTTACTTAAATTAACTAATAAAAAAAAGTAACAAATCTTAATTTAAGTCAACCATTTGACTTGTCAAGTGTGTATACCGCCACACACTTTCATTTCTAATATTATTATATTTTTGGGTAAGTTTCTTTTATATTGAGATATCCAAAATAAAAATTAGTCTTTTTTATATTCGGAACAGAGGAAGTATGGTAATAAAAGACCCTGTTGGCGATATTCACGGGATTGCAAAGGATTGGAATCACGAGATTACAGGGAATCACCAGATTACAGGGAAATCAAATATTTCCCCTACATAATCTTTCCTTAATGATAGAGATTGATTAGGATTAATTTGGGTAGATAATCCTCATTACTTGTGTATATATATGTAACATAATGTAACCATTATTCTTGTGGTGAATAATATACATATCCTTAAAATTATTAGATGTTCATGTTGTGCCGCAACTCACGAAGAACTTAATCTCTATCAGTAAACTTACATCCTATTTTCCTGTTTCGGTTTATTTTAATGATTCTACATTTTTTATTCAGCATCGGCACAACAAGGAAATCTTGGCAAGAGGCAGGCGTGATCGTGGTCTCTACATCTTAGAGCAAGGACATCAAGCTTTTTTTTCTGCTATTAGTTCTAGTACTAGTCGTTTACGTGCTCCATTTGAGATATGGCACTCTAGACTTGGCCATGTCTCTAATGACACCATTTCTCTTCTAGTTAAGTTAGGTTGTTTACAAGTTACTTCATTGTTGCCTAAACCTTCAGTTTGCACTTCTTGTCAACTTGCCAAGAGCAAGCAATTGTCTTTCACTATCAATAACAAACGTGCTTCTCACGTGCTTGATTTAGTCCATTGCGATTTATGGGGACCTGCGCCTGTTGTATCTTCTAATGGTTATCACTATTATGCTATTTTTGTTGACGACTATTCACGGTTTACTTGGTTTTATCCGTTGCGAGCAAAATCTGAATTCTATGATATATTGGTTGCTTTCTCTACCTTTGTTCAGAATCATTTTCAATGCACTCTTAAAGTTTTTCAAAGTGACGGTGGAACAGAGTTTACTAATCATCGAGTTCAACAATATTTTTGTGAAAAGGGTATTCATCATAATGTCTCTTGTCCACATACGCAAGCACAAAATGGTCGGGCCTAACGCAAGCATCGTCATGTCACAGAAACGGGTCTTGCTATGATGTTCAATGCTCATGTCCCGGCTGCCTTATGGGTTGATGCATTTTCTTCTGCAGTATATACCATCAACCGGCTGCCTTCATCTGTATTACAGGGATGGACTCCATTTGAATTACTTTATCACACTAAGCCTAATTATGAAAATTTTCATCCTTTTGGGTGTCGTGTTTTTCCCTGTCTCCGGGATTATGCGAAGAATAAATTCTCTCCCCGTAGCGCTCCGTGTATCTTTTTGGGCTACAGCAGCAACTACAAGGGGTTTCGGTGTCTCGATCCTTCAACAGGCCGTATATATGTCACTAGGCATGCACAATTTGATGAACAACATTTTCCATATTCCAGCTCAGTGGGTGCTCTCTCACTTTCTGATCTTCAAGTCTCCTCTTTTCTGGAGCCGGCTCGAGTTACTTCTGGTTTCTCATCTCCGTCCAAGCCCAGCTCATCTCCAGCTTCTGTTGGGTCTCCATCTTCTGGCCCATGTGACTTATGCAGTCCTGCCTGTGATGAGCCGCCTGCCACTCAAGCTTCTCCGCCACAGCCCACTTCTCATAATGAGAATCTTCAACCTGTGCCGTCTCCTTCTGTGGCTCCCTCAAGACTTCCTTCGTCTCAAGCAACTACTGGACACGCCATGACTACACGGTCCAAAGTCGGTATTTTCAAGCCCAGGCACTTTGTGGACATCGCACACACTGCTCTCCTCACTTCTCTACTTGCTGCATCTAAACCTAAAGGGTTTAAATCAGCAGCAAAACATTCCCACTGGCTAGCCGCCATGGATGAAGAAATTTTGGCTCTTCGCCAAAACAATACTTGGGATCTTGTCCCTCGTCCACCTGGTGCAAATGTTGTTGGTTCCAAATGGGTTTTTTGCACGAAGTATCTTGCTGATGGTTCCATTGATCGGTATAAAGCCCGTCTCGTGGCTCAAGGTTTTACCCAACTTCATGGCTTCGATTATTCGCACACATTTAGTCCTGTCGTCAAGGCCTCTACTGTCCGCATTATCCTTTCCTTGGCTGTGCTTCATAAGTGGCCTCTTCGTCAACATGACGTCAAAAATGCATTTCTAAATGGTTTGCTTTCTGAAACCGTTTATATGGAGCAACCTCCAGGCTACCTTGACCCCCATCGTCCTCATCATGTTTGCAAGTTAAACAAAGCTCTTTATGGCCTTAAACAGGCACCTCGCGCTTGGTTTCAACGGTTTAGTGCTTTCCCTTTACACCTTGGTTTTTCTTGCATCCGTGCTGATACGTCTCTTTTTATCTTTCGTCAAGGGTCTGCCATTCTCTATTTATTCATCTATGTTGACGATATAATCCTCACGGGTAATGCACCTGATGTTCTTCATCAATTTATTTCTCGTCTTCAAGCTGAGTTTGCTATTAAAGATCTTGGTCGTCTTAATTATTTTTTGGGTCTTAAGGTTACTTATACTGATTCGGGTCCTTTTCTCAGTTAGTCTAAATATGCCCATGATATACTTAGCCGAGCTCAGCTTCTTGACTCTAAGCCCGTTTCAACTCCTCTCTCTGCTAGAACTATTATTACTAGTGCAGGTTCTCCCTTTGTTGATCCCACTACATATCCCTCCTTGGTCGGAGCACTCCAATACTTGACAAAAACACGCCCGGATCTTTCCTATGCTGTCAACCTTGTTAGCCAGTTTCTTCATTCACCGACTACTGATCACTTCCTGGCAGTCAAACGCATTTTGCGTTATGTCAAAGGAACTCTCATTTTCGGTCTGTCCTTCTCTTACTCCCCAGATTCATCACTTGAAGGCTACTCTGATGTGGAATGGGCTTGATGCTTGGAAACAAGACGATCTACTTACGGTTATTCTATTTTTCTTGGTGGTAATCTGGTCTCTTGGAGTGCCAAGAAGCAACCCACAGTTGCTCGGTCAAGTTGTGAGTCGGAATACCGTGCAATGGCTAACACTGCTGCTGAAATAGTTTGGGTCACTAACCTCTTGCGTGAGCTTCATGTTCAGATTTCTAACTCTCCACTCTTGCTTTGTGATAACAAGAGTGCTATCTTTCTAAGTCAAAATCCAGTTGCTCATAAGCGTGCCAAGCACATCGACCTGGACTACCATTTTGTTCGTGAATTAGTTTCTTCCGGCAAGCTCCTCACCAAGTTCGTCCCTTCTGCTCTTCAGATTGCCGACATATTCACAAAAAGCTTAGCTAGGCCGCTCTTTGAACTCTTTCGATCCAAGCTTCGAGTTGGTCCGAATCCCGTCTCTCGCTTGAGGGGGGGTGTTGGCGATATTCACGGGATTGCAAAGGATTGGAATCACGAGATTACAGGGAATCACCAGATTACAGGGAAATCAAATATTTCCCCTACATAATCTTTCCTTAATGATAGAGATTGATTAGGATTAATTTGGGTAGATAATCCTCATTACTTGTGTATATATATGTAACATAATGTAACCATTATTCTTGTGGTGAATAATATACATATCCTTTCGGACCCACTTTGAAATTCAAATATAAACCCAAATAAACAACAATTTAAGAACCCATCTCAATTAGGGACGGATCCAGTATTTTAAAATCATGCGTGGCTGATATTTAAAAATTATCAGAAACAATAATAACAATGAAAAATAACTTCATATATATAAAAAAAAAAAAAAAAGTTACATATAATCAATGACTTTGATTAAAAAAAAAATCAAAATTTAAATTTACGTTAATTACATACTATATCCGCCCGATATCTCAATACCCCAATTTGCATCCCAATTATATTTGGCTTGTCGGTCTCCATTGCTTGGTAGGTGGTGGTGTTATTGCTTGGTAGGTGTTGTTGCCGCGTTGGTGTGAGAGGTGCATTCGTTTGCATGGTGGATATTATTTTCTTTCACTTTGTTTTTTATTTCTAATTTTAACAACAATATTCAACTTGATTTAAAAAGGAAATTTGATCAGAAAGTTCTTCTTGGTCAATCAAATTGAACTTTAATAAAAAAATTATGAAAATTTGATTATCATCGTGCTATTTTGAAAATAATTATTGATACATCAATATAAACATTATTAATAACTATTTTCAAAAATCCAATAAGTTAATAATTTATCATTAAATGTTGATCAAATTTCAATTTAGTTAACGAAAAAATCAAATGACGATATTTATTTCGAGACGTGGAAAGTCACGGAGCCGAGTGAGCTATAGTTAGTGACCAAGTAAAGCTCCTACTTAAAAGTTAAAACTTTAAGTGCAAGTGTATTAAATAGAAAGAAATATTTTATAGAGGGAGCAATAGTGAAACTTAGGCTCCGTTTGTTTAGCGTAAAACATTTTTCGGAAAATGATTTTCTGCAAAATGTTTTTCGAAAAATGAAAATATTTTCCAAAAAATGAGATAAACATGTTTAGCGTAAAACATTTTCTCAATTTTTCTATTCGAAACAAACACGAAAAATGGAAAAAATATTTTTCGAAAAACATTTTCCCCCAAACAAACGGAGCCTTAGAGGCAAAAATGAAAAAGTTAAATATTGGCTGATGTGGCAATCAATAAGTTGAATTATATTTTGGCCAAAATATGTTAATTCTCCTTAACACAACTATACTCCTTTGTTTTTGTCTCATTTCAAATTGTAAAATTTGTTATTTTAAGTATCTTATCTAAAATTACAAAAGCTCAAAATGAAAACTTTATAATATTTTTTAATCAAAGGTCTTTTTTATAAGCAAGGAGCGAGGAACCACACCTCGGCCTAATGACTCGTCTTATAAGCAAGGAACGAGGAACCTTCCTCGACTTCCTCCCAAAAACAAGACTTGTACTTGTGCATAGCCCACAAACAAGCAGTTAAACAATTCATAACTATCAACACGACATGAATTGAAACAAAAGGACTTCTTCATTAATATTCATTGAAAATTACAAGTCCTAGCCCTATTACAACAAAAGAAAAGGAAAATCCAAAGTCTGCACATCTTCAAAGGGTTTTTCCAAAAACTCCTCGGTGGCGGCATCAGTGGCAGGAGGGGTGGTCTGCTCAGTTTGTGCATTTGCATGAGCTTCCTCGGTAGCACCACCCCCGGCTTCATCCTCCATCTCCTCGTCCTCAATCATCTCCACCAAAAGGCTTGGATATTGCCGGAATCAACAGATGGGGGAACCCAAGCCTCTCGGCCAGCCCGAGCATCCTCCCTGGCCATAATGCCCAAATTGTACTAGGAGAAAGGGACAAGATGATGGAGGGCCCTAGCCTCCTTGTCAAATGGAGGAATCAGCCAAAAGACGACGAGCCAGATGTAGGTAGCCGTCCTCGAACATGGTGGTCGTCCTCTCATCCACGGCCTCTTTAAAAGCCGGACTGGCCTTGAAACGGGTAACGGCCTCCTCTTTACTTAAAGGAAGGGTAGCTTTCAGACCCCGGTACTTCGCCTCAGCCTCCTCGTCCCTCACCTGGACCTCGGCTTTGAGCCTCTCCATCTCGGCCAATTCGGCATCCTTCAGCCGGAGAGACTCCTCAGCTTTCAAATGGGACACCTCGGCCTCCACCTTAGCCTGGACGGCCTCAAGATCAGCGTCCTTGGCCTTCAACAGCTCGGCCAAAGCTGCCTTCTCGATCTCACCCTTCCTCTGGGCTGCCTTAACCTCATACAACTGCTTATCCGCAGCCTTGGCCAGGACATTCTCGTAGACCGTCACGGTAGCAAGCTACAAGATAAATCAATGTTAGACATTCTATCAAGTACAAAGTTACGAGATTAAAGATACGAGATACGAGATAGTTACCTCGGAAATTAGAAGTCCCTTACGGCCTAGCAAGTTCTCCTTGCTCGGCTTGTCTCGAACCAGCTTCTCAAAAGCCTCCTAGTCCAATGCCCTTTGAATAGGAGCTCGGCCTAGTCTCACAAGAGCACCTTCCCTTGTCTGCAAAGGGATGCCCCTCAGAGCGGGAACATTAGCCACCAATCGTCTGCAAGCTCCTCGGCATCATCATAATTCTTAATGGTTTGGACAGTGAGGGCTGGAGGAGCTTGAGGATTTGAAGACTCAACAGCAGCCCGTTTATCTTGGGGCTCCTCAGCAGTAGCACCTTGGGGCCTCATCGAACTTGAGCGCCGTTGGACGAGGTCAGTTGTCTAGGCAGACGGGATGTCGAATTCCAACTCAGTAGCATCAACATGGGGGCTATGCCCCTTCCTCGATGTCAACAACTTCCTCGTAACTTGACGGAGAGGTTGATCTCCCTTGGCATTCAAGAAGGTTGCGACGGGTGGCCTCATCCTTCCTATCGCTAAGGCCAACATCTTGGCCATACGTCGTCTCTTTTTAATCGATCGCTGGCACTCAAGTTTTCCATTGATAACTCTGCCTCCTGCTCGGGGGATAAATCTGCAAATACGAGGAAGAGATGGTCACATTACAAAATGGATTAAAACAGACAGTAAAAAACATAAATGTCAAAGGCAAGGATAAAGCAATTACATCCTACGACGTCGCTTCCTAAGGCATTGATCCTTAGGGCCGAGCTTGCAACGCTCGCATTCATAATGGAACACAAGGCCGATGGGTCCTCCAGCCGTTAAACCGTCTTCCCCTTTTAACGACGACGAGGGGTTCCAGCTTCCACCCCATCCTTTCGTCCCGGCATTAATCCAGCTTGGACATAATAGCGCCATCGGCCTCCAAGGTAGCCCAGTCAAGGAACCCGACTTCTAAAAATTCCTTGAGGCGCTTGATTAAGTCCTTAGTCCACCCAAACTTCTGCACTTGACTAGACGCAGACGGCACGTCAGAAGGAGAGGGGAACTCCCAGCCTCGTCGGCTCTCTACCCTAATCACATGATTCTCCCAGCCTCCTACCTGGCTAGACATAGGGAGGATAATCTTCGGTTTCTTGGACTCACTCCGTAAGACGAGGAGACGAGTGCCCTTCATATATCCAATAGAGAAGAAGTGACGAAAGGCGGCTTGGGTAGGCTCGTAACCTAAGGTACGTCACAAAACTATGAAACTGACGAGGACCCTAGTCCCGTTAGCTCCCAAAGATGGCCGGGATAGCCTTCACGTCACCCAGAAATTCGTTGATAAAGGGGTCCAAAGGGAGACGAAGTCCCTGTTGAAATTGCTTGAAATAGAAGTGGACGTGGTTGTCGTTATAGTAAAAACTATTCTCCTCGGCATCAGTTGCGAAGGTGGGTTTGCCGATATAAGTTAGCCGAAACTCATTCCTATCCATCCCGTATCTCGAGTATAATTGCTCCAACATGGGATCCCCGACCTTAGGTGGTCTATCTCGGCCTCGTCCTCCTCTTTCTCGGCCTCCCCTTCCTCGGCCTCCCTTTCCTTCAACTTGCTCGCCCTCCACGAAGGCATCAACTATTTTGGTAGATGAGGAGGCTTCACCCCCTCTTCCCGTCATATCTGCAAAATGCCAAGGATCTAAAGTTAGTTTCATCGTCCAAGGCTGGGCTTAAGACGGGGAAGAGGGATGCCCCTCCTCGTCATTACAGTTAAGGCCGAGGAGGGAGCCTTACCACTCACACGCTCACGAGCTATATGATCCAAAGACGGGTAGAACAAATTGATGTGCTCTATCATCTCAGCCCTATCTCGAACAAGACAACATTGAGGGATTCTGAATCAATTCTGTCTATCCTCGTATTGTCTCATGCGTTCGTACTTCGTCAACATTTTTCCTATCTCCGCCAAGGTCATCAACAACCATGGTCCTCTCTCTCTCTCTGGTAAACTCTCAAATTGCCCTTGTGTTATCCATAAATGAATCGAGGGGAATGATCCCAAGAACGAGCCATTTTCTAAAGGAGACAAAGGATCAATGGGAGTTCAAACAAATATTCAAGAAAATCAAAAGCTTCAAAGAGCTTCAAAGCTCAACAATGGCGGTCTGGAAATCCCAAAACCTATCAAAACCCTAGAAATTGCAAGGGTGAACACGGAGAACGGTAAAAGGGAGAAATGTATACCTGTTTTCTGAAGAACGGACGGAATCGGACGACTGAATCAACTTCGCCGGAAAATTCAAGGTTCACCGGAGTTTCTGGGCTCAAGAACACGGTGAAATTTGGAATCTTGCAAGCTGCGCTCTCAAATTGCCTAAGCGAAGAAAGGTTAAAATGAGAGGGAATTGGGGTTTTATACTCACCAAAATCGGGTCAAACCCGATAGTAAGGCGGGCTAATGGGCTTGGCGCCCCAAGAATTAATTGCTCGTAACAACTTCCAAGGCATGTCAGACCTGGGGGCCCACGCATCATCATCATGCTCCAAGAATTAATTGCCTAACCAAAGAAAGGTTAAAATGAGAGGGAATAGGGGTTTTATACTCACCAAAATCGGGTCAAACCCGATAGTAAGGCGGGCTAATGGGCTTGGCGCCCCAAGAATTAATTGCTCGTAACAACTTCCAAGGCATGTCAGACCTGGGGGCCCACGCATCATCATCATGCTAATAACCGGCGGATAATGGAACGGGGCTCAGTTGAAGCGGCTTCGACATGTGGCAACCTGTTCGTATTCTCATAGCCGAGGACGAGATGACTTTCTCCTCGTCATAAGTCGAGCTAGAAAGTCGGGGGCCACTGAACAGTATAAACCGAGATACAACTATGGGCTTGTCCGGGTCAGGCTCAAGCGGATTGGGCCCTAAACATAATCCGTCTCAGAGTTACGAGAAACAACAATGAGCTTCCTCGATCTCGTACATTGTCGTCAATAAGGCCAATCTAGGCCCAACAAGCAATAATAATAGGCCCCAACTATGAATGCCGAGGATACCTCTCTCGTATGTCGAGATCATCTCCATAGAGGACGAGGTGCCTCCCTCGGTCTTGATGTTATCAATGGGCTTTCTATGTTACTTGTTCCCTCCCCGGCTCATCATGGACCGAGAAGCCATGAATGAAGAGGAGAGAAAAGTTCGCACCTCGTCGTATCTCCATATGACGAGGAGACAAAATCATTCACCTCGGCATATCTTCATGCCAACAGAACTGAACATGACGAGGAGACAAATTCATGCATCTCGGCCTATCTGCAAGTGACGAGATAAGGAAATTACTCTCCTCGGCTTACCGGCAAACAGTTATAACAATCATATTCAAACAAGGATTCAAATAGCTACAATCTTATCGTAATTGTAACCACCTCCTACAATACAGATCAAATAAGGACTCCTTAACAAATATAATCCTCCTGTGATTATATCTTATCTCTTTACAGTCCAAGTTCAACATGGATTCTGTCAATCCATCCCTATAAATACAAGTCATATATCACATTAGAGGGTACGTTACTTTTTATATTCCGAAACTCTGTCAATTTAGTTTCTTATCACAAAATCGTGAACTTATTCTTAAGCCGGAGGGCCTTCGCTGGTGAAGCCCCGGCTTAGTTTATGTGTTTTACCTTATTTTCAGGTTAAGCAATTGCTGGAACAAACAATCGCTTGAATTTTGACTGATTTAACGATTTTGGCATCATCACCAATATTGTTAGACGGGCGAAATACAATTTTTTCTTAATTTCCGTTTTCAATGTTTTTTCTTTTGCAATTTAAAAATGGGACATAGGCAGTATACGAAATCCATTTTGCACTCTTGCATGCATTTTATCCCACTTCGTTATTTTGTATTTAAAAATGTTTCACCAAATCACCTCCATCTAATGTTTATCTAATAAACATGATTTTTTTTAACCAAAAATACTAAAGGACTATAAGGCCCGTTTGTTTCCAGGAAAATGAGGGAAAAATGTTTTTCGGAAAACGTTTTCCCCATTTTTCGGTGTTTGGTAATTTTTCGGAAAACGTTTTTTCCATTTTTCCCGAAACATGTTTGTTTTCCGGAAAATGTTTTCCCCATTTTCCGGTGTTTGGTAGTTTTCCGAAAAATGGAGAAAATATTTTTCGGAAAACATTTTCCGCCGTTTCTAAGGAAGTTGTTTTCTTGATTTTTCCTAAGAAATTTGTTTTCCGGAAAATGGTGCAAAAAAAGTGGATGGATATTATTTTAATAATAATAATAATAATAATAATAATAATAATAATAATAATAATAATAATAATAATAATAATAATAATAATAATAATAATAATAATAAAATAATAATAATAATAATAATAATAATAATAAAATAATAATAAAATAATAATAAAATAATAATAAAATAATAATAATGAAATAATAATAAAAAAATAATAATAAAATAATAATAATAAAATAATAATAATAAAATAATAATAAAATAATAATAATAATAAAATAATAACAAAATAATAATAAAATAATAATAATAATAATAATAATAATAAAATAATAATAATAAAATAATAATAAAATAATAATAATAAAATAATAATAAAATAATAAAATAATAATAATAAAATAATAATAAAATAATAATAAAATAATAATAATAATAATAATAATAAAATAATAATAAAATAATAATAAAATAATAATAATAATAATAATAATAATAATAATAATAATAATAATAATAATAATAATAATAATAATAAAATAATAAAATAATAATAATAAAATAATAATAATAATAATAAAATAATAAAATAATAATCAAAATAATAATTAAAATAAATAATTAAAATAAATAATTAAAATAAATAAATAAATAAATAATAATAAAATAATAATAATAAAATAATAGTAATAATTATAATAATAATAATTTTCCGAAAAACATCTTCATTTTCCGGAAAACGTTTTCCCCATTTTCCTAATGAAGTTGTTTTCCAGGAAAACATCTTCCTCATTTTCCGGAAAACGTTTTCCACATTTTCAGAAAACGTTTTCCTTTTTCGAAAAATATTTTCTAGGAAATCATTTTCCGGAAGTCATTTTCCCCAAAACAAACGGAGCCTAAGTATAGTTTGCGAGTGTAGGGTTAAACATATTTGGGCCTACTTTTGACATTCTTTTTTTATTTCAGACAATAATTGGTTAAGAGTCATTTAGATGAGATTTTGTTGAGATTTCTCACCTCGAATGCCTAGAATTTTTGCGAACTCAAAACATGCACATGAAAAATAAAATGACAATTAATAACAGTTTAAACAGAAGTAAATCCTGAAATAAACTGAGTAATGAAAAACAGAAATAACGAGAAGAATAAAGAGAATTCGGCTCAGGCCCAAGTATCCTTTTGATCCGAAATTCAGCCACAATTCAAGGTCACCGATCCAAGGTGTTGCTAAGTATCCAAAAGGCAGCAAAGCAGTCCAAGAACACCCAATACAGACCCCAAACAATTTCGGCGGCCACAAAGAAAAGGCACATACGCTAACCTTAAAACCACAACCCACACTCTTTGTTATGCCTCGCCAACACAAACACACACATTGCTCAGATTAAGAACCTAACTGAGGTATAACACCTAGACAGAATATGAGAGTAGAAGAAAACGATCTGAACCTCGAACAACCTCACAAAACTCTCAACTATACCTCTGCAAATAAGCTCACTAAACCCTCTCTATTTACCCTAAAGAGAAAACCCCAAAAATGTGTATAGACCGTGTGTTGTTGTGACTGCAAAGGGAGGGTGTAGGGGTTTAAATAGGGACTGATGGAAGAGATAAGAAGAAGAAGATAGCCATAAACCCTTACCCGATCGACCGAATCAACCGCGAAGGAGGAGGAACGACGCGGCGAAATCACCGCAGAAGGAAACCAAAAATTGATCGCAAACTTGGTGATAAAGAACCAAGTCAAAGTCAACTTCAGCAATTAAATATACGTTGGAAACAAAAAAGGGGCCAGAGGAAAAAAGGTTACTGCTCGCAATGGGCTGCTCACATTTTGGGCCTATGCCCAAATAAACATAATAACATTCTCCACCTTGGATCAAGTGCCGGTTCGTGACACACCAGTGCAATTCACGATGAACTCATAGGATACACTTACTGGGTATAGTCATCATCGCCTTAGCCTTCGACACTTGATCCAACACAAAGTTAGAACAAAGTACGGAAGACAAAAATCTAGTTTATTCCTATCACATAGAAAGGAACGAAACTAGACACCCCAACTTCACACAAAGTAAAGAAAAGGATTTTTTTGGACAAACTAACACAAGCATCAATATGAAGTGTTAAAATTCAAAATTTTCAAACAATTCAAAAATTTTGAAACAAGAAAACATTTAGTTTCCATATCAGCAGGATTAAAATTGGTGTCAATTTTTTCAAGATAAACAACATTTTTAGCAATCACATCACGAATGAAATGATATTTAACATCTATATGTTTGGTTCTATCATGAAAAACAAGATTCTTACCCAATTGAATGTCAGATTGACTATCGAAAAATACTACCACATTATTATTTAGAAAACCAATTTCAGAAAGTAAACCCTTAAGCCATATGGCCTCTTTTATAGCCTCTGTCATAGCCACATATTCAGATTCTGTCGTAGACAAAGCCACGATTGGCTGTAACTAAGATTTCCAACTAATACAAGAGCCACATAAGGTAAACACATAAGAAGTGGTAGATTTTCTATTGTCCCTATCATTAGCATAATTAGAATCAACATAACAAATCAACTTTATACCTTCATCACACTTAGTGAATTTCAAGCCATAACTTACCGAATGCTTTAAGTACCTCAACAACCATTTAAGAGCTTGCCAATGGGGCAAACCTGGATTAGACATGTAACGACTTAAACACGAGATAGCATAAGCAATATCAGGGCGGGTACTAACCATTAAGTACATAACAGAACCAAAAGCATTCGAGTAAGGTATATTTTTCATTTGGTCTAGCTCCAAGTCATTTTAGGGACACTGCTCTTTACTAAGCACAAAATGTGAAGCAAGAGGGGTATTAACAGACTTAGCATCTTTCATAGAGAATTTACTTAAAATCTTTTCAACATATGAACTTTGATTCAGGTAAATAACAGATAATTCACGGTCTCTGATTATATTCATGCCAAGTCTCTTACTAGCATCACCGAGGTATTTCATGTCAAATTTAGTACTCAAGCAATTTTTAACATTCTCTACGGATTTAGAATAAGGACTAATAAGAAGCATGTCATCAATATATATAAGCAAGAAAACAGACACACTCGTATCATTCTTGAAATACAAACAATGATCATAAGCACTCCACTTGAATTTTAAATCTAGCATGCATTTATCAAATTTCAGATTCCACATACGAGGAGACTGTTTAAGCCCATATAACAACTTTTTAAGCAAACACACATAATCAGGACAAGTATTATCAATATAACCCTCAGGTTGCTTCATATAAATCTTTTCATCAAGATCTTCATGCAAAAAAGCAGTTTTAACATCCATTTGTTTCATTTCCCAATTAAACTGAGCTACCAAAGCAAGCATAATCCTAACAGTTGTGAATTTAACAACAGGAGAAAATATTTTAGTGTAATCTATACCTTCTTTTTGAGTAAAACCTTTAGCTACAAGTCTAGCTTTAAATCTAACAGAGTGGGATTCATTCTTGACTTTATAAAGCCACTTACAAGAAACAATTGAACAAGTTTTCGGTCTAGGTACTAAAGTCCAAGTATCATTAACATGCAAAGAATTCATTTCATCATTCATAGCATTAATTCACTCATTCTTGTTAGCTGAATTTAAAGCTTCATTATAAGTTTTAGGCTCAGAATTATCAATAGATTCAAACATACTAAACACAAATAAAGTCATATCAAAATCATGAAAATGTGCGGGTTGCCTAGATATACGTCTAGGTCCATCACGAATAAGTTGGTAGTCATTCAAAGCAGGCAACTCATTATCATTATTTTTAATATCTTCATTTTCAACATCAATATTTTGCTCATTCACATCAATAGGATTATCAACAGGAGGAATTACATCAGGTTGTGTAACATGCTCATTAACAATAGCAAGAATAGGCACATAAGAGTGCTCCACCATATTTGGAGCAGGGGGAGGGGGAAGCACATTATTCAAGCAAGGAAACTCAGTTTCATTAAACACAACATCATGACTAATGATCACTTTGAAACCCGGTTCTTCCCTTACCCATAATCTATACCCCTTGACACCCTCCGGGTATCCCAAGAAAATGCACCTCACAGTTCGAGGTTCAAGTTTATCATTTTTTCTATGGGCATACGCAGCACAACCAAAAATCCTCAAATTAGCATAATCAACAGATTTTTCAAAAAAAACAGCTTCAGGACACCTACCATTTAAGAGAACAGTGGGCGACCTATTTATAAGATAGGCGGCAATCATTACTGCCTCACCCCAAAAACGTTTGGACAAACTAGAAGTAGCAAGCATGGTTCTAACTTTTTCTAATAGAGTTCTATTCATACATTCAGCAACACCATTTTGTTGCGGTGTATAAGACACAGTCTTATGCCTTTTAATTCCATTCTCTAAGCAAAAGTTATCAAACTCATAATTGCAAAATTCAAGTCAATTATCAGTCCTAAGCACTTTAATTTTTCTACCTGTTTGATTTTCAATCATGACTTTCCAATTTTTGAAATTATCAAAAATATCATATTTATTTTTCATTAAAAACACCCATGTTTTCCTGGAAAAGTCATCAATTATAGATAAAAAAAAATATATGTTTCCACCTTGAGTGGTCTCACTAGCAGGACCCCATACATCAGCATGTAAATACTCAAGAATTGCTTTAACCGAACAATGATTGGGATTAGGGAGGTTGGAAAAAGATACTCTATGTTGCTTATCCATCACACAAGAGTCACAGAAAGGCATACCAGAAATTTTATTTTTACCAAAAATGCCATTTTTATTCAAAATTTCCAAACCTTTATTACTATGTGTCTAAGTCTTCTATGCCACAAATCAGCTTTATCAACTTTAACAACATTAGCATAATCAGTCATTGGTTCAGCAGTGCAAACATACAAGTTTCTAATCTTTTCAGCTTTGAAAATCACAAGAGACCCCTTCAAGATTTTCATGCACCCATTATCCCATTTCCCTTCTAACCCATCATTTTTTAAAGATGCACAAGATATGAGATTGTTAGCTAAATCAGGCACATGTCGCACATCTTTCAACGTTAAGCAAGAACCAGACTCAAACTTGAGACAAACGTCTCCAATACCAGCAATTTGACATTTTTTATTATTAGCTAAAGAAACAGAGCCACTTTTCATATCACTATAAGTATGAAACATGGTTTTATCAGGTGTCATGTGAAACGTGCATGCAGAATCTAACAATCATTATTTTTCACATAATGAACATAATTCACCACAGCGAAGAACCATAAAAACAGAAGGCTCATTTTCACCAGAAGCAAAATTACAGTCAATTTGCAAGTCTTGATTCTTCTTTTTAGGATTAGGACACTCTTTACGAAAATGTCCCATCTCACCACAGTTGTAACATTTTATGTTACTTTTACCAGTCCTAGACTTACTTCTTTTCCTCTCATTATTTTTACTAGATTCAGTCTTTTCATGTTGCTTATTTTTATTATTATTCCTTTGAGTAGGTCGTTCTCTCACCACATTAACCTCACCAACATTAGATGATTTACCCTTATTAACTCTTAATTCCAACTCTTTACTTTTTATCCCGTTAATCACAGTATCAAGCACAATTTCAGTACTGCCATACTTAATCGCAGATCTAACATCAGCATAATAGGTCAGGTATAGCATTCAAGAGAACAATAGGAGTATATTCATCAATGTTCTTATCACCGATTTGCTTAATGTCTTGCACAAGTTTAGTAAACCGATCAATGTTATCATTCATGTCTTTATTTAAGTCTAATTTAAACTGAAAGAATTTCTCAAGTAAATACATCTTACTAGGTAAGGATGTTTCAACATATAATTCTTGCAATTTATCCCAAAGAGCTTTAGTATTATCAAGTTTACCAACTTTTCTCAAAACAGAGGCAGACAAATTTAATATAATCGAAGAATAAGCACATTCATCCATTTCAAATTTTAATTCTTGATTATCCGATTCAGCAAATTGTTGAGTTACAACTTTAAACACTTTTTCTTTAATCAAAATACCTTTCATTTTTTGTTGCCAAATAAAAAAATCACCTTTGCCATTAAATGGCTCCATCATATTGTGAGTACGCCAATCCAATTCGCGACCCTTTATAAGTGCCTTTTAATGAAATAAAATTGCACTAGGGGCACTTTGGTAAATTTTCGGTCCATTTCGAGACTTCCGAAAACTTTTTATAAGTTTTTGCGAAGGAAGCACTTTTAAGTCATTTCTCCCTGCAAAAGGACCTACAAAGAATTAATTGTTTTGGACTTGTTGGGAATTAATTCGGAATGTTCCAGAATCAGCTGCTTGGAGCTGAAAACAGTTAGTGGCATGTTGTGTCATGCGACACAATGAGCCACAGAAAACGGAAGCGAAAGGTCGTGCGACACAAGTAGCCCTCACCAGCAGCCTATAAATTGGACCCTCCCCCTCTCATTTCTGGATCCTTTTTCCGCCTCCCTACTGTTACCCTGCCAAAATACGCCCAGAAGCCCCTCTCTCTCCCAAAACACACACAACACCCACCAATTCCCTTGAATTCTCTCATCTCTCATACACAGCTCACCCATCTACCTTCATATATTTCATATCACTGAAGATCCAAGACCTGCACTCCATCTATGCTCGAATCCACCTCCTGCAGCTGTTTTGAAGGTCACTACATCTAACTTGGTGTAGTGATTGTGGATCTACAAGGGTAACAACTCCCTTCCCCTTTCTCTCTCATCCTTGCTCCTTGCATAATCAATTCATTGTAATCTCTGTTCATCGACTTGATAATCAAGCTCCATTTGCTCTGATTATCAAGTCACAATTTCCATCTCTCTGTTTAAGTCACTTTGTTTGATATATTTGATGTTCATGGTTTAATTGGATCATATTTGTGGCTTGTTCATCAAGGGAGTGTGGATCCCTCCATATCCACACCCCCTTGGTCGATTCGTGGTTGATTCCTTGTTCTCTGAGTTGAGCTGTTGTTCTAATTGGATCTGATTGGATCCCTATGGATTCTGATTTCAAATTGTAAAGTCTCTGCAGAGAGGTAGGTTATGTCACGCGACACAACTGGCCACTCCAGGTCCTGTGTAGTGCGACATAACTAGCCACTCTGCAGAGACCATCATTTCAGTTGTAATTCGTTCATCTAGTTTACTTGTCACTCAAAATAGAGTGTGGATCCTTAATATCCACACTCATTTGAAGTGATTGTGTTGATCTCTGTTATCTCGTGGCTTTGCAATCTGTTGATATTGGTTGAGATCGTCCTTTGGTTTCCTCTGTAATCCCAACTTTGTAAGATCTCTGCGAACTAGTATGGTGTGTCACGCAACACACTTGGCCATCCCAGGTCCTGTGTCACGCGACACATGTAACCACTTTACAGCTGGTCCATTTCAGTTCTAAGTTGTTCATTTCAATGTATTCTGGGATGTGGCCCCCCATGTCAAGTGGTTCACAAGATGTATCTTCCTTCGTTGATCAATAAAATAAAGCACTTATATGCATTTTATCATATCTTGTCTCACACAATTTACACACACATTTGAGTGAATTAGATGTTGAACATAGAAAGACTCGTTTTACGAACGAGGCGTGTTGGGTGAACTCTCGGTTCTTCCCAACACGTAACCTAACCCCCGAACCCAATTTCTCTTTTCAAAAGGTTTTCAATGTTTCCTTTAAAACGGCTTGGCGACTCTCATTTACTTATTTTTCGGCGAGCGCACATTCACATAAAAGCATTCATACTAGAAGCCATACAAAAAAAAATGAATTTTTAATTCCAAAAAAACAGATAAGGATATCTTAACGAAACAAGTATCAAAGCACCACAGAACACAACAACTAAGGAACAACTAAGAATTAAAGAAACTATTTTACCGTTCACCGTTCGCAAAAGTATAACCAGGCTCTGATACCACTGTTGAGATTTCTCACCTCGAATGCCCAGGATTTTTGCGAACTCAGAACATGCACATGAAAAATAAAATGACAATTAATAACAGTTTAAACAGAAGTAAATCCTGAAATAAACAGAGTAATGAAAAACAGAAATAACGAGAAGAATAAAGAGAATTCGGCTCAGGCCCAAGTATCATTTTGATCCGAAATCCAGCCACAATCAAAGGTCACCGATTCAAGGCGTTGCTAAGTAACCGAAAGACAGCAAAGCAGTCCAAAAACACCCAATACAGACCCCAAACAATTCCGGCAGCCACAACAAAAGGCAACACCAGCCTAACCTTAAAACCACAACCCACACTCTCTGTTATGCCTAGCCAACACACACACACACACTGCTCAGATTAAAAACCAAACTGAGGAATAGCACCTAGACAAAATATGAGAGTAGAAGAAAACGATCTGAACCTCGAACAACCTCACAAAACTCTCAACTATACCTCTGCAAATAAGCTCACTAAACCCCTCTATTTATCCGAAAGAGAAAACCCCAAGAGTGTGTATAGACTGTGTGTTGTTGTGACTACAAAGGGAGGGTGTGTGGTTTAAATAGGGGTTGATTGAAGAGATAAGAAGAAGAAGATAACGATAAACACTTACCCGATCGACCAAATCAACCGCGAAGGAGGAGGAACGACGCGGCGAAATCGCCGCAGAAGGAAACCAAAAATTGATCGCAAACTTGGTGATAAAGAATCAAGTCAAAGTCAACGTCAGCAATTAAATATACGCTGGTAACAAAAAAGAGACCAGAGGAAAAAAGGTTACTGCTCACATTTTGAGCCAAGGCCCAAATAAATATAACAACAGATTTTAAGTAGAGTTGCGTCGCCAAAAAGTCTACCCCTAAATCGATTAATTCTTCATACGTTGTTGTTGTTACTACAAGTTTGTTGGCTTCAAACTTCAAAGTCACAACCAAATGTTTTAACTAATATCCCCCTTAGCCCTCAATTATGCCCTCCTAAATCTCGTAAGCTTTATCCCAAATATCTCAATGATTAGTTCTCAAACATTGGTGTTCTTACTAAGCCATCTACTAGGGGTGTTCACGGTCCGGGTTGGTCCGGTTTTTGTCAAAATTTTAGAAAATCGGAGGCCAGGATAAAATCTTGATTACTGTAAAAATTTAGGACCAGGACCGGACCATTATATTATAGGACCGGTCCCATCGGTCCGGTTCCAATGGTCCGGTTCCGGTCCGGTTCCACCGGTTCTACAAATTACAATATAATATAATTTTTTACAATAACAAAATCTACAAGTAAAAGCATATTTAAAAACCAAATTGTTGAACAATATTACAATAACAAAATCAACAGTTAATTACAATATAATATATTTTTTTTATAATAACAAAATCTACGATATGATATTCATTTTGGAATTAAAAATATTATTGAAAACGTTACAAATTGAAATTAGTTAGGGGGGTGTAAGTAAGTGAACTTTTAAAACTTATTTTTACAGACTAAGTAGATGAAGATTTAAATTGCAACTTAATTTCTTTCACAAGGTTTTTCATGCATACCAAGTCTTTTGTTGCAATAACTCCGAGAAAATGACAAGAGTCCTTCATGAAGACCAACAAAGTTAATTATATATATATATATATATATATATATATATATATATATATATATATATATATATATATATATATTCGGTCCGGCCCTGCTCCTGGCCCGATCACAGATATTTTTTTTCAAAACCAGTGACCGGGACTAAATAATCGGTTCCATAAAAATTTGGAACAGGGCCAGGACCAATACTATTTTTTCTGGCCCAGGTTTTACTTGGTCAGTCCCAGGTTTCATTTGGTCGTCCCAGGTTCTCGGATTTTTTGTACAGCCCTACCATCTACATTGACTCAGAAAGCGGAAAAATGTGGATCAGAGAGACTGATGTTTTATGTCCCCTAATGTGTCAAAATCATTTTGTGATACAGCGATTCCACCTCGGTGTTCTTTTTTTTAGGCAATGCATTTCGTTCTCATCTTTGTGCTAATAAATTTAGTTGGCCCTTTTTCACTTAAATAAAAAAAAAAAAAATCTAAGCAATCAAGGCGATTTTGAAACAGCTAAAATGGGCCAATAAAAATGAAAAGGAGCGTCTGCTTTATTCTTTCCACATTTCTCATTATCATATGTGAGTCCAATTTATTTATACGTATGTTGTTAATTGACAGCATCGATTCTTGTTTGGTGTGCTAGTATTTGTTATTCCCATGTGACCGCACTTGCTGAACATATACTATCATAGAATCTCTTATCATAATAAAACCCTACTGGCCAATATGCATATGTGGGTCCACTAATCAATCATCCATTTTTCAAAAATTCAGAATTATTCATGCGTGAAACTAATTCATCATTTTATAATATGGGTAACCCGTAACTTTCAACTTTGAATTTGAATGAGAAACTAATTCATTAATTTTTTATACGAATGATTTCATGTGGAGGTCGTCTTCACCTCAAATTATTGTTCATAAAATTTCATACGAAATTTAAAAGTTAACACTCAAATATAGACTTAAATCAAAATTTCATAAAAATTCAAAATCTAGGTATAAGACTAATTTTAGTCTTATACTCCCTCCGTCCCGGTCGAAGTATCCGAAAAGGATAATTGCACGAGAATTAAGAAAGTGATGTAAGAAAGAGAAAAATGTTAAATGTTGTGATTATGAAAAATTAAATAGGAGAGAGAATGAGTGGGAGGAATAGTTAGGAGAGAGAATGTTGTGAGTGTAAAAGTAAAGTATGAGAGAGAATGAGTGGGGTAGGAAGAATATAAAAATAATAAAAACTTTCCTTTTTAGGAATGAGACATTTTAAATGGGACGCCCAAAAAGGCAACTTGGGACACTTCGGCGGGGACGGAGGGAGTATATGTGAGTATATGAGCGAATTTTTTAATAAAATATGAGATTTTTTTATTATTTAAAAAAAATATTTTTATACCTATGTATAAAAGTTATTTCAGTCTTATACTTTCGGGTATAAGAACGACGAGATGGGATAATGTGTAAGCATGAGTTTCTGTGAAATTTTGCTTGTCGCTTAAACTTTTATATGTTTGTTATGTCACTAAGGGGTTTTAGAGTCCATGACCATTTTTTATATTTTGTTTTCTTGAATTTTTATTTGATAAATTAGTATGATAATTTTTTGACTAATATAAGTATATTTTATATAAATCAAAACATTTATGCTTATAAATGAAGGAGAGTTGTATTCAATTTTTCTTATTTTTTGTAGTACACATTAAAATTTGAATAATACCATTGAATTATTATTGTTATTAACTTTAATTTTGTAAATAATTGAATTATTAATATTAGCCGTTTGATTATTGTTAAGGACATTGTTGTCTTTTAACCTCGCTCCACTCATTCATATCACCGACCACCCATTAATTTATCCATGATCTCCTCTCTCTCTCTCTCTTTCCCCCTCTAAACTCCAATCATAGAAATGGAGACTCGTGGAAATGTTGCAGAAAACAAAGATGAAAATTGACCCTTTTATTTTTCTAACATTCGTGTATATTATATACGTATCTACTTCCAAATTAAATAATTAGGTTGCACAATTGACTCATTTCTGGCATATAACACAGTTGAAATTGAATCTCTGCTGTAAATTAAGCTTTTGTAGATGGGAGAGCATGGAGGAAGTCAGGAATTTACGCTCGATGAGGCGCTTACCGCCGCCGGATTCGGCAAGTTCCAGTTATACGTTTTGGCTTTCGCTGGCCTCGGCTATGCCGCCGCTGCCATTGAAACTATGATTCTTTCTTTCATTGGTCAGTCGGTTAAGTCCGACTGGAATCTTTCCTCTACACAAGAAAGCTTATTATCCAGTGTCATTTTCGGCGGCATTCTTATTGGCGCTTATATAACCGGCTTCATTTCCGATAACTATGGAAGAAGGTAACCGTCTCAAAATAAATGTTCATTTTTGTTCGCGAGATTAAAGTCAATTATAACAATCGGCCTCCTTTTATTGTTTTAGGAAGGGTATTCTGAGTGTTGGTGTAGTAACTAGTGTAGCCGGGCTTCTAACGGCATTGGCTCCAAACTACATTTGGCTCCTAGTTTTTCGTTGCTTGGTAGGGGTGGGAATCGGCGGTTCGTCGGTGTACTTATCTTGGTTTTTGGAGTTTGTTCCGGCTACGAATCGAGGCACTTGGATGGTCATTTCCACCACTTTCAACACTGTCGGAACTATATTTGAGGCTTCACTTGCTTGGGTATATTTTCCTGTCCGTCTCAAAATGAATGTCTATTTTTGTTTCAAGATTAGCCTTCAGTACTCTATTGTTGTTGTATATGCAGATGATCTTGCCAAGATTTGGTTGGAGATGGTTGCTTGCATTATCTTCGATTCCGGCTTTCGCAACCCTTGCAATCTACAATCTCATACCCGAATCTCCGAGGTACCTATGTACAAAAGGTCGAACACTTGATGCTCATAAAATCTTGAAGCGAGTTGCTGCGATTAACCAAACCGAACTTCCATCTGCCGGAATACTCGTCTCCGATCAAATCGTTGCATTGTCCGATGAAGAAGAAAACAATACTAGTTCAATTGCAGATCCCCTTCTATCTCCAAAATCAAGCACTACTAAATCAGGCTTCTCCTCAACATTTGGGATGCTATTTTCTTCAAGTTTGATCAGAACAACCCTTCTACTGTGGGTGGTGTTCTTCGGAAACAATTTCGCTTATTACGGAATTATCTTGCTCACTTCAAAGCTCAGCAATGGCCAAACTGATTGTAGCCGTCCGTTCACTTTGCATCAAGATAATTCAGAAAATTCCGGCTACCGGGACATACTCATCGATAGTTTTGCAGGTACAATATGAATTCAGATCCAACAGTTTATCATCTGATAGTTTGTTCTTATCAAATTTACTTACTGATATGCTAATTGATTAATTTTTCCGTCGAATTTTCATCAGAGCTGCCAGGAATTGTGCTTTCAGCTTTGATTATAGACAGAATTGGTCGCAAGTTTTCACTGGGAATCATGTATATGGCTGCATTTGTGTTCCTTCTACCACTTTTATTGCTTCAAAATCATATTTCAATGAATATTTCATTGTTTGGAGCTCGTATGTTCATCGCCGGAACCTATACTGTTGCCAATGTTTATGCGCCGGAGGTAAATATCATTTACTCCTCCTCCATGTTTCATTCTCCGTCGAATTTCAATGAATATTCCATCAGTTAAAATATTTTATTTTAATCGACAAATAATAATTTGATTTTAACTGATATAAAATATTTTAAGCTACGGATTGGATGTACTCCCTCTGTCCCGCTACAAATAGCACACTTTCTATTTTGGGCGTTCCATTATAAACCGCACACTTTTTAAAATGGCAAAGAATCTTTACTATTCCCTCCACTCATTCTCTCTACTACATTATTTTAATACTCACAACACCATTATAATTTACTATTCCCTTCACTCATTCTCTCTCCTATTTTACTTTTACACTCACAACATTTATATCATTATTTTTTTCCTTAATTCCAGCACAAACAGTAACAGTGCGGTTACTAGCGGGACGGAGGGAGTATTTACTAACTAGTAAAAGCAAGTGTCCGAGGACACATGGTATTTTTTTAATTAAAAGTGAAGGCAAAATGGGAAAGGGATAACTTAGTGAGGGTAAAATGGGAAAAAAAGTTTTGACACTATTTATACAACTATTCATCCCACTTTCCTCATTTATACTATAGACTAGAATAAGCCCGTGTCCGAGGACACGTTATATTTTTTTAATTAAACTGTTCATTGCTCTTCCCTCATTTATACTATAAATAGTAAAAGCCCGTGTCCGAGGACACGTGATATTTTTTTAATTAAAAGTGAGGGCAAAATGAAAAAGAGACAACTTAGTGAGGATAAAATGGGAAAAAAAAATTTGACACTATTCATACAACTATTCATCTCACTTCCCTCGTTATACTATAGATAATTTCGGATACCCATATTACATCTAAAAGTGAATTGGATAATAAGATATTATCTCCACCCCGCTTTAAAAAGTTTTTATTTTCATCTTTAGTATATCTAAGTTTAAGTTTAAGATTTTCAGTTGTTTTATTATTTGAAATGGATAATGGAACCCATTTGTCATCCTCGTAACAAAAACTTTTTACCCATTTTCTGCTTCATATTTTACTTTTCATACTTACAACATTTATTTTTTCTTAATCCAAACAAGAACATTAAACCGAGAGACCGAGGAAGTAATTATTTTAACAACAAAGGAACCTCAAAACTCTTTACCCATTTTCTGTTTTATATTTTACTTTTCATACTTACAACATTTATTTTTTCTTAATCCAAACAAGATCATTAAACCGAGAGACAGAGGAAGTAATTATTTTAACAGACTGACTGTTTCAAACACTTAGAAGTCAAAAATTCGTTTTTCTTATTGTTGTTTAGAAGAAAAAAAAAACACTGTTTTGATATTAAAAATATATTACTCCCTCCGTCCCATATTATCTTATCCAGTTGTTACAGTAGCAAATCAACAGAGATGAACTTTGACCAAATATTAATATCAATCTATTCATTCTAATGAAATTTTAATAATTGCTATTGATAAATCATTTGGTTATTTTATGGATAACAATTTTTAGATTTTTATTATGATAAGTAAATTGATATTAAAGTTTGGTCAAAGTTGAACTCGGTTGACTGAGTTCAGAACAACCGGGAAAGGTAATATGGGACGGAGGGAGTATATGAATAAAACATTGACATTTATTAAAATACGAATTATTTTTTATTTGTAAATTTTTAAAATGGCATTGATAATAATTTGATGTGTAAATGTAGATATATCCAACTTTAGTGAGGGCCACAGGGGTGGGATTCGCAGGGGCAATAGGAGGAATCGGAGGAATGATTTGCCCTCTTGTAGCCGTAGGATTGCTGAATGACTGTAATCAGACCCTTGCTTTCATTTTGTTTGAATTTGTAATTATTGTATCAGGTACATGTGTTTTGTTCATTCCTGTTGAAACTAGCGGTCAGGATCTATCAGATAATATTAATTCGTAAATTAGTCTAATTTATGATTACATTTATTTTAGCGATATGGTTGAAAACAAGATTTGGAAGGTTGAACTTTCTTTTAATGATAATGATATGTATAGTAAAAATGAGAAGGAAAAATTCATAGCGAAAACGCATAGTCTATTAAATTACAACAAATTTTTGTATACCTATTCATCCAATGGATTACACATTTTCACTATAAATTTTTTCTACGTGTTTTCCCTTTGTATATATGTTGAGATTATCAACCAATACCTTAAAGACATGTGATTTGACGGATGGGATTAGGCATGGCATCGCTCCAAAAAATTGCTTTTATTCATGTAAAATTTCACTAAGAATGGAAAATATTTGTGATACACTCCTTCCGTTTCAGATCAAGAGTCCTACTTTCTTTTTTGGTTTATCTCAGATTAAGAGTCTCATTCTATAAATAAAAATATGTGAACAGTATTTCGGATATTTATACCCTCATAATATTTATATATTTACAAAAAAAATCATTCATTATACCCTTATAATTTTAACATATTTACAAAAAAATCAATCATTAACTTACTATTCCTCCCACTCATTCTCTCTCCTACAAAAAAAAACTACTCCCTCCGTCCCACCAACATTGATACCAAATTTCTGGGCACGAGGATTAAGGAAAAGTAAGTGAGAGAAAAAGTGAAAGAAAATGTTGTGAGTATGAAGAATTAAATAGGAGAGAGAATGAGTGGGAGGAATAGTTAGGAGAGGAAATGTTGTGAGTGTAAAAGTGAAATAGGAGAGAGAATGAGTGGGGTAAATAGTGAAGATTCCTTTCATTTTTGGGCGTGCTTTTGGTGGACGGGACCAAAAAGGAAATAAGTATCAGTTTTGGTGAGACGGAGGGAGTATTCATTAACTTACTATTTCTCACACTCATTCTCTCTCTTATTAAATATTTTTAACTTTTACATTCTCTCTCCTCTAATCTTCTACCCACTTTCAATTTTTTATTCATTTTTTTAAAATTTTCTTAAAAATCGTGAAATACTCCCCTAGGACCCTTGATCTGGAACGGAGGGAGTACTATGTAATATTTTCACTAGAAATATAAAAATAAAGTACTAAAAATCTGCTCAATGTGTTAGCTTCCACATTTTGTAAAAATAAAGGGGCTTTGACCAATAAATTTCTCAGTCACCAAATGAAATCGATCAATAAAGACAGACATTTTTAAAATTCGCAAATAAGTCTCAACTAAAAATGTGAACAAAAATAATCCTAACTGCAATTCCCGCACATACCAGCGCCTTATGCGCTTGATGGGTGAAGATTATGATCCGCTGCTTCGCGCACTCTATGCATTCTCCCTCCCTCTTTTTCTCTATTCCTTTTTTTTCCAGTTAATAAAAACAACAACAACTCTTAAATTTGACATACAGTTGTTCTAAAATAATGACATAAATAATTGAGAAATCTACAACACATTTATAACATAAATCAACTCTAATCATGAACAAATGTGAAAATCTATATAACATTAATGTGAAATAGAATTATCAGTTTATAATATAAACCAACACAGTTATAACATAAATCAATTCTATTTCACAGTTATTTAAATAACTGTGAAATAGAATTCAAAGTTATTTACACTAAAACTTGTGTCCAAATTTCATGAGAAATATTAGTTGTTCATGAAACTCTAACCAAAATAACTGTGAAATACACATCATAATTCAAAAATTTATCAGTTGTTTAAGCAAAATAACTGTGAAATAAACATCACAGTTATTTCACAAACAATGTATAAGAATGAACAACTGTGAAAACCTATAAAACATTAATGTGAAATAGAATTCTCAGTTTATAACATAAACCAACATATTTATAACATAAACCAATTATATTTCACAGTTATTTACACCAAAACTTGTGTCCAAAACTGAAAAGCTAAAACTGAAAACAGAAATTAAGAGCTGAAATTTTAAAAATGAAAGCCACTTTAATTTGAATGTTTTGATCAATTTGGTGATTTCTGAAAAAAAAAAAAACATCTAAGTGTTCTGATATATATCCCCGTTTTGAATGTGCATAGTAAAGAAAACGGTGCATGTTTGTCGACAGTTTCGGAAAATGGCACCGACGAGATTGCCGAAAAAGAAAAAGACTAAATGGGAATTCGACAGTAGTGACAAGCGTGAATGAGAGAAGGGAAAAGGGAACTGTAGTCCGTAGGTGGAAGACGAAAGCGGCGGGCTTTCTTTGATAATTTTTCAGTAGTCGACATTAGTGATGGGCTCGTGGTTTGAATTTGGAAAGCAGTGGAGACTGGAGAGATCTAGAAATCTTTAAAAAAATTAGGGAAGAAAGCCATGTTCAACGCGTATTGAGGAAATGAGAAAACATGTTGAGGAAGAATTGCAGTTAGAGATATTTTTGTCCACATTTTTACCAGAAACTTACTGTCGAGTTTCAAAAATGTCTATTTTTATTGGTAAATTTCACCCCATCTCAATATATTATTAGTAAAAACCCCAAAAATGAATTCCCTCAATCCCAGAATGACCTTTCATTTATTTTTTTGCAATGAATAAACTTTGACTAATAATTTTTGATTGATTTAATTATCCTAATAAAAATTTAAATCTTGTTATTGATAGTATTTTTGATGTGTATCAATAATAAGTTTTTTATTTTCATTTGTATAATTAAATCAATCTAAAATTATTGCTCAATCTTCGTAGTAAGGATACAAAAAGTGGGAAGATCATTATTTTGAGACAGATGGAGTCTTAATATAAGATTAATAATGTTTTAAATAGTCCCTTAATAACAATTTTAAAAATTTATGAGTAATTAACTTAAAATTAAATTAACAAAGATTGAGCCAAAGCTACAGTATTAAGTGTAACTTTTTTTAAAAAAAAAATGGATATTTTATTAATAAATGCTTTAAAGTAATACCAAAATTGATATTTAAATTATCTTTGATACTGCCTCGTCTACTAGAAACAAACTAGGATAGGGTTTACCCCTATGAACCTTGAGAGTTTCAAACCCAAGATCTTTGGATTAATTCCTTCCTACCCCTCTTGTAACGACCCTAAACCTAGGCACTAATTTTAATATCACATTGTGTGTTTTATTATTATTGTTATTATTATGTGTCTATTTTTATATAATTAATTTCATATGATAGGATGAATGATAGGAAAATAAATTAATGTTCAAAAAGAAAAGTAATAATATAAACATGAGTAAAATGTGGAAGGAGGATCCTAATATGTAGAATAAATAATGAGTAGGAGGATTTTAAATTAAATGCTTTGGAAATATTAAAGGAAAGCATAATTTGGAGTGAAAGCCTTGATTTGGGTAGGGGGGCCATTTTCCCTTCCTCTTACTCCCTCAACCTAGAGCCCTAAAGTCAAAGCAAGCCTTACCTCCCCATACCTCCTCTTACTCCTCCTACACTCTTCCTCCCTCCTTCATCATTTCTCATTTTTCTTCCTCTTTCTTTTCTCTCCATTTTCCATGGGAAAGGCTTGGTGAAAGCCTCCATTTCATACACTTCAACCAAGATCATTTCTTGTCCATTTGAAAATCTAAGTGTCCTTTTGTGAGTAGAACACCTCAAGGAGTTGATCAAGCCAAGAAAAGCTCCATTTCATCTTGTTTTGCCTAAGGTGAGTTATTATGACCCCTTTCCTTCTTTGAATGTTCATGAATATTTATGTTGTTATGAATGTTCTAATTTCTTTGATGCTTAGGAACACTCTCTTAGATTGAGGAAATGTTATGGTTCATGGAAGTTATAATGATCTAGGTTTGAGACATGATTCCTTGGAGTTAAATGAGTAGAATGAAGTTACCAAAGTTGGAAATGCCCTTTAGGTTCATAACTTAGAAGACTTTTGGTTGGAACTTTGGATTTTGGGAAATTGTTGTTGATTTCAGCTGTTACCACCATTTCTGGGCTGAGGCACGAGTCGTGCCCCTTGGCACGAGTCGTGCCCTTGGCCAAATCGTGACCACGAGTCGTACCTAGGAGGTCCAATCGTTCTGAGTGACTTAAGGGAATGAGCACGAGTCGTGCCCTAAGGCACGAGTCGTGCCCTGTCCTGGTTTCAAGATATCAACTTTAGAGCTGTTCAAACCTAATCAAACTCGAACCAAAATGAAATCTCTTTAACCTAGATTAAAGTAGAATACTTTGGCTTCACAATGATATTCTAAGTGATCAAAATGGAATAGTAGAAGTACCTTAAATGTTGTTTGGAAAACGTTAGCTAACCTAGTTTGGTAACTAGACAATTATGATCCCTACTTGGTAGATTCAACTTAGACCCTTAAAGAGGCTATGTATTATTGTATAATGACCATGTAGGATGGATTGATGCTACTTCCTTGCTTACATTGAGTTCATATACATTGTTGTATTATGCATAGTGTGTTAATTAAATGTTGCACTATGATATTGGCTGAACATGAGTATATTTTACCATGTTGATATATTGTTATCCCTTTTGTGGATTTTATTCAAGTATCTATTATGTGCTTGATATGTGTGAGTCAGCTGACGTTGGGGGTATAACATAATACGGTCAATTATGGAAGTGTGACCTAATGTGATCGGATTATGTTATATTCTGTGACCGTCCCCTCCCCGTGGCCACAGGTTGGGGTTATAGCGTCGTATTGAGCCAAAAGCCTTACAGAGTTGCTACTGTCTTATTTGGTTCCCAAAACGGGTCTTATAAGACGTGAGTATTGCTTAAGCAGCTCACAGTATATTGGAGTATTATTAGACCCAATGTTGTACGACTATTGTTTCAGACGGGAAAAGGTAAACCAAGGTAATGGAATGTGTTTATAACTTTTCCAATGTGTTATGTGCGACTTGTTATATGTTGCATTTATTTGGCATATTGCTGCATTCATAATAGCTTGCTGAGATTTATTCTCCCCTCTCCCTTTAATGTTTTAGATCCCGAGACAGGAGGACCCGGCCAAGTAAGGGCGGAAAGGAGTTGGCAGTGAGCTTTTGGGGTATTGTCGGGGTACGTTAGGTTGGCGTGGAAAGTATTTTTGTTATAATTCCTTTTGGGAGTTTGTAATTATGAACTTTACATTTCCGCGTTAAAACCAATATCTTTTGTAACTAAACGGTTTAAGTATTTTCAAAGTCGGTCCACTCTTCCTCCGATGTGGAGAGTAGTGGAGTTGTTTTGAAATGGAATTGTTAATGATGTTTTATTTGGAAGTTTAATTAAAAGTTTTAAAAGTTTAGTGAAATTTGGGTTAGTCTGAGGACGCTCCAACTCGGGACACGTGTAGGTTCCGGCCGGGGTCCTCACGGTTATTATCGAGCTCGGTTAGAATTCTCGGGTAGAGTCTAGCCGAGTGAGAGTGTGTGATAACCGACGTCGAGTGTTTAATGCAGAATTTGTTGTTATGGCGGGAAATGATGGTGATCGGGAATGCAGGTTTGGGTGGTGTTGGTAATCCGAATGCCAAAATGATGGATATGTTCCGAGGGTTTCTTCAAAGATATGGCAACTCGTAATCGAATTTGAATCAATCAAGGCGAGCAAGGGCAACATGGTTTGGAGAAGTTCGTGAAGATGTCTCCTCCTAGCTTCAACGGAGATCCGGATCCGGTGAAGGCTGAGAGGTGGCTTGAGGCTATGAATAAGATTTTCGCAGCTATGGAGAGTACGGATGCGGAGAAGGTGAGATGCGCCGTTTTCAAGTTGGAAGGACCCGCAGAGCACTGGTGGCAGGTAGTGAAGGATGGTTGGGACCGGGATTTGACACCACAAACTTGGGAGAACTTCACACGCAAGTTCCGGGATCACTTTGTACCGATGGCTACTAGAGACAAGAAGGAAGGCGAGTTTCTGAAACTGGAGCAAGGGACCATGACGATAGCGCGATTCAGCAAAGTTCACGTAATTGGCCCGATATTGTCCTCATTTGGTGCCGGATGAAGAGAGGCGAGTCTACCGGTTTGTGAAGGGTTTAAGGGTTGAGTTCCTGAAGCGATTATTGACGCATAACTTCGCCAACTTCCAAGCAAAGCAATGAATATGGCGTATCGGATTGAGAATGACATAGAGGAGCATCGTGGTAAGAATGAAGGTGGAAACAAGAATAGATTCCAAGGTCAAGGTTCGGGACAGAATAGGGTGCAGCCGAGGACATTTACTCCGGGAGCAAATCGAGGAGGAAATGTGGCGACTCCGGTAAATCGTGCGACTCCGGAGTCGGCTTGGAACAACATGTGGGTTTTGCAAGAAGCTAGGGCATTCGGAGGACAAGTGTTGGAGCAAACAAGGAAAGTGTTTGGAGTGTCGGTCGGCAGGCCATTTTAGGAGGAATTGCCCCAAGTTACGAGAATAAGCAAGCTCGTGCCGGATTTGGGGGACAAGGTAGTGGTGTGAAGAGAGATGTTGATGGGAAACCTAAGGATAGAGTCCAAGGTCGCGTGTTTGCTTTGGGTCGAGGAGAGGTCGATCCTAATGCCGTCATTAGAGGTATAGTTCCTGTCTCAGGAGTTAAGGCCCGCATTCTTATAGATCCCGGGTCTTCCCATTCATTTGTGGCATCTCATTTTGCATTCTCATTGCATATTGTGCCTGAATCTATGCCTTATGTGTTAGAGGTCTCTACTCCTATGGGAGAGTGCCTTGCATCTTCTGTGATATATCGTGGTTGTGATGTGACTATATGTGGGCATGTATTGCCGTGGATTTGGTCGAGTTACCAATCCGTGATTTTGATGTGATCCTTGGGATGGATTGGTTGAGTCAGTGCCATGCTTTGGTAGACTGTCGTAGGAAGCGAGTCTCATTTGCTATGCCTGATGTGCCTACTTTTATATTTGATGCCGATAAATCTATGTTCGGTTTATATGTTATTTCCGCCTTAAAAGCTAGAAAAATGCTATCTAAGGGGTGTGCGGGTTACTTAGCTTATGTGGTAGATTCCAATAAGAAGTCTTCCGAGTTAGCTCATGTTCCGGTTGTGAATGAGTTTAGTGATGTGTTCTCTAGTGAGTACTCTATGCCTCCGGATCGTGAGGTCGAGTTTTGTATTGACTTAGTGCCCGGTACCGCCCCTATCTCTAAAGCACCCTATAGAATGGCTCCGGCCGAGTTAAAAGAGTTGAAGGTCCAATTGCAAGAATTGCTTGACCGAGGTTTTATACGTCCTAGTGTGTCTCCGTGGGGAGCACCGGTTTTGTTTGTTAGGAAGAAGGATGGTACCTTACGATTGTGTATAGATTATCGTTTGTTGAACCAAGCCACCATTAAGAATAAATATCCTCTTCCGCATATAGATGATTTGTTTGACCAACTCCAAGGTTCCGTTATCTACTCGAAGCTTGATTTGAGAAGCGGATACCATCAGTTGAAGATTAGACCGGATGATATTGCTAAGACAGCTTTCCGGACTAGATATGGTCATTATGAGTTTGTTGTGATGCCGTTTGGGTTGACTAATGCTCCAGCCGTGTTTATGGATATGATGAACCGTGTCTTCAAGCCTTATCTTGATAGCTTCGTGGTGGTCTTCATTGATGATATCCTTGTGTATTCTAAGTCCCTGAAGAGCACGAAAATCATTTGAGGATTGTTTTGTCGGTTCTTCGTGAGAAGCGGTTGTACGCCAAGTTCGGTAAGTGTGAGTTTTGGCTTGAGCGGAGTTTCTTTCTTGGGGCATGTGGTGTCGAGTTCGGGATTTCCGTGGATCCTTCAAAGATTGAAGCCGTGGTTAATTGGAAGCAACCTTCGGCGTGACCGAGGTCCGTAGTTTTCTTGGTTTGGCGGGGTATTATAGAAGGTTCATTGAGGGTTTTCTCGGATTGCTACTCCGTTGACTAGGTTGACTCGGAAGGATGTTTCGTTTGTATGGGATTCCAAATGTGAAGAAAGTTTTAATGAATTGAAGAAGAGATTGACGACGGCTCCTGTTCTTACCCTTCCGGATGGTTGTGAGAATTTCGTGATCTATAGTGATGCCTCGAAGGCGGGTTTGGGTTGTGTCCTCATGCAGAATGGGAAAGTTATTGCGTATGCCTCTAGGAAGTTATCACCGGCGGAACGAATTATCCTACTCATGATATGGAATTGGCGGCGATTGTTTTTGCGTTGCATAAGTGGAAGCACTACCTTTATGGGGCGAAGTTTGAGATTTTCACCGATCATAAGAGTTTGAAGTATCTATTTACCCAAAAGGAGTTGAATAACCGACAAAGGAGATGGCTTGAGTTCTTGAAGGATTTTGATTGTGTCATTTCCTATCACCCGGGAAAGGCCAATGTAGTGGCGGATGCGATTAGCCGAAAGGCGTATGTGACAGCTTTGAGTTCTCGAGAATTGAAGAGTGAGGTAATTATTGCGAATGTTAGAGCCGTTCCGACATTGTATGGAGATTTGAAAGAAGCTCAACAAGGTGATCCGGAATTGAAGAAAATATTAGATCAAGTGCAAGATGGGAAAGCCGGGGAATTTGCTTTGAGTAGAGATGGGATATTAAATTTCCAAGGGAGAATTTGCGTTCCTTCATCGCCGGAAATCAAGAAGCGTGTCTTAGAGGATGGCCATAAGTCCAAGTTTGCGATTCATCCGGGTAGTACTAAAATGTATCAAGATTTGAAGCGTGGGTATTGGTGGAATGGTATGAAGAGGGAAATAGCGGATTATGTATCTAAGTGTTTAACTTGTCAACAGATTAAGGCAGAACATCAAAGACCGGCGGGACTACTTCAACCATTAGATATTCCGGAGTGGAAATGGGAAGGGATCTCGATGGATTTTGTGTCGGGTTTACCTCTCACCACGAAGAAGATGGATGCTATTTGGGTTATTGTGGATCGATTGACGAAGTCGGCTCATTTTCTTCCGGTATCAACCAAGTTTTCGTTAGAGAAGTTAGCTCAGTTGTATATGAAGGAGATTGTGAGACTTCACGGGGTTCCGGTTAGTATTGTTTCCGACAGAGATCCGAGGTTTACATCTAGATTTTGGAGAGCATTGCATGAAGCCTTGGGTTCCAAATTGTGTTTCAGTACGGCATTTCATCCTCAAACCGATGGTCAGTCCGAGAGAACTATTCAGATACTTGAGGATATGTTACGGGCTTGTGTGATGGATTTCCAATTGTCATGGGAGGATCATCTACCTTTAGTGGAGTTTGCGTACAACAACGCTTATCGGGCCTAGTATAGAGATGGCTCCGTATGAAGCATTGTATGGTAGGAAGTGTCGATCTCCGATGTGTTGGGACGAGGTTGGTGAAGCGAGACTTTGGGGCCCGGATTTAGTTCGAGATTCTACGGAGAAGATCAAAGTGATTCGGGATATATTGAAGACGGCTCAGAGTAGACAGAAAAGCTACGCCGACAATAGAAGACGGGATTTATCTTTTCAGGTTGGTGACTTTGTGTTCTTGAAGGTCTCTCCGAGGACGGGAATCAAAAGGTTTGGTAATAAGGGTAAATTGTCTCCGAGGTTCGTTGGTCCGTTTGAGATTTTAGAGAAGATTGGGGATTTGGCCTATCGGTTGGCTTTACCTCCGTCTCTTTCCTTACTCCATGATGTCTTCCATGTCTCGATGTTGAGGAAGTATTGTCATGATCCTTCCCACATCTTGAGTTCTCCCCCCGATGATGTCCAAGCGGACATGTCGTATGTTGAAGAGCCCTTAAGAGTCCTAGAGTTTCAAGTTAAGGAGTTGAGAACTAAGAGTATCCCTATAGTGAAGGTCCTTTGGAAGAATCACACCGTTGAGGAAGCGACGTGGGAGCTAGAGTCGGAGATGAGAGCGAAATACCCGTGGTTGTTTGAAACTCCAAGTAAGTTTTCTTTTAAAATTCGGGATGAATTTTCTTTAAGGGGGAGTGAGTGTAACGACCCTAAACCTAGGCACTAATTTTAATATCACATTGTGTGTTTTATTATTATTGTTATTATTATGTGTCTATTTTTATATAATTAATTTCATATGATAGGATGAATGATAGGAAAATAAATTAATGTTCAAAAAGAAAAGTAATAATATAAACATGAGTAAAATGTGGAAGGAGGATCCTAATATGTAGAATAAATAATGAGTAGGAGGATTTTAAATTAAATGCTTTGGAAATATTAAAGGAAAGCATAATTTGGAGTGAAAGCCTTGATTTGGGTAGGGGGGCCATTTTCCCTTCCTCTTACTCCCTCAACCTAGAGCCCTAAAGTCAAAGCAAGCCTTACCTCCCCATACCTCCTCTTACTCCTCCTACACTCTTCCTCCCTCCTTCATCATTTCTCATTTTTCTTCCTCTTTCTTTTCTCTCCATTTTCCATGGGAAAGGCTTGGTGAAAGCCTCCATTTCATACACTTCAACCAAGATCATTTCTTGTCCATTTGAAAATCTAAGTGTCCTTTTGTGAGTAGAACACCTCAAGGAGTTGATCAAGCCAAGAAAAGCTCCATTTCATCTTGTTTTGCCTAAGGTGAGTTATTATGACCCCTTTCCTTCTTTGAATGTTCATGAATATTTATGTTGTTATGAATGTTCTAATTTCTTTGATGCTTAGGAACACTCTCTTAGATTGAGGAAATGTTATGGTTCATGGAAGTTATAATGATCTAGGTTTGAGACATGATTCCTTGGAGTTAAATGAGTAGAATGAAGTTACCAAAGTTGGAAATGCCCTTTAGGTTCATAACTTAGAAGACTTTTGGTTGGAACTTTGGATTTTGGGAAATTGTTGTTGATTTGTTGTTACCACCATTTAAAATTTGAGGCACGAGTCGTGCCCCTTGGCACGAGTCGTGCCCTTGGCCAAATCGTGACCACGAGTCGTACCTAGGAGGTCCAATCGTTCTGAGTGACGTGAGGGAATGAGCACGAGTCGTGCCCTAAGGCACGAGTCGTGCCCTGTCCTGGTTTCAAGATATCAACTTTAGAGCTGTTCAAACCTAATCAAACTCGAACCAAAATGAAATCTCTTTAACATGGATTAAAGTAGAATACTTTGGCTTCACAATGATATTCTAAGTGATCAAAATGGAATAGTAGAAGTACCTTAAATGTTGTTTGGAAAACGTTAGCTAACCTAGTTTGGTAACTAGACAATTATGATCCCTACTTGGTAGATTCAACTTAGACCCTTAAAGAGGCTATGTATTATTGTATAATGACCATGTAGGATGGATTGATGCTACTTCCTTGCTTACATTGAGTTCATATACATTGTTGTATTATGCATAGTGTGCTAATTAAATGTTGCACTATGATATTGGCTGAACATGAGTATATTTTACCATGTTGATATATTGTTATCCCTTTTGTGGATTTTATTCAAGTATCTATTATGTGCTTGATATGTGTGAGTCAGCTGACGTTGGGGGTATTGTAAGTACCCAAATCTGGCTCATGCCTTCCGGTTAATTTTCCCGGCAATTCCGGTAATTTTTCCGGTAATTCCCCGGATTTTCCTAAAGTTCCGGAGCAATTCCGAAACTGTTCCAAGCCTTTTAAGGGTTGAAGGAAATGCTTGGTGATTAAGAAACACGTTTTTTTTAATCCCAAAACCCTTCTAGAAGGCTGCCACCTTGCATGTTTCTAGAAGAATCCAGAAGTGGCTACTTATGTCGTGCGACATAACCAGCCAGGAAAAGTTCTAGAACCATGCCACCTTGCATGTTTCTAGAAGAATCCAGAAGTGGCTACTTATGTCGTGCGACATAACCAGCCAGGAAAAGTTCTAGAACCATGCCACCTTGCATGTTTCTAGAAGGAATATATAGCTTGTTATGTCGTGCGACATAACAAGCCCATGCAGCCTATAAATAGAGGCCTTCACCTCTCATTTTACACACACCTCTTCCACCCCTCAGTCCCCCTCTATAGGGAATACGCTCCAGAAGCCTCCTCTCTCCTCACATACCCCTCAAATCAACCTAATCCTCCCAAATCCATCCCACACACACTTCCCACACACACACTTCCCACATACATCAAGAAATCAAGGAGTTCCCAAGGATCCAAGGCTCGAACTCGCCTCCGAGGAGGACGCGAAGGCTCCTATATCTAACTTGATATAGGAGTTGTGGATCTTCAAGGGTAACGAGTTTCTACCCCTTTTCCACTCTCTATTTTCCTTTGAATATAAAATCTATGTGTTACATGCATTGATAATATAGTATTCTGATTAAAGTTGCATGCTTTAGCTTCATATTACCCAGATCCACATTTCATTTCATTACATTTCATATAAAATCTTCGTTTTGACTTGGTTTTTGCATGAACACTCAAGATGAGTGTGAATCCCTCATATCCACACCCTCTTGAAGTGTTCATTATTGTTAAACATGCTCCCTGAGATTTGTTTGTGAAGTAACTTGACCATTTTGGTGCCTTGTTACCTCTGCAAATCTCGGTTGTAAAGCCTCTCAAAATGGCTAGTTATGTCACGCGACATGAGCGGCCTATGTCACGCGACATAAGTAGCCGGTTTGCGTAAGCTTCACGGTTTCAAGCCGTAATCTGATGTTAAACCCCTTTAAGCTATAACCCGATGTCTATCTCAATTTAGATAGTATCTATGTACATACTATGTCATCTTTTCATTAAAATATCATTCTCATACATAAAGGTGCATCCTTTACACCTAAATCCCATTTTTCATGCATTAAAATCATTCCTTTTCCATTTTAAATCCCTTTTCACATTAAAGATGCACTCTTTGCACAAAGATCATTTCTTTACATAAAAACATCCATTTGCAATCAAATGCATCATTTTCAAACCAAAAATGCCATCTTTTTGCTAAAATATCATTTTTACATGCATTTCCCTTTTCCCCAACCTTGGAATGGACCGGTGTAAAAGTTCTCATCTTTGCATCATTCCTTCCATTAAAGGTTCCATATCTCTTTAGAAAGGGACACCTTGAACCCTATATCTCCGATTATCGCTTAAGAAAGAGTATGAAGCCTCTATACGAGCTCGACCGTCTTAAAGCGTAGGATTGATGGGCTAAGGACATTCCTTCCTAAAGAACCTCATCTTTGACCAAAAGAGAGTCATTCTCTCGATCACGCAAGTCCCGAGGGTCCCGAGGTTAAAATGCGATGATCACAAGTCACAAGATGAGGACGGGATCATAATCCCAAATACATAAATTCCAAGGAATCCCGAGCGACAACCAACAAATGGTTTGTACGTCCGGAAGACAACTTGGGACATTCCCCCCCTTATTTTCAAACACATGCACACAAAGAAAGCACGCAAGCAAACACGATTAATGAAATCTAGGGAGACTTGCTCCGGCAAGGCACCTTGGGTGAACGCCAAACGTTCTTCCCAAGGGGTAACTTAACCTCCGAACCCATAAAACCTTTTTTTCAAAGTTTTGAGGTAATCAAAATGGCGTGGCGACTCCGTTTTTCAAATAACTCGGATGTCTTCAAACTCGCGTGAATTCCAATAAACAAAAATTTTGGGCACACATTCACAGTTTGGCGACTCCGCTGGGGAATACCCAAAGGAGAAAAGCTTTATTTTCAAAACAAAAATCGATACTTGGTATATAGGTGGACCCCACTTACCCTTCCTGTATCGCTCCCTAACCCGGGGCTTGGGATAACAAGGTGGTTTAACAATCCCACGTACCAGTATCCCTTTTTCGAAAAAAATAATTTTAAGAAAAAATATAGAAGAAAGCTTTTCCCTTTGAGCGGGTTAGACTCCCATCGCCGATTTCATTAATCGTGCTTGCTTTCTTTACCTTGCATTGCATCATTTGCATCTTGGAATCTGTGCATACTTTGAACGGGAAATAACCCGAAAAATAGCAAAAGGAGTGGAACCTGGAAAATTGATCCATGCAGTCGTGCGGCTCAATCCTCATTGGATTCTGACCGGGCGACCTCAGTGGCAATTCCACCAGGAAAAATCATGGTTAATCGGCGATCCTAGCGGCTTGGGGCTACTCGGCTCCATGACGGCCCAGGGCTCCCAGAAAATTTACGTGCTTATGTGTTGCATTTTCCCCCGTCCCGAAAATCATTCCTTTAAAACACATTTATGAAAATCTCTGTTTTAACTCAAAAAGGAACATTTTTAGGAGACCGCACACTACGCGCACCTGATATATCCTGTACACTTTTTTGCACGCACGTCCTTCAAACCCGAGGGTGGTTCCAGCTGCAGTCACGGACAGCCTTACGATGCTCCCGGGCGTGCACGGAATCATCCCAACCTCCCCATGGCAGCCAGTGTCGACCAATGCACAGTCCGTGTCACACGTTTCAAAAAACCGTGACTTTTGGTTGGTTTTTGGTCTAGTCCGTGTCATATAGCCCAGTTGCATACCCTTGTAAAGGTCAAGCCTTAGTTTATAACGGAAGCCAAGATTTTCGCTCAAGCGGAACTCTGCCAAAATTCCGACAAGGAAAAATTGGTAGGATCTTGACTCCGACATTGACTATTGACCTTGACCTACACGGAATGCGTAAGAGTCAAGACCGAGTCTTTGCCAAAAATCAAAAGATCTTTCGCTCAAGCGAAGCTCTGCCAAAATTTCGACAAGAAAAAAAATTGGCAAGATCTTGACCGGCATTGACTTTGATTTCGACTCACGCACTGCGTATGCAACGAAGTTCAATGTGACACTGTGTCATCCGGCTTTCGCCGCCCAACCCATGCCTATTATTTTCTCGGACATTACCGAAAGTCAAAACGTCATTTCGCTCAAGCGAAACTCTGCCAAAACTCTGTTAAGGCAGAGAGACGAGACTTTCTCGGTATTGCCTTGACCATAATCCGCATCGCTCGTGCGTTGAAAGGTCCTATGACCCACTAGACCCATTAGGAGCGTTCTTTACTCTCGGTCGGTGGGATCCGCGTGCCCTATAGGACCCTCGCCCGGGGCTGTCCACCCTGGGAGGTCGAAATACAGGTGGAATACGAGGGGCTTATAGACGTAGTGACGGAACCCACCGATCCAGATCTAGAGTAGTTGCGAAAAGAAGGGCAAACCCCTTTTCCAACCAAATAGAAATAAATAAAAGACATTGTTTTAAGTAAACTTGAACAATTAATGTAATCATAATTGCATGGTCCTGTCTCTGAAATCCCTAATCGAGACCTCCTCGGTCCGATTTCCTATCCCGACCTTTCATGGTCAAACCCCTAATCGAGACCTCCTCGGTCCGATTTCCTATCCCGACCTTTCATGGTCAAATCCCTAATCGAGACCTTTTCGGTCCGATCTCCGATTTTCGATCTTGGCCTTTCAAGGTCCAATCTTTTCCAATCAATTAGGATTAGGAGAAAATGAGTTAAGCGATAAGTGCATGTTACTTAAGCTTTCAGCCTAAACACTTGCCCCCGGGTCTAAACCTCACCCATCTCCGAGTCTAAACCTTGCTTACCCCGAGTCTAAACCTTATCCACCTTCGAGTCTAAACCTCACCCATCTCCGAGTCTAAATCTTGCCTACCCCTAGTCTAAACCTTACCTATCCCTTTCCGCGGCGAGAAAGAAGTGGACGAGAATACCGGGTCAAGAACTTGTTAGCGCAAAATTCTCGGAACGGTTCGCGAGAATCCTCGGTTTTGTCGGTTCGTAGAGTCGAGAATGGCCGATTTGACGTAAAAAACGGTGGTTTGGGTAATCGATGACTAGGGAAGAAGAGCTAGCCTTAGCCACGGAAAAGAGTCATAAGGTCCATGAGGAACAAAGCAAGCCATGATCATTGATGCGCTCCGTAGCCATAGAGTTCGAGATAGTGGTCAAAGCCAATGATTCCCTGGTAGAAGATGAAACTCCGGATGCGGCAATTTCGGCTCCTCTATCCTATAACCAATGCCCTCCTCCATCCACATATGATCCCTTGCCAAGGACTACCCCTTTGCGGTCCTTTCCAATGTCCCAAGCCATCGGGGTCCCGATGACCTCACCTCCTCGAGATAAGACCCGGCTTTGTTCACCACCAACAGAGCAAATGCTACGGCTACCCCGATTTCTCGGCCCGGTCGGAGTTCGTGTCATCATCTTGGAATGGGTCGGTTTACCGCTTCACGGCCCAGTCGGGTTTAGGTCATCATCTTGGAATGGATCGGTTGCGGCTTCCCAAGCCCGACAGGTTTGACATGACCCCGCAAACCAATTTGGATCGGTTCGCTCCTCAGCTCCAAGCTCTACCCCTCTCCTCCAGTTAGGAAGTCGACAAGGTCAAATGCTCCTCATCCAATTCTGCACTCAACAAGTTACGCAAGTTGCTTACGCTCACCAAGTACGGTATACACATTGTTCTTCCGGTCACGTCCCTCAGTGTGGTCAAGACACGTTCAGTCCTACTTTTATGGTGCCTCGAACCTCATGTCTTCAGCAGTCATTTGGATCAGCGCTCAGTACTCCCTGGTATTCAACTATTACGAGCCATATATCCCCGTCTTCGACAGCTGTCAGACCCTATGAGGCCCCTTATGAGTCTCACCTTTTCCCTTCTCCATTCTCCAAGGGTGCGTAAGCTTTTCATAAAAGTCCAATTTTGTGACCATATGGGCCACCTCTTTTGATTTGGAACATTCCTGTGAAGGATTGGTTGCTTGACCTCCTAGGTCACCCCATTTCCATCCTTAAGGGACCAATATCTCTTTGCCATTGTCCTAAGGAGACCAGGTTTGTGACCTATTTGGTCACCCAATTCCAACCTGTGTCAGCAATTCCAGTCCAAGGCCAAAAGGTAAGAGAAATGCAGTCTTGGCTACTTATGTCACGCGACAAAACTGGCCAGTTGGCTACTTATGTCGTGCGACATAACTAGCCACATCAGACATCAGACATCAGCAGCTTCCTGCTTTCCCCAGGGCACTCCCCGACTTGTCAAAAGCTGCAAATACCACCCATCCACTTCTCAGATGCATAGGGGAGGGTTCATTTACCCCATGTACACCCATTGCATTCATATTCAAGCCACAAATCCATTCAAATCATTCATATTCAAGCCAAATACCATACCATTGTCATTTCATAAGTGCGTGCAACAAAAGGCTAACAATGTACGTACAAAATGAAATAGGCCAAGTCCAAAAGATGTGCATAGCAAAAATAAATGACATGTTTTCCCTAAAAGGGTACAATAGCCAAAAAGTCATAAATGCCTAAGGGGAAAGGGGGCTACTCTGAATCCTCTCCATCACCCTCTTCATCATCCTCTCCCTCATCTCCATCCTCGTCGTCATCCTCATCCTCCTCTGGCTCATCATCAGGGTCGTCCGAAGGTGCCTCGTAGGCTATGGTCCCCGTGCGATAGTAGTCGTCAAGCTCCGTGATGACGACAGAGTCAAGCTCGTAGTCTGTAGCCGTCTCAGCTCCCCCATCCTCATCATCATCATCGTCAATCTCAATGGAGTCGTAAAGAGGCACATTTGCGATCTTTGTCCGAGGCGTCGGTCCTCTAGTGCTCCCGGTGCCCACATCATCGGAGCGGCTCTTCTTCCTTCTCGGTTGGCCGGGTGGAGAGATATCAATCGAACCACAGTGACCGGCACCGATTCTTCCGAAACTCATGCCTTTTACGGAGCTTGCCAATCATGCCCACGCCAGGTATATGCCCCGGTCAAATGTACGTAAGCTTTGAGCCGAAACTGTTACAAGCAGACATAAAAAGCGTCAGAATGCAGTTCTTGATAACAAAAAAGAGATGCAAGCAATCCAAAGAGACGTAAGGAACAGTACTTACAGATCTAGAACCTCACGGGAGCACCAGATAAGGATGAGTCTGTGACATATCAATGTGAGCTCGCCTCATGCGACCGCCACCCTGATAATCAATAAAAGTCGGGGGCAAAGGAGGTCTAGCTACGTAGCCAGTCGAAGGCCCCGCGCTATGAGGGCCATAACCAACCCCGGTGCAGTGGGGTGAAGATGTCTAGCCACGTACAAAGTATAGTCCCCCTCCCGTGTGTAGAGATGTGCTGCCATGCCTACAATCAGAGCATCTACATTCGCCAATTGGCGAGGCAGCCACATCCTAGCTGGAGGATCATCAGGGATCCGAGCGTGCCTATTCGGCCCAAGCTGTCTATACACCCTCTCTCCTAGATACAAGGCGTCTCCGGACAAGCCCACTAGCAGCTTGCGACACTCTGTCAAGTGCGCAGCATGATCCAAATCCGGGTCATCGTAACGGCCGGTCCGGGAACAAGCTCGGCCTACGTGGAATCCCTCTCGGGCATGTCGGCGTATCATGATACGAGGCCGTGATCTGCACCTCGAACCCTCCGGTGTCCGGGTCTGCTTTCTGGCATTCTTTGTCCACCGACGAAGAGCGGGAAAAGTGGTGGCAGGAAACTCATCCTGTATCTCGCCACTCATAATGCCCCCTAAAGTACTCGAAGGCCCAAGCACGAAAAGGAGAAGAAGAAGTCAAAACAGGGAAAACAAGGGATATAATGAAATGCGCAAAAGAAAAGAGATCAAGGTGAGAGAATACCTCGAAAGCCAGATGAAAGCAGGTGAAGTACTTCGCCTTCCCTCGGCTAACGTCATCTAGGGCCAAATACATCTCAGCTAAAAATTTGCCTCCCCCGGGACAGATTCCCGACGGTATCCCGGGCTCTCGGTAGCTCCAACAGGTGAAATCAAAGCGGTAGATGCGCTGTTGATGAACGACATGTCGGAAAAGCCTACCCATACAAAAGCTCTAGCCAATCTCTCGGCTCTCGGCCGGCTCTCAGCGGGATCATCTACCACAGTGTAGTCCACTGCTCCGCCCCTCAATCGGGCCATGTAGCACCCCAACTCATATCCATTCCCCTTCTTGATCAGGGAACGAAACCAAGTAAGCCCATAAAATCATCATCGGCAATAAGTGGGGCTCAACTCCCTGTATAGGCTCCTCTATGTAGAGCGGCTCATCCGTAAAAGGCGATCTGTGATGACCGCAAAGTCCGGAGCGACTGTCGTCTCACCCCAAGAGAAGTGAAATGAGTGAGTGGTCTCCCACCGTAACTCTCTGAATGCCCTCACCGGATCCACACTCCTCGAGTGCCCCAGACGGCCTTCGCCATCTCAAAATTGCCCTAGCCCGGCGGCGTAAATCGTGCCCTTAGCGAGTCCACCTGCTCCTGGCTACCCGGCAAGCTATCCCATAGCACTGCCCAATCACCTCGGGGAGCCACGGGTGCGCAATCCTGCAAGAAAACATGGCACAAGTATTAATATTTCGTGCTATTTCTGAAAATCATCTCAAGCAAAAATGGGTCAAAACAGATCAATGAATGGCATGCATTACACCTCCCAGATCAATCTATGATTTTATGCCAGTTCATGATTTAATTCATAAGCCCAGTCTGAGAACTCAGTTCAAATCAATTTCGCACAAATTGAAAAATTTTCAAGAAACCCTAGGTTTCTTACCTCTTCCTTCTTCGTGACATCCGAAGTATGCTCATCGAGCTGTGGGTAGAAATCTCCCCTTGGTGCTTCCGGAAGAAACGGCCGTTGATTCCTTTGCACCCCCTTTCTTCGAGTAGCTAGGTTGGCATGTTGAGAAGCCCTCTTGGTCGGATAGAGCCTAGGAGGCATTCTTCAATTGAATCGGATCGGCGGTGTTGGATTTCTCTTGATTTCTTTCGAATCTCCCTCTCTGATGCCGCTCTCTTTTCTCTCACTGTCGCCCCCTCTCAATTTCAAGTTCAATTAATTTTCAAAATGACGATCGTGCGAATTTTTAAAGAAACCTCACCTATTATGTCGTGCGACATAATAAGCCTCTGTGGCTTGTTTTTACAATTTTGCCCCTGAAGGCTCCATTTTACAAATTTTGTCCCCCGTAGGCCTGTTTTGTCCTTTGTGCCACTGGCATTTTCAATCAAATTTTCCCTCCAATGCCCCCCGAGGCTTATTTTACAAGTTTACCCCCTCGTGGCTCATTTTATTTGCCTTTAGCATTTTTAATTCACTTCTTTTACAAAAATTATCAGGATACATCCGACTTTCATTACAAAAAATCATCAAGTTTTTTTTTAATCTCTGAAATAACGTCAACTAGGTGACAACCTCCGAATTGTCAGAACTCTAAACTTGTGCTACCACTATCCGCGAATAGTGACGAATGCCCAAGTCATTTCAAATTGTGCTATCACTATCCGCGAATAGTGACGCATGCCTAAATCATTTCAACTTGTGCTACCACTATCCGCGAATAGTGACGAATGCCCAAGTCATTTCAAATTGTGCTATCACTATCCGCGAATAGTGACGCATGCCTAAATCATTTCAACTTGTGCTACCACTATCCGCGAATAGTGACGAATGCCCAAGTCATTTCAACTTGTGCTACCACTATCCGCGAATAGTGACGAATGCCCAAGTCATTTCAACTTGTGCTACCACTATCCGCGAATAGTGACGAGTGCCCAGTCATTTCAACTTGTGCTACCACTATCCGCGAATAGTGACGAATGCCCAAGTCATTTCAACTTGTGCTACCACTATCCGCGAATAGTGACGAATGCCCAAGTCATTTCAAATTGTGCTATCACTATCCGCGAATAGTGACGCATGCCTAAATCATTTCAACTTGTGCTACCACTATCCGCGAATAGTGACGAATGCCCAAGTCATTTCAAATTGTGCTATCACTATCCGCGAATAGTGACGCATGCCTAAGTCATTCCAACTTGTGCTACCACTATCCGCGAATAGTGACGTACGCTCAAGTTTCCCAACTTAAGTTACCTCTATCTCCGTCATAAAGAGATAGCGCCATAAGCTCTAGCTTCTTTAGGTGACATCCTCCAGTAATTGTCAATCAGGTGACAGCCTCCGAATTGTCAAAATCCCAAGGATCCTAGACATCGTTCCTAACTATCTAGTGATGCTTGAACTACGGCCTGGCTTGATTCCTCCGGGATACGTAGGTAGCCTTTCATAAAAGGTCCAGCCACTCGACCACATTGGTCACCCAATCCATCTCGGCATTCGCCAGATTGGATCCTTTTCTATCGACAACCCCACTCGCCCGCAAGCGACGTTGCCGGGGCTTCGTAAGTACCCAAATCTGGCTCATGCCTTGGTTAATTTTCCCGGCAATTCCGGTAATTTTTCCGGTAATTCCCGGATTTTCCTAAAGTTTCTGGAGCAATTCGAAACTGTTCCAAGCCTTTTAAGGGTGAAGGAAATGCTTGGTGATTAAGAAACACGTTTTTAATCCCAAAACCCTTCTAAGGTCACACCTTGCATGTTTCTAGAAGAATCCAGTGCAGTGGCTACTTATGTCGTGCGACATAACCAGGCAGGAAAAGTTCTAGAACCATGCCACCTTGCATGTTTCTAGAAGAATCCAGTGGCTACTTATGTCGTGCGACATAACCGACAGAAAGTTCTAGAACCATGCCACCTTGCATGTTTCTAGAAGGAATATAGCGATCATGGCTTGTTATGTCGTGCGACATAACAAGCCCATGCAAATGCCTATAAATAGAGGCCTTCACCTCTCATTTTACACACACCTCTTCCACCCCTCGGTCCCCTCTATAGGGAATACGCTCCGTAAGCCTCCTCTCTCCTCACATACCCCTCAAATCAACCTAATCCTCCCAAATCCATCCCACACACACTTCCCACACACACACTTCCCACATACATCAAGAAATCAAGGAGTTCCCAAGGATCCAAGGCCTGAACTCGGTCTCCTGAGGAGGAACGCTAGAAGGCTCCTATATCTAACTTGATATAGGAGTTGTGGATCTTCAAGGGTAACGAGTTTCTACCCCTTTTCCACTCTCTATTTTCCTTTGAATATAACATCTATGTGTTACATGCATTGATAATATAGTATTCGATTAAAGTTGCATGCTTTAGCTTCATATTACCCAGATCCACATTTTATTTCATTACCTTTCATATAAAAGCTTCGTTTTGACTTGGTTTTTGCATGAACACTCAAGATGAGTGGGGATCCCTCATATCCACACCCTCTTGAAGTGTTCATTATTGTTAAACATGCTCCCCGAGATTTGTTTGTGAAGTAACTTGACCATTTTGGTGCCTTGTTACCTCTGCAAATCTCGGTTGTAAAGCTCTACTGCAAAATGGCTAGTTATGTCACGCGACATAGGCGGCTATGTCACGCGACATAAGTAGCCGGTTGCGAAGCTTCACGCTTTCAAGTCGTAATCTGATGTTAAACCCCTTTAAGCTATAACCTGATGTCTATCTGCAATTTAGATAGTATCTATGTACATACTATGTCATCTTTTCATTAAAATATCATTCTCATACATAAAGGTGCATCCTTTACACCTAAATCCCATTTTTCATGCATTAAAATCATTCCTTTTCCATTTTAAATCCCTTTTCACATTAAAGATGCACTCTTTGCACAAAGATCATTTCTTTACATAAAAAACATCCATTTGCAATCAAATGCATCATTTTCAAACCAAAAATGCCATCTTTTTGCTAAAATATCATTTTTACATGCATTTCCCCCTTTTCCCCAACCTTGGAATGGACCGGTGTAAAAGTTCTCATCTTTGCATCATTCCTTCCATTAAAGGTTCCATATCTCTTTAGAAAGGGACACCTTGAACCCTATATCTCCGATTATCGCTTAAGAAAGAGTATGAAGCCTCTATACGAGCTCGACCGTCTTAAAGCGTAGGATTGATGGGCTAAGGACATTCCTTCCTAAAGAACCTCATCTTTGACCAAAAGAGAGTCATTCTCTCGATCACGCAAGTCCCGAGGGTCCCGAGGTTAAAATGCGATGATCACAAGTCACAAGATGAGGACGGGATCATAATCCCAAATACATAAATTCCAAGGAATCCCGAGCGACAACCAACAAATGGTTTGTACGTCCGGAAGACAACTTGGGACATTCCCCCCCTTATTTTCAAACACATGCACACAAAGAAAGCACGCAAGCAAACACGATTAATGAAATCTAGGGAGACTTGCTCCGGCAAGGCACCTTGGGTGAACGCCAAACGTTCTTCCCAAGGGGTAACTTAACCTCCGAACCCATAAAACCTTTTTTTCAAAGTTTTGAGGTAATCAAAATGGCGTGGCGACTCCGTTTTTCAAATAACTCAGATGTCTTCAAACTCGCGTGAATTCCAATAAACAAAAATTTTGGGCACACATTCACAGGTATAACATAATACGGTCAATTATGGAAGTGTGACCTAATGTGATCGGATTATGTTATATCTGTGACCGTCCCCTCCTGTGGCCACAGGTTGGGGTTATAGCGTCTGTATTGAGCCAAAAGCCTTACAGAGTTGCTACTGTCTTATTTGGTTCCACGAAAACGGGTCTTATAAGACGTGAGTATTGCTTAAGCGGCTCACGGTATAATTGGAGTATTATTATACCCAATGTTGTACGACTCTTGTTCGAGACGGGAAAAGGTAAACCAAGGTAATGGAATGTGTTTATAACTTTTCCAATGTGTTACGTGCGACTTGTTATATGTTGCATTTATTTGGCATATTCTTTGCATTCATAATAGCTTCTTTGAGATTTATTCTCACCCCTCTCCCTTTAATGTTTTAGATCCCGAGACAGGAGGACCGGCCAAGTAAGGGCGGAAAGGAGTTGGCAGTGAGCTTTTGGGGTATTGTCGGGGTACGTTAGGTTGGCGTGGAAAGTATTTTTGTTATAATTTCTTTTGGGAGTTTGTAATTATGAACTTTACATTTCCGCGTTAAAACCAATATCTTTTGTAACTAAACGGTTTAAGTATTTTCAAAGTCGGTCCACTCTTCCTCCGATGTGGAGAGTAGTGGAGTTGTTTTGAAATGGAATTGTTAATGATGTTTTATTTGGAAGTTTAATTAAAAGTTTTAAAAGTTTAGTGAAATTTGGGTTAGTCTGAGGACGCTCCAACTCGGGACACGTGTAGGTTCCGGGTCGGGGTCCTCACACCTCTAGCCCAGATTTTAACCCATAAAAACTCACCCAGATTCAAAATTCCAAACTCATTGAGAAACTCAGATCAAAATACCGTGTAAACCCAAAACTCCTTTGACCTGGTCAAATATGATTTCTAAATACCAATTTTACCCTGCCACCACCCCGCCATCCGACATCGCTCCCCTCATCCGCCTCTCTCAATCCCTTGAATCAATTTTCGATTCCCCCACCCCTTCTGAATTCTTCCCTGATGCCAAAATCTCCCTCACCGGCGGCCCTGACGTCCCAGTCCACCGCTGCATCTTGTCTGCTCAAAGCCCCTTCTTCAAGAACATTTTTGGTGGTAAAGAGAGGAATATGAAATTGGAGCTTAAGGATTTGGCCAAGGATTATGAATTGGGATTTGATTCGGTTGTTAGTGTGTTGGGGTATTTGTACAGTGGGAAAATTAGGGCTTTGCCTAAAGGTGTTTGTATTTGTGTTGATGATGAGTGTTTGCATATTGCTTGCCGGTCAGCGCTCGATTTCATGCTGCAAGTTCTTTATGCTTCTTTCATTTTTCAGATCCTCGAGTTGGTTTCTTTGTGGCAGGTATTGCTAATTTCTTTTCGATTCAATTCAATTCAGTTTATATTTTGTAAACAATTAAGCTATCAGGTTCAGGGCTGACTATGAGTGAATGAGAATAGATAATCTTATAGCTACTGTAGTATCAATAAAGCTTGTACATGAAAGAAAAAAAATTCTAAGTTCTAGTTTAAAGTGCTTAATTTAAGAACCTTCGAGTTTCCATTCGTGACTACTTTTCAATGCTACAAAGCTCGTAGAGTACACGTGGATATATAGGGATAATTTGTTTTGTCTACGCTTGTTTTAACAACTATTATGTTAGGTTTTAACAACTATTTCTTGATTTTTTTCGAGTTGCTATAGGACCATTCAAAGGTCTTAATGCGTTGGTATAAGATTGTGTGAGGTCCTATATCACTTGATATAGGACCATTCAAAGGTCTTATAGCTTTGTATATGATGTTGTTAAGTCATATACCAGTTGCTATATGACCATTCAAAGGTCTTATAGCTTTGTATATGATGTTGTTAAGTCCTATACTAGTTGCTATAGGACCATTCAAAGGTCTTAATGCGTTGGTATAAGATTGTGTGAGGTCCTATATCACTTGATATAGGACCACTCAAAGGTCTTATAGCTTTTGTATATGATGTTGTTAAGTCCTATACCAGTTGCTATAGGACCATTCAAAGGTCTTAATGCGTTGGTATAAGATTGTGTGAGGTCCTATACTACTTGCTATAGGACCATCCAATGGTCTTATAGCTTTGTATATGATGTTGCCAGGTCATATACCATTTGCTATAGGACCATTCAAAGGTCTTATAGCTGTGAAATCTCATTTTTTTTTTAAATTAATTTTCCTCCACAGTTTTATACTAATGAAATATATTGCAAGAATAAATGTAAATAAAGCATTGGCCAAGCGGTTAAGACCTTGATTTATAGTTGAGGGTTTAGAGTTCGAATCCCACACTCTACATTTTGATTCAATTTTTCTAAAATAACATAGAAAAAGACGGGGTGGGCTAGGAACTTGATGGGAATGAGGGGTATTCTAGGTATATTAATTACAGCGAGTTTCTGAGGAATTTCTGATCTCGATTGGGTATTTATGGGTTTGTGATCTCAATTATGGGTCTTAGGGTCCTTTGCTCAAGATCTTTCTTGCTAAAAAATCCTTACGAAAACTTCGGATACTGCTTGATCGGAATATTTTTGACTTATTATGAGTAACGATGAAAGTATTAAAACGCTTTTCTAATAAACGTAACTAACCACTGGTATTTCTCAAGAGAAAAAAAAAAAAAAGGCTGACCAAAGTGGCCTTGGCCCAGTGATATGTTGGTGACTTTTCGAAGGGGAGGTCACCGGTTCAATTCCCCTAAAGCCTAAAGGGGAATTTCTGTGGTTTAATTCCTACCTTGGGTTTTCAGGGTCCTTTGGAGCCCCCATTGCTGGGCTTGTATGTGGGAAGTTCGAATCTTAGCAGGAGCAGCTGGAGCAGCCAATTGGTGTTGTAAGAGTGATGCAATTGTCTCGATAGGAGCAGCTGGAGCAGCTAATTAGTGATGTAAGAGTGATGTAAATGCCTTGTAGGAGGGCTCCCTTACCTGGGTATAAAAAAAAAAAAAAAAAAAAGAAGGCTGACCACTAGTATAGCTTTCAACTACTTTTGAACCAAGCCTTGTCCCTGCTTTCTCACCGACACTCTGTTATTGGGCTGTGTGTCCAAAGGATAAAATATACTCCCTCCGTCCCGCTTATTACTTCACCATTTTGGCTCCGGCGCGCAAATTAAGGTGGAGAAAATGTTGTGAGTGTAATTTGAAAATAGGAGAGAGAATGAGTGGAGGGAATAGTAAATTATAATGGTGTTGTGAGTATTAAAATAATGTAGGAGAGAGAATGTGTGGAGGGAATAGTAAAGAATTGAAATTGTCTATGACTAAGAACTTATGAGACGAAACTCACAAGGTGAGATAAAACTCACGGGTGTTGTTCTTAGTGTTGATGACACTAACAACAACACATTCACCAATTCTAGAAAAAGCACAAATCAATAGAAATAAATATAATTTGCAGCGGAAGAATTAAAGCAATACACAAGAATATAATTTTTATCAAGTTATATAAATATATAACTTGATGGGTGCCTAAAAGGCAAGACCTTTCTATTAATAATATGAATTCAATACAAGGTCAAGGTTGTTCCTTAATGATAAACGAACCCTGATATAAGGAACAACATACACGAATTCTCTCTGTAAATAAACACTCAAAAACCTCACAAAAATATAAAAATCTATATGAAATATTCGAGTGTTGGACAAAGTGTTGCCGACACCGAATGGCAACACTTGAGAGCGTAATTCTACTTTTCTTGTGCGGATTTGCGTTTTCTGAATTGGATGATCTTCAATGAAGATCCACTGCACTATTTATAGGCCACAAAGTCTTGGAGCCTACTCAAATGATCGCCTAACAGCCTTGAGTTTGTTTCCTCATTTTATGCCTTCTCGCCTTCATTGTAGGAGACCTAGTCTTCTCTTGCTTCTCATGCTTGTACTTCTTAGCTTTGATTGCCTTGTACTCGACTTGTTCTCCCCGTAATAGCTGAATAAAATATCTCCTGGCTTGGTCATCAATTAAACAAATAAACACATGTTTATTTGTTAACTTCTTCTTCTCTTCGTGATTAACGCCCGGGCCGTTTCGTTGCTGATTTTAAGCTCATTTTAAGGTGACTAACTACCGTTATATAAACATTAATTTACCCATTAATATTTGTGAAAAATACGGTAACTAACTCGGTGTCGCCAATTCCAAATGGCAACACTTTTGGCAACACCGGGCAACACCGGTTTGCAACACTTGGGATGACATTCATGACAACACATGATCTAACATTAACAATCTCCCCATAGTTACCGATTTCTTCACAAAATACCAATGTGATGATCTTTTCAAAAACAGTTAGTCAAACTTAACTAAAACCACACAAAAAATGCCACGAGATTTTGATAGAGGCAACATAAACCTTCGTGCAATGTTTTGAAATATTTTTCAATCCAAAACATCAACCATTAAGCAAATGAAGTATCAAAATCTTTACAAAAATCTCCCCTTAATACGAAATTAATAACTAACCAAAATAATTATTAAAATCTTAAACCAACCATTCCATCATTCAACAAAAAACATCCATCCAAGTTTGAAGAAAATTCCAGAAACAAAGAAAAAAATAAACGAAATAAAATTTGTTTAAGCATTACAAACCAAAATAAAACAAATAAAATTGTTTTTGTTCCAAACCACCAAAATCAACCACCATTCAAACCAACCATCTTTAAACCGCATTTCCAGCTCCTTCACCTCCCTCGTCGTCCCACTTGGCCCAAGACCATTTCCAGCTCCATCATCATCATCACGCCTTGGTGGCTTATCTCCCTATTTTGGAAGAAATTAAATCCACCATTTTCATCATGTCCGCGCATGTCCAACCACCCCCGAATTACTGAGTCAATGTGCTTGACCCGACTATTGAAAAATTAAGTACCATAGCAAAGCATCAACCATTACAGGAGGCAGTGTTGCCGAAGTGTTGCCGGTTTCAGGGGCGACACTTGGGGCGACACTCGTAGCAGTGGGGCAGACAGAGGAGCATTTGTAACCAAAACCCAAGGTAAATCCCTGTGCCTATCACCTTCAGTAAAGTGCTTGGTAATTCGATAATACACAGGTCTTTCCGAAAGATTATCACCATTCCAAGGCTTAAGGTTTTGGTACATTAGGACTTGGAAAATAAGGGAAGGAAAAATGAAGGAGGAGGTCTTTTTCTTCTTAGCCCATGCAGCAAGGTGAGCAAATACAAGTCTCCCAAAGTTAACTCTTTGTTTCTTGCCTAGTTTGTACAACAAATTAGCTTGCTCAAAAGTGACCGTGTTCTCGTTTGCCGTAGGAAGCCAATTTGTTATACAAATCTTGTGGAGCACACTAAACAAAGAAGTGAGATGGGTAGACCTAAAATGATCAGACCAAATGGTAATTCTCCCTCCAGTTAAAAAGGTGGCTAAGGCATTAGGATCATATTCCAAACTCTCATCTTCGACATTAGGGAGGCCGAATGCCTTGTTGATGATCAAGGGATTAAAATCATAGATATTGCCCCTAACAAAAATCTTTCCATAATGAGGGGTATTCCTATCATCAATATTATCCCTAAGATGAGCATAAAAGTTCCTAACCACACTTTCAATGTACGATGACACTTTAGTCACCGTAGGCAAAAACATCCTATCCTCCAAAAACTGATACACACCTAACTCCTTGAATTGAGTCACATACATATTCTTTTCATTCAGAATTTTCTTCTCAGAATCTTCAACAAATTTGTCTAAATTTGTTTCACCATAAAATTCATCCGAAAGAAAAGGACGTTCATAAAATCCAAAAGACTCATAATCTGACTTTGTATCCTGAGAGGGATTAGGAGAGTGTACCTCAGGCCATGAAATAGGAGAATACGAAGGAGAACTCGATTGTGCTTTGGTCTTGGCAGCAGGTGTTGCTTCAGGTGTTGCCATTTCATCGGCAACACTTGGGGCGACACTTGATGAAATTTTCTGTTTCTTCTTCATTTTGGACTGGGCTTCAGCAAGGGTTTCCTCATCTTCCAGCCAAGCTTCTTCATCCTCATCAGAAGATGATGAGGGCTCCTTTGTCTCTTTAAAAGCAGGGTCCGAACCTTCCTCGGACGAAATGTTGAGCGAAGAACTTGAAGAATCATCCACATTAACTGGATCATCTGCCGTGTTGGAAGGTATCTTGGACCTGAACAAGGTTTTGATCCTCTCAGATTGTCTACGCACTCCACCCCTAAAAGACGAAGAGGCATCAACCGCCTTCCTTTTCTTTGTTTTCTTTTGAGGGGCGAAGGTGAGCTCTGTGGATGGGGTAGCTTCTGGAAGGTTTATAGGAATGGGAATTTGAGATGGATTGTAGACAACAATTTCCAAGGATGGTGAGGTTGTGGGTGTGGCCGAAAATGTCGCAGGGGATATCTCCATTGGGATGGCGACATTGGAGGCGACACTCGAGGGAGCTAGAGGCGAAATCTCCATGGGAGAAGAAATTTGGGGAGAATTTTTAGGACTTGCCATGGAAGATCGAAGAAGAACGAGGAAGACGAAGAACAGGGCAAGGGTTTCGGTTTAACGCCTAGAGAGAGAGAGAGCAACGAGAAGAGAGAGAGTGAGGGTTTAGAGAGGTTTTAATGAGTGAATAGTGGTAGGATTTAATTGATTTGACAATGTCAAATTAATTAAATCTCCACTTATCTCTCAAAAATCCCAACAAACTCAAGAGTTATCCGCCATTTTTAAAAAAATTCCTTTTTTTTTTTTTTTTTTTTAAATTTTTATTATTTTTATAATTTTTAATAATAACTAAACATAATTTTAGTAATATCCATAAAATTGTGTTTTTCAAAATTCAAAGAGATGAATTTTAAAAAATAGATATTACAAAATTACACTTAGATTGACAAAAAAAAATTTTTTGCTAAAAACCTTTTAAATTTCACAAACTCTAAATATAAGCAAATAGACTTTTGGAGATTTAAAATTTAATTAACAAAAACAAAAATAAGAAAATAAAAAATTAATGTAGCATCTACTAATGTGTTACTAGCAATGTTGCGTGACACACAAGGCAACATTTTTAAATAAAATCCCCTTGATATTTTTTTTTTTTTTAACATATATAACTATACTTTCTTAGGCAATTTTTAAGCACACTTTACACTTTATTTATTTACAAGGAAGCATCGTAGTAGCGAGCTCCGTGCCCCGAGTTTTTTATTAAAGTGTAAAGCTACAATTAGTAAGTTTTATACCTTTCAAGTAGGGTACACTGTAGTAGCGAGCTCCATGTCCCTAATACTTAGTATAAAACACTACATTATATTCCCTTTGGGAATTTTCACAAGCTTTTGCCCTCTTTTTTTTTTTAAAAAAATATCAACAACAATATGAGTGACTTTGTCACTTTTTAGCACAAAGGGGTATTTTATAAAAAAATGTTAACCTTAAGAATGTACACATACTAGAACAAAAAGGTCAGTAAATGCCCCCATTTGGGATTAAACAACTATATATATATATATATTTTTTTTTTTTTTTTAAATTTTAAAGATAATGTACAACTCATACAAAGTGTTGCTGACAGTGTTGGTAACACTGACGGCTACACTAACAGATTTATAGAAAACATAGACCAAGAGATTTTTTCAAACTTGAAAATCTCTCATGGTCCAAGGCTTTGGTCAAAATATCAGCAAGTTGATGTTTTGTATCAATATGCTCTATTTGGATCAATTCCTTTTCTACTAAATCTCTTAAAAAATGATGGCGGATATCAATGTGCTTAGTGCGTGAGTGTTGTACAGGGTTTTTGGAGATATTTATAGCACTCAGATTGTCACAATACATGGTCAAGATATTACTATCAAGACCATAGTCATCAAGCATGTGTTTTAACCATATTAGTTGTGAACAACAACTCCCTGCTGCCACATATTCAGATTCAGCAGTCGAGAGAGAAACACAGTTTTGCTTGCGACTGTACCATGACACTAGATTATTACCCAAGAAAAAACAACCCCCACTAGTACTCTTTCTGTCATCTATATCCCCTGCCCAATCAGAGTCACTAAAACCAACTAAGTTGGTATTAGTGTCTTTGGTGAACCAGATTCCCAATTCACTTGTCCCACACATATTTGATGATTTTCTTGACAAAGATTTAGGTGAGAAATTTTAGGAGCAGATTGATATCTAGCACAAACACCTACGCCGAACATTATATCGGGACGACCGGCAGTAAGATAAAGAAGACTACCTATCATGGATCTATACAGAGTTGGGTCAACATCCTCCCTGCCTGATCTTTGGTTACCTTAAGAGATGATCCCATAGGTATTTTAGAGCTCTTGGCACTCTCCAATCCAAATCTTTTCACCAGACTCTTAGCATACTTGCTCTGAGTGATGAAGATTCCATCATTCGATTGTTTCACCTGCAATCCTAGGAAATAATTAAGTTCTCCTATCATGCTCATCTCAAATGTAGATGTCATAGCTTCCACAAAATTTTGTAAACATGTTTTAGATGTGGAACCATAAACTATGTCATCAACATAGATTTGAGCAATGACAAGCTCTTTATTTTCCCTAAGAATAAATAATGTCCTATCGGCTTCTCCTCTAACAAATCCATATTCAAGAAGGAAGCTTGTTAGACGCCCATACCATGCACGAGGAGCTTGTTTTAAGCCATATAAGGCCTTATCAAGTCTGTATACATGGTCTGGGTGGAATGGATCTTCAAACCCTTTGGGTTGCTCAACATAGATCTCTTTATCTAAGTACCCATTCAAGAAAGCCGCTTTGACATCCATTTGGTGCAATGTGATTTTGAGATAACAGGCTATAGCAAGAAGAAGTCTTATTGACTCAATTCTAGCCACAGGTGCAAAGGTCTCGTCAAAGTCGATTCCTTCCACTTGTGTATAGCCTTGAGCCACAAGACGAGCTTTATTACGAACAATATTACCCAATTCATCAGATTTGTTTTTGTAAATCCATTTAGTTCCAATAATGTTAGTATTTAAAGGACGTGGAACTAAACACCAAACCTTGTTACGGGTAAATTGTTCAAGCTCTTCTTGCATAGCTTGAATCCAGAATTTATCATTTAAAGCCTCAATCACATTTTTTGGTTCAACAGAGGAAACGAAACAGGAGTGTTTTACCTGAGAGTATGTGGAGGACATACACACATACCTAACCATATCTCTGTAATCAACTGGCTCCTTGTTCCTTGTTCTAACCCCTTCATTAACATCACCAATTACTTGAGTAATGGGATGATAATTTCTAATTCGAGCCTGGGATCTCTCCCGCCTTGATGGTACACAAATCCATCTTCTCCTTCTGAGTCACCGCTCTCGAATTTCCAGCCACCGTCCGTTCTCCTGTGTTGCCTCAGGTGTTGCCATTTCAGGGGCGACACTTGGAGCAACACTTGAATCTGTGGCTGCAATGGCTGAATCAGATTCGTTCCAGCCCTTTGTTCGACTTCTTCTAGTAAAGTCGAGGTATATCATCACCGGTTCTCCTGTGGCATCTCAAGTAATCGTTAAATTCAATATTTACCGATTCTTGAATCACTTTTAACCTCAAATTATAGACACGATAAGCATGACTGTTTTGAGAGTAGCCAAGAAAGATGGCTTTGTCACTCTTAGAATCAAGTTTTCCTAAGTATTCCCGGTCATTTAAAATGTAACACAAACACCCAAACACATGAAAATAGTGAACCGTAGGTTTCTTTCCATTTAAAATCTCATAGGGTGTCATAGTTGTACCGGGTCTTAAGAAAACTCTATTTGTAGTGTGACAAGCTGTGTTTAATGCTTCGGCCCAAAAACCTTTAGAAATATTTCTAGCAATTAGCATAACAGGAGCCATTTCCATTAAAGTCCTATTTTTCCTTTCAAAGAACACCATTTTGTTGTGGTGTTTTGGGTGCTGAAAACTCATGGTGTATCCCCTTTTTACTACAAAAAGTAGAAAAGGAGATGTTTTCAAATTCTCTACCATGATCTGATCTTATTCGAAAAATAGGAGAACAAAACATGTTTTTGATTTTAGAGGCTAAGTGAGTAAATTTATCAAAAGTTTCAGATTTTTCTCTTAAGAAATACACCCATGTAAACCTAGAAAAATCGTCAACTATTACATAAACATACTTCTTACCTCCCAAGCTTTCTACCTCAATAGGACCCATCAAGTCCATATGTAGAAGCTGAAAACAATGTGTTGTTCCTGAGTGTTGCTCATTGTGTTGTTCAACACTGTGAGCAACACGAGTTTGCTTACCCTTTGGTATCACCACACATCACGGTGTTTTTGAGGTCTAGTTTAGGAACACCTTTGACGGCATTATGTTTGATAATCTTCTCAAGATTCCTATAATGAGAATGACCTAACTTTTGATGCCATAACCTAATATCATCAAGTTTTGTCAAATTGCACACTGATTTATTACCAACCAGATAGCAATTATCACTTGATCTTATTCCAGTCATGACACAAAAGTTAGTGTTATCAAACACTTCACAGGTATTTTTATTGAATTTTACCTCCAAATTGTCATCACATAGTTGGCTAATGCTAATTAAATTAGCAAGTAAACCATCTACGTGCAAGACATTTTTCAAAGGAGGAAAACCAACAATATCCAGTGTTCCTTTACCAACTATTTCACTCTTGCCTCCACCACCATAAGTCACAGAGCCTCCTTGAATAGGTTGGTACTCTGTTAGGAATGATTTTGTACCAGTCATATGACGTGAACAACCACTATCAAAGTACCAAGTTCCCGCAATGTTAGTCCTTAAGGCCGTATAAACAACATAGCATTTTAGTTTTTCCTTGGGTAACCAACCCTTTTTGAAAATCTGGATTTCTGCTCACCAAGTGTTGCCATAAGTGTTGCCCGAGAAACCGGCGACACTTGAGACGACACTTGAAGACTGGACATTTTCTTTTGTAGGAAAATGCAATCTGGTTTTAAATGTCCAGCTTTGTGACAGTATCCACACTCATTGGATTGATCAGAGGAATCACTAGAAGTGCTACCCTTTTCCTTGACACGCTCTTTTACAAAACAATTTTTAGTTTCAACATCAAACAAGGAAGAGGTAATACTTTCAAGTGATTCTTGGAACCCAAGACCAGCTTTCAGAGGCTTACTCAATTTGAGTATTTCATCCAATTTGGATGAACTCGTGTTGAGTTTTTTGAAGGTGGATTCGGCTAGGTTGAGTTTGGCCTTGATTTTATCAAGATCCAATTCTCTCCTACTGAGTTGAGCTTCTAGCCGAGTCAAGGAGTTCTTAAGATCCTGATTTTCCTTTTTCAAGAAAACCACCATCTTATTCTCCTTTTTCCATTCCACGAGGAGAGATTTATAGAGGTTTTTTAATTCACAAATAAGATCATCTTTATCAAGATCATCCTCTATAATCTCTTCTGAATTTAAATCAGTTGAACCATGCAAATTAAGATCATTTAAATAATCATACCTGCTGAGTGTTGTGCCAAGTGTTGCCAATTCCTGGACGACACTTGGGGCAACACTTTCTGAAGAAGTCACCAATGTTGTGTCAAGTGTTGTCAAATCTGTAATGACACTTGAAGTAACACTCTCAGTCGAAGGTAGCTCCTCTACCGTGGCCATCATGACTACTTGCTCCGTCTGTTCTTCTTCTTTCTCCGTTCCTTCCTCCTCTCCATCACTAAGAGATACCCACAAGTTTTTGCCCGCCTTTCTCAAGGTGTTAGCACATTCATTGGCATAGTGACCCCAACCGGAACAAGCATGACATTGAATAGATTCAATGTACTTAGGATCGGACCGGATCTTTTCCGAGGATGCACGCCTTGGTGGGATATCCTTTTGATTTGGAGGAGGACTTCTTCTTGGCACAAAACTAGAGGTTTTGGCCGTTTGGTCCTTAGCCTTTACCTGCACTTTGTTAAATTTTCTAACCATAGAATTATATCTCTTTGCAAGTAAAGCTACACTAGTATTTTCATCTAACTCCTCGAAGACTTCATCTTCATCGTCCACACATGTGTCCGAAGATTCGACTTTTAAGGCAATATTCTTGCCTTTAGAAGCCTCCGTTTGTTCATTGAGATTCAACTCAAAGTTTTTCAAAATACTCATTAAGGAGTTGATGTCCATTGTTGAAAGATTATGGGCCTCTTCAATAGCTGAAACTTTAATATTAAAACGTTCGGGAAGAGTACGAATAGCTTTTGAAACAAGTTGTTTATTTGTAAAAGGCTCCCCTAATACTTGACAAGCATTTGAAATATCAATCAACTTTTCAAAATAAGACGAGATGTCTTCGTTTTCACCCATTCTTAATCTTTCAAATCTACTAGTGAGACCTCTAAGCTTTGTTTCTGACACCGCCATCTCCTTCACAAAATCTTTGTAAAGTATCCCAAGCATCTTTTGCGAGAGGGACTATTTTGAATGAGTTTGAACATATGCATGTCAACCCATTCATAGATGGCATTCAGTGCCTTTTCATTGAAACTAGCAAGATTATTCTCTTCAATTGTCCACTCGAATTCAGGTTTGACTTGTACGTCACCATCGTCATCCGGAGGAAGCATTGGAACAGAATAACCATTTAAAATAGATCGCCAAGCCCGAAGATCAATTGATTTGATATGCGAGCGTAGGCGAATCTTCCAATAAGCATAATTAGATCCGTCTAAAACCGGTAATCTCTTTTGATTAGGGTTTGCAGGATCATAAGCCATGACAAAAGGATCTAAACACTTAGTATATCAAGTGCTAGGCTCTGATACCAATTGAAATTGTCTATGGCTAAGAACTTATGAGACGAAACTCACAAGGTGAGATAAAACTCACGGGTGTTGTTCTTAGTGTTGATGACACTAACAACAACACATTCACCAATTCTAGAAAAAGCACAAATCAATAGAAATAAATATAATTTGCATGAAGAATTAAAGCAATACACAAGAATATAATTTTTATCAAGTTATATAAATATATAACTTGATGGGTGCCTAAAAGGCAAGACCTTTCTATTAATAATATGAATTCAATACAAGGTCAAGGTTGTTCCTTAATGATAAACGAACCCTGATATAAGGAACAACATACACGAATTCTCGTAAATAAACACTCAAAAACCTCACAAAAATATAAAAATCTATATGAAATATTCGAGTGTTGGACAAAGTGTTGCCGACACCGAATGGCAACACTTGAGAGCGAGAATTCTACTTTTCTTGTGCAGATTTGCGTTTTCGAATTGGATGATCTTCAATGAAGATCCACTGCACTATTTATAGGCCACAAAGTCTTGGAGCCTACTCAAATGATCAGCTAACAGCCTTGAGTTTGTTTCCTCATTTTATGCCTTCTCGCCTTCATTGTAGGAGACCTAGTCTTCTCTTGCTTCTCATGCTTGTACTTCTTAGCTTTGATTGCCTTGTACTCTGACTTGTTCTCCCCCAGAATAGCTGAATAAAATATCTCCTGGCTTGGTCATCAATTAAACAAATAAACACATGTTTATTTGTTAACTTCTTCTTCTCTTCGTGATTAACGCCCGGGTCAAATTTCGTTGCCGATTTTAAGCTCATTTTAAGGTGACTAACTACCGTTATATAAACATTAATTTACCCATTAATATTTGTGAAAAATACAGTAACTAACTCAGTGTCGCCAATTCCAAATGGCAACACTTTTGGCAACACCAGTGGCAACACTGGTTTGCAACACTTGGGATGACATTCATGACAACACATGATCTAACATTAACAAGATTCATTTGCCAAAAAAGGAAAGGTGAAGCTTTCAATGGGACACCCAAAATGGCAAAAAGTGAAGTTATCAGCGGGACGGAGGGAGTAAATGATGTTTTAGAAAGAAAAAAAAAAACAGTCCTGCCTCTTACCCTTTCCCAGAATGAATGAATTTGAAAAAAAATTGGACTTTCATTTTAATTTTAATAAGACGAAACGAGTACTTTATGTTTTCAGGGAGGAGGTACTACGTATGACCAAATCCGGTTCCGAGCTCGGTTTCGGTTCGGAATCGTCGGTTCCGGTTCGGGAAAAGTGTAAACCTTAACCGGCCCGGTTGACTCACGGATCCGGTTCCGGTTGGTTCAAAACGGTTCCGGTCCGATTCGGCGGTTCATTTTTTTTATTTTTTTTTTCCGACTCGGACGGTCGACAATCAAATTCAAAAAAATAAAAAAAAATAAAAGAGAAGAAAAGAAAGGGTCAAGGTTGGGGGGAGAGGTAAGTAACCGCATGGGGGTGATTGGGGAGGGACTTTTTTCCTGTAAAGTAGGGACTAGGGAGGGAGTACTACTTAGTAGGGGGAGAGGAGTGGGGGACAAACATGTCAGGAGCCAGGAGGACACCACTCCTCCTCACCACTCACGTCTCACTTACACAGTCACACACACACGGTCACAACACACACAGTGTCGCACGACACAACACACACACACTGGCCGGTTTTTTGACCGGTCCGGTTCACGGTTCACGATTCTGGTTCGAAGAACCGGCGGTTCACCGGTTTTCACACCTTCGACCCTGAACCGGACCGCCTGGTTCACGGTTCCGGTTAGACCGGTTCCGGTTTTCTCCCCGGTTTACTCCGGTTCCGGGCTTTTCCGGTCCGGTTCCGTTCCGGTTATCCGGTTCCGGTCCGGTTCCGGTCCGGTTTGGTCATCCCTAGGAGGTACAACATTACTTGTACTTCTGTATGTTATCAAATTTTTGGGTACCAAATTTTTTTTTTTATCAATTTTTAAAATAATGTATATTTTACTCCCTCCGTCCCATATTAGTGTGAACCAAAATTTTTGGCACACAGATTAAGAAAAAGTAAAAGAGATAAATAGTGAAAGGAGGTGTTTGTGAGTATAAAAAATTAAATAGGAGAGAGAATGAGCGAGAGAAATAGTAAGTTGATTGATGTTGTGAGTGTAAAAGTAAAGCAGGAGAGAGAATGAGTGGTGAAATAGTAAAAATTCTTTGCCATTTTTGACAGTCCACACTAATCTAGGACGGACCAAAAGGGAAATAAATCCACACTAATCTGGGAAGGAGGGAGTATATTTTAAAATTAAATTAAAATTATTTTTTATTTTTAAACATGATATTCTGTTCAATTTTCAATTTACAAACATAATACTTAATTTAATTTTATCACTGATAAAATATACTCCCTCCGTCCCGCCCGATGCTTCACCATTTTGGTGAAACACGTAAATTAAGAAAAGTGATGAGTGTGAGAAGGATTGTGAGAGGGAAGAAGTGAGTGAATATGACAAGTGGAACCCATAATTTAAATATGTGAGGGGGAAAAGTTAGTGGAAATGACAAGTGGGCCCCACAATTTAAGTATGTGAGAGGAAAAAGTGAGTGGATTTGACAAATGGGACCCACATTTATAACCATTTTAGAAAAGGTGAAACTTCTACCGGAACACCCATTTGGGTAAAAGGTGAAGCTTCGGACGGAAAGGAGGGAGTTATGTATAAAATTTATTATGGGGTTGAAAGCAAGAGTATTCATGAGCGAGAAAAATGTCTAAAATACCTTTAAATGACCCTTGATTGGAACCATCATGAGGGGAACAAACGGACGTGATCGAGTGCGCATTGAACCGACTACTGTTGTGCAGTGCAGTCTGACTGCATCGGCCCGGATCCTTCAAGCTAGACCTGTTTTCATAACAATCTCTCCCCAGAACCAAGAAAACGCCAACTCGTTCAAACAAGTGTTTAGGTACAACAATACACACGAGTTCAAATTGTACTCTTTCAGAGTCAAAAGAATAGTTTGTACATTTAGACCCTTGGTCTCTATGCTGTCAATACAATGCTTACGAATCTGTAATACTATGTATAATCTCATTCTTAACAAATTTATCGACCAATGACAAGATATTCATGAATACAACTCCGTTTCCAGCATGCCCAAAAAGTCGTTTTTACGGGTTTTCATACATACTAATTTGTAAGCCTCTATAAGGAAAATGTAAACAAATCTTATTTTCCATGTTTTCGTACTTGATAGTTCTTTGTATCGCAAGCTAAGACAACAATCTCTAGTGCCGCGTGATTTCTTCAATAATGTTTGCAACCTTCATGGATAATCTTGGCAGATATTTGAAGATCTAAACAGACAAACAACGTACATCATTATGTATAAAAATGACGAGAAGATATATAAGTAATCCATGGCAAAGCTAGAAATTTTAGGACTGGGGGTCGAAATTGCTTTAGCGATAAATATATAACTAGGGTATACAAGTTTAGCATAAAAGAGGGTCAAAATAATTATATAGTGTAAACTTTACCCAGAATTAAAGGGGTCAGATTGTATGGATCCATTATTTTTAATAGTAAAAAGTCAATTTTAAAGATTTGAAGGTGTTGAACGGACACTCTCGGAAACCATGCCTCTAACCTGGCTTTGCCGGTTTAGGGTAATAAGCTAGATAGATTACGGTCATTTAAGGGTTATCAAGATTGATTCTACCTCTGAAAGTGATGGGACACTCTAAAAGAAACTATGCAGAATATATTGAGATGGAGGACTTACCCAATATTTAACCAATCCATCAGTGAAAACTGGAAACAAGGAGACAAATATGACTATGGTTGATTCATCGAGCTCAATACCGTAATGCTCCAAGAATACATCTACCAAAGTATACCATCCAACCTCAGAATGATACCTGAAATTATCCAATTTCACTAGTTAATACTTTGACATTTAGAAGCATAAGATTTCTTGTTAAAGTTGATAGAAATGATCACCAAAAAATTATAATTCAAGTATTATCGTCCAATAGCAACGCTTTCTACATGTGTTAGTGGGAATATGCATGTAAGGACTAAGTACGTCCTCAGCAAGTTTACGATGCTAATACCAATATTCCCTCTATTCCATAAAAATAGTCCAGCCTTTAATTTTTTTTTGTCTCCCCCCCCCCCCCAAAAAAAAAAACAATATTCTCATTTCTAAATAAGGCTAATGTTGGTGCAACTTCATCAATGTACAACTGAATGAAGCATCATCCTTACAATGTGTGCAATGTAAAATGTGACTACTTTTTTTTTTTGGGGACGGAGGGAGTAATACTAAATGATTTTCTTTTCTCAAACCAAACTTCCATCCGATGCATAAAAGACACCATCTCTGACCCTACATCCTATACAAGTGTACAATCCTTTCAATCAGAAGATACGGACCGAGGGAAACTCCCTATAAAATATACAATCTTTCCCAAACATGAAAATTGTTGGCACAGATTATTGTCAGGTTTCCAGCTTGTGCAACTAAAGTGATACTGCAAAGACATTCTGTGTGTGTGTGGGGGGCGGAGGGGGAGTTTCTTGATATAATTTTTCAAATGAAAGAAAATCTCGTTTGCACATTAGAGATCGAAAAGTTTACCCTAGAAAAATATCTGCAACAGTTATAATTGTTAATGCCTTCCCGAGGTCTGATATGTTACTTAATATCTTATACCCTGTAAATTTCAGCAACGCTACCTGCAAAAGATGGCCAAAAACAGAAGAGCTGGTCAGAAAAGAGAACAAAGTATAATACTCCCTCCGTCCCGAAATGATCTTCCTACTTTTTTGGTTGTCGATACAAAGGTACTTTGAACAATAATTTTAGGTTAATTTAATTATCCTAACGAAAATCTAAAATTGTTATTGATAGTATTAATAATGGTGTATCAATAACAAGTTTTAAATTTTCATTAAGATACTTAAATTAACCTAAATTTATTACTCAAAGTAACTTCGTATAGACAACCAAAAAAGTAGGAAAATCATTTTGGGACGAAGGGAGTATATTAGATTGCTCATATATATACTCCCTCCGTCCCATATATTTATAGACTTTTGAGTTTTTCACGGGAATTAAGGAGGAATTATTATATTGAAAGTGTTGTGAGTGTGAAAATAAAATAGGAGAGAGAATGAGTGGAGAGAATAGTAAATTATAATGGTGATGTGAGTATTAAAATAATGTAGGAGAGAGAATGAGTGGAGGGAATAGTAAAGATTCCTTTCCATTTTAGGAAAGTTATATATTATTGTGGGACGCCCAAAAAGGAAAGTTTATATATTATCATGGGACGGAGGGAGTATGTATATATATATATATATATATATATATATATATATATATATATATATATATATATATATATATATATATATATATATATATATATATATATATATTATATATATATATATATACTCCCTCCGTCCCACCTCACTTGACATCCAAGAAGTGGGCACAAAAACTAAGAAAAAAGAATAAAATAAAAAAAATGTGTGGTAGAAAATGAAGAGAGAGAATGAGTGGGGGGGTCCATCTAATATAAAAATATAAAAACTAGGCTATTTTTGGGAGGTGTCAAGTGAGCTGGGACGGCCCAAAATGGAAATAAGTGTCAAGTGAGCTGGGACGGAGGGAGTATATATATATATATATATATATATATATAGTAAGAGAATAGAAGAATAATAAGTAAAGGGCATTTCTGACAACATTAGTTTGACTAGAAGGAAATATGCTGATGGCGAAGAGTAGGGACTGAACACGTAAGAAAAATCAAAGATGCAGCTTCTTAATGAGATCAAATCTTTCAACAGGTAGCAGGCAGAACAAGAAGAGGCTGAATTTTCAATCAGTGGATAAGCAAATATCAAATCAGTTAATGGAGAAATCTCAGGGAACTCAATAATATATGAGCATAATCATACAGACATATCGATACTACTTCACTCAGCTCAGCCTTTGTACCATTCTATTACATGAATCTTTTTCAGATGCAGATCGTTCCAATACAAGGTAAATTAACAATCATAATAACGTGTATGTAAATCAAACTACCTACAAGGAATCACCCATGTATTCTTTGTAAAATTCTAAATCTTATACTCCCTCCGTCCCATAACAAGTGATACTTATTTTCCTTTGGTCCATCCCATAACAAGTGAGAATTATTTCCCTTTTGGTCTGTCTTATAACAAGTGAGACTACCAACATAGCCAATTTTTATTAATTCTTTATTCAATGGGTCCCACTTGTCATACTCACAACAACAATCTGCTTACTACTACCTACAAAAGTTTCTCTCTCCTATTTTACTTTTCATACTCACAACTCATGCTCCACTATCAATATAATATTACTTTTTCTTAATTCTCTCTCATTCAATTTTGGTCTCACTTGTTATGGGACGGAGGGAGTATGCTAGAACAACAACGGTCAGATTTATTACCATTTCCATAGATCTCATTCTTTGGACATTGATGTAAATCATGTAATCACTTGGCACCTTCCAGTTAGAAGATATCACTTTGCGCATCAACTGGTGGTCAGCATACATGATTTACATCAATGTAAATCATGTAACTTTTGATGCTACTCTACCATCTTATTCAATACAACTTTTTTTAAAAAAAAGGTGAAATTCTAAATTCAGTGTGATGCTACTCTACCATCTTATAACCGCATTAAACCACCAACAACAATGACTCAAAGTTACTAAATGAAAAGTAACTTTCTATAAAATTAAATAAAATTCTTAATAACAAGAAGGCCAAAATCCGTTTTCATCCATTGTACTTTCAAGAGTGTTACTATTATACTATTTTTCTTTCAAACTCCCACCGTAGTTTGAAAATTTAACATTCCTACCTCAAAATTGCGAATTGAGGCACGGATTTAGGCAAGGTTTTAGGGGGGGTATGATTTCCAAACTATACTTCGAAAGAAAAAAAGTATAATGGGAAAAGTGAAACACCCTTGAAGTACAATGGATGGAAATGGAATTTGCCATTTATTAAAATTATGACACACATCGAGTTTGATTCAGTAGCAGTACACGAAAAAACTAACAAAACTCTTGCTTACACTCATGTACTAGTGCCATGTGGACTAGACCATTTTCATGAACCAATTTAGTGGTTATTATCTAAAATATGGAGGCCCATAAAAAACGATGAACACATTAACTAACAAGTTTATTTCCAACAAGCACCCTATGTTCAGAATATGTACAACTGAATGACATTTGCTTGAATTCAGCAAGAAGAAAGAAAAACACACCTTACTTTGATTGATGTATAGAAGAGTAAACAATGAGATCCCGAATACCATATCCGACCATACATTGGCAAATGCACTACGATTCCTTAACCTCTGCTCCTCTCGCATCTCTAAACTGTTGAGTAACAAACCAAAGACCTGTAAGATACGCTATGAAGTATACATCGGTTAGCTCAAGAATGTTGTCAGAAGTATTGTTTTTTAGAGTTGCATAACCAGCATACACACACACACATACCTACATACATACATACACATACATACATACATACATCTGATGGTTCTTTTCGTAGAACTCCTTCCCTCCCGGAATGATCTTCCTACTTTTTTTGTTGTTAAAATGAAGTTACTTTGAGAAATAATTTTAGGTTAATTTTTTTATCGGAATCAATATCTAAAAATTGTTATTGATAGTAAATCTAATGGGGTAAAACTTTCATTGGCATAATTAAATTAACCTAAATTATTGCTCAAAGTACCTTCGTGTTAACAACAAAAAAAGTAGGAAGATCATTTCGGGACGGAGGGAGTATATATTAGCTTCTATTTATTCTCATGTAAAGGCCTTTTGCTTCTTTTTTAAGGCTCGTCCCCTTGCCAAATTTTCAGTGCACATATTTACTTGCAAGTAAAAAAAAATTGGCAGTTAAGTGTGTAAAAGATATCCCACCGGATCTCCATCAAATCAAATTACCACTTGATTACACCTTTCTTAAAATCTGTTCAATCCATTAGTTAATAGTCTAGAAATCAGATTTATCCCACTCTTCTGCCTTTTGAATGCTTCACTTTTGCTCATTATATCCATTTGAGAATGTTACTCTTTCCTCAAAACCTAACTCCCATATTGTGTGTTTGAGTGCATAAATGCAGTTATTATAAAGGATTTTCCTCACAATAGAGCTTATAGTTACATGCTAGTCTAACATGAATTTCCACCTTGCTAGTTGTCATACAACAAGGAAAATGTACTCCCTCTGGCACAAAGTAATAATCAGCAAGCCTGTTAACTTTCTGTGGGCAACAGCAATGGAAAAAAAATTGAAGACTTGCTACAGAAGATTGGTCTTTTACTAGATAAAGAAATTCCGTCTGATAGCTTTCAACGCAATGTGAAAGTCATTAGTTAGTTTGCCATTAGGCCGAAAAATGAAGGAAAATGCATTTCCATATAGTACTTCTATAAGAACTTCTATAAGAGTAGAACTTGAAAAATATACCTTCATAAAAGTGTTTGAAATAAACCTTAGGCTCCGTTTGTTTGGGAGAAAATGTTTTCCGGAAAACATTTTCCTCATTTTCCGGTGTTTGTTTCGCACTAGAATATGGGGAAAACTTCATTTTTATCTTATTTTCCGGAAAACATTTTCATTTTCCGAAAAACATTTTGACAGAAATCATTTTCCGGAAAATGTTTTACGCTAAACAAACGGAGCCTTATTAACCAGGCTATGCTGAAACGTGATACTATATAGTGTAAAAAACATACTCGACCTTATCTTTTCAAAACTTCTTAGTGACACTACATAATACATGTTCAAACAGATAATTGAGCAATTATATATATGCATAATTATATGTAAGCATTAAGTTACAGAGGCATACGGACAGAGAAATCTCAGTAGACTCGGTACATGAAACCATTTTTCTTTTTAATGACAAGGAAGGAAATAAAGAGAGAATTCATGGATCAACAGTTAGAGAAGGGCTGTCCTAAAGTTAATCGATTAATGACGAACAAAATATTACATGCTTTTACCAACTCCTTCGAAGGTTGGGAGTGAGTGTAATAACCCTAAAAATTTATTTCTTATTCTTTTCTTTTATTAATTAATTGTTTTATTTAATTAATAAACTGTATTACCTTTTCCTAGATGGACTAGGTTAAGTTGGGCCTAGGATTTGAAAACCCATTGAATTTGAATTACCTTTTTGTTTTGGACTTAGATTACCTTTTGGGCTTAGGTTTTGGAAACCGAATTATAAATACCCTTTTCTAAACCTAGGAGTCCCATAATTTTATAATCAGAGAAAGAAATAGAGAGAGTGCCGTGTAGAGAGAGAGGCAGGCGGCGACAAGAGAGAGAAAGAGAGAGAGTGGGGCGGAACTTGGAAGAGAAGGAGGAAGAAAAACTCCATCGATTCGTGTTGAAGATCAAAACCAAGGTAAGATCAAATCTTTTGTTGCTATGAGTTTTAGATTTAAAACCCTAGAAAACCCTAAAAGTTTAAGAGTAAGATTAGAGTTTTGGGAAATCAAGGGTGTTTTGTGATTTAAATTGAAAACCTAACATTAATGGTTATGATTAGGGTTCGGGCATGGTGATTAAATGGTTTTGACCTAAATATTCTATGCTAGGGTTTTGCGAAGAGATTAGGGTTTTGTGTGTGTTGTGTGTGTGGGGCAGCCATGTGTGTGTGTGTGGCGGATGTGTGTGTGTGTGTTGTGTGTGTGCCGTGTGTGTGTTGTGTGCATGTGTGTGTTGTGTGTGTGCAGTGTGTGTGTGTGCATGCGTGTACGTGTGTCTGCCCCGTGTGTGTGTGTGTGTGGCGGCATGTGTGTGTGTTAGGGTTTAGTATGTGTGTTTGTGTGTGCTGGAAAAGGTGTAAACAGTGTGTGTAAAGTGAAATAGAGAGAGAGTTGATGGGAATTGAAGGTAGAAAATCCTAGGGGTAATTTGGTAAATCTTATGGGGGTTAGTTAACCTTAGAAGGAGTTAAAGAAGATTAACTCATAGGTTAATAAGATGGATTAAAAGAGGTTTTGGTACTTAAGTAAATAGAGATTACTTGTACCTAAGAATCGTTTTGCATGATTGTAGATTCGTGCGAGGATTAGTATTGCAAGGAAGTGCAAGCACCCCGAGGTAAGGGATTATGTTCTTTAGCATTTGAAAGTATTCATCCTTGAGATAGGATTCCATGATTTTATTAAAAATATTTAGTACCAATGTGGCCGGTAGTTTTGTTTCTAAATATTCTTTCGATATGAACTTCCTTTGGAATATCTTACCCTTGATGTGTGTTGTTTAATGGGTATCCATGATAATTGGATTTGTTAATGTGTTCTTGTACCTATGAACATTATATGTGGACATTGCTATATCAAATTGAACATGATGTAGTTAGCTTTGTCAGATTGAAAAGGACTTAGCAAGAATTAGTCCGATTGAAAAGGATTTTATTAGAAATAGTCTAGCCTGATTGAAAAGGGACTTAGACTCTTATATGCTACTTGATGAAGTAGTTTTATTATCATGATATATCATAATAAGGGAGCGCCATGAAAGGCGTAAGGTCTCTTATTTAAGGAACGCCCTGAAAATGTGTACCGTACTTGAAATTGACGGACTTATGTGTATACAGTCTTCATTATTATTATTCTTGTGATAGTGCCACAATTTGCTTACTTGAGAAGTATTTTCTTTATAGTACTCATAAATGTACTTTAAGTTGAATTTAACCTTTCGTTGAGAATTCGATTGGCTCTGTTCTTTCGGTCATCTCTTCCTTAGTACCCGGAGAGATCCCGTATGAACTTACTGAGCATTGTTCGCTCACCCTTTCTTTACTTCTTTCCCCTCCCAGGTAATGAGTAAAAGGAGAGGATTGGTCGCACGGATGGCGGCATGGATTGAGAAATCAGGATTTCATTTAATAACTTTAAGCATTGTTGAGCTAATGGGTTGTACTAGCTGTAATTTTGAATAATATTTATTATGGATTGTTTTCTTTAGGGTTAGGGTTGACGTTTGAGATACCCTCTCGTTGAAATATTACTTATGTTTGGGAATTATAATTTATTATGGAAATTGGGGTCGTTACAGTTGGTATCAGAGCTTTGATTTTAGGTCACATGGGAGAACTTAGATTGTTAAGGACTATTGGAAGAAAGTAGTGCTTAACTATGATTGGGTCTACCTAGAAATTTTTGGGACGGAAAATTTTGGGGTAATATTTCTCTAGGAGTATAACTAAAAATTTACTTGGGAATATAGAGAACTTATCTTTGGGATATGCAATTATGGCTTATGACTTACTATTTTTGTATTTTGAGGTTTCACGAGACACTGATGAGTTGGTTCCTTTTATTGTAGGAAATGGAAGCTACTAGTGAAGTCTGGAGCAAGATTATTAAGTCTAAACCAGCTAGAGGAAAATTGGTGCAGATCTATAGGTACTTATGGAGGATCCGAAAGTATAGGGAAGCTACAAGAAGAGAGCAGAGACTACTGAGGATTAAAGTTGTAGTGAGAGCAGCACATGTGTGTGTAGACTTAGAAGAGGTAGTGCATGAGTTGATGCAAACCAAGAAAAAATTAATCAAGACAGAAGATTGGGCTGATAAGATTAGAGAAGAAGCTTATGGATATTATTACGAGTTGCAGGATCTGAAGGCAGCCAATGCTAGAAGAGGGAATCAAGTAGAACCAGTGGTTCCTGCAATTCCAATTATTGAGGATGTAGCTGTTGAGAATCTTTTGGAGACTTTGAAGGGACGGAAGCTTCTCCAATTATGCTTGATGATGATGAGGATGGGGTAGTAACACCTGTGTGTAGGTCCCGAGAAAGACCAAAGGGATCCAGGAAGATAGTGAAAAGACCAAGTGGAAGACCTAGAGGAAGGCCTAGGAAGAATGTGATTCCATGAGTAAAAAAAAAAGTAGAGTGTTTTGCTTTTGCTTTCTAGAGTAGTTAGTAGTATTCTAGTTCTAGTAGCAAGAACTCGAGGATTGAATTGTTTTGATTCAAAGTTTTTATGAAATAAAGCTTATTCCATATTTTTGCATTGTGTTTTGATTGAATTTTGTTCCCTAGTATTAAACTAGTATGTTAACCGGAACGGAGAAAGATTGGTCTATTGAAACGACCAATGTGAATAGTAATCGGCCTATTGAAACCAATGTGAATAGTAATCGGCCTATTGAAACGGCCAAATGTGAATAATAATTGGTCTATTGAATCGACCAATGTGAAAAGTAATCTAGGTCTATTGAAATGACCTCTGAATGTGATTTTGGTTTATTGAAACGATCAATAAGTCTATTGAAACGATTTATGAGAGTAATGTCGGTCTATTGAAACGACCAATGGTCTAGTGAATTGACATATGATTTAAATGTTAGTCTGATGAGACGGCTTATATTATGATATAAAAGTTTTAGCATTGATTATTGCTAGTATTGGCGTGAGTGAAAGCGCTTAGAATTGTAACCCTAATGAGGGTATTGTATTGTCCTCAGATGTCGAGGAGCAACCGAAGTAACACCGGTAACAGTAACGGACGTAACAACCAGGAACAGCCAGATCCGGACATGGCAAACCACCTGCAAACGCTGAACCAGACGGTGGCAGGCATTGGTCGGGTAGTAGCAACCTTGGCTCAGCCTCAGCCGCAGCCCCAAGCTCAACCAATACCGCTAAGGGATCCGTTAGAGCTATTCCAGAAGAGGAACCCGGAGTCGTTTTTCGGCAGTCCAAAGGAGAAATCGGAGGACTGGATTAAGGATATGGAGAAAGTATTTGAGACGTTGAGTTGCACACCTAAGCAGAAGGTGGTGTTTGCAACTTTTATGCTGAAAAGACAAGCTCTTAAGTGGTGGGAAGCCGAGAAAAGGGCAGCTGCTGCACGTGGAGATGGAAATTTCACATGGGATATGTTTAAGAATGTATTTAACGAAAAGTATTACCCGGACGAGCGTTCGAAATGCCAAAGTGGCGAAATTTATGATGCTGACTCAGGAAAACTTGACGGCGGAAGAATACTGTGCAAAGTTCACCGAGCTGCTGGAATTTGTCCCAACGTTCTTTGATAATGAAGAGCAGAAGGCAAGGAAGTTTGAAACGGGTTTGAGTGACAGGATCCAATATAGGATTACTCCATTACTGCTGCCAACATACGGACAAGTGCTGGACAGGGCAAGGGTGGTGGAGAAAGAAGCGAACAGTAATCGCAGCAAGCGAGAAGAGAAAAAGAAAGTGACAGAGAAAGAGTCAAGTGGAACCAAAGGGTATGCTGGAAGCTGAAACCGGGATGGGACCAATAACAAAAGGAAGGCTACGGACGAGAACTGTGGGAAGGAAGGTGCTAGTAACAAGTATCAGAACAGAAACTACGGTAACCGCAAAGATGGGGATCAAAGTAACGCTCAAGGAAAAGGATCAGACGATAAATACCAAGTGTGCGACGGGAGGCACAAGCCAAGAGGAATGCTGGTATAAAGAAAAGAAATGCTTTAATTGTGACAAGGTGGGACATCCGCAGTGGAAATGCCCGGAGCCTAAGAAGGCTGGGAATGTTCAAGGAGCCAAGACTGATAAAGGCAATGGAGGAGGTCGTGGACGTTCACCATGACTGCTAGAGAAGCGAGGGCCACCAATGATCTTGTGGCAGGTACGCTCCGACTCTATACTCGTAGGTATGCATTGATTGATACTGGTGCTACGCATTCTGTTATTAGTACTCGTTTAGCAAAGAAAATGAACTTGATACATGAGGCGTTAGAAATACCTCTTGTGATAGATACTCCGACTAGATAGTCGATTCCTATTTCGTCTGTGTATAAGATGTCTCCTTTGAACATAGAAGATAGAGAACTCAAGGTTGATCTTATCGATTTAGAGATGGAATGAATTTGATATTATCTTGGGAATGGATTGGTTAGCTGCTTACCATGCCACGGTAGACTGTTTTAAGAAGGAAGTGCATTTCAGATTACTATCTGGAGAAGAGTTCTGTTTTCAAGGATCGAAACCGAGAATCCGATCGGGTCTTATTTCGGTAATGAAGGGTTGAAGGATGTTAAGGAAAGGATGTGAAGGGGTTCTTGGCCTATATTGGCGAGACGGACAAGAAAGAAGTAAGTATAGAATCCCTTTCAGTGATCAGAGATTTTAAGGATGTGTTTTCAGAAGATTTGTCGGGAATACCACCAGAGAGAGGTGGAATTTTCCATAGATTTAGTACCAGAGACCGCACCGATATTTAAGGCACCGTATAGAATGGCGCCGACCGAACTCAAGGAACTGAAGGGACAACTGTAAGAATTGCTGGATAAAGGTTTGATTAGGTCGAGTGTTTCACTATGGGGTGCACCGGTGTTATTTGTAAAGAAGAACGATGGATCGGTGAGGATGTGTATCGACTATCGAGAATTGAATCGAGTGACGATGAGGAATCAGTATCCGTTACCAAGAATTGATGACTTGTTTGACCAACTTCGGGAGCGTGTTATTTCTCGAAGATAGATTTGAAATCTAGATATCATCAGTTGATAGTGAAAAATGAGGATGTTGCGAAGACGGCCTTTAGGACCAGTTACGGTCATTATGAATTTTTGGTTATGCCGTTTGGATTGACGAACGCGCCAGCAGCATTCATGGAGCTGATGAATAGAATATTTCAGGAGTTCTTGGATAAATGTGTAATTGTGTTTATAGATGATATCTTGGTGTATTCTAAGACTAAGGAGGAACATGAAAAGCATTTGAGGTTAGTATTGCAGATTTTGAGGGAACAAAAGTTGTATGCTAAGTTCAAGAAATGTGAATTTTGGCTTGAGAAAGTAGCATTCTTTAGGACATGTGGTATCTAAGGATGGGATTGAAGTGGATCTAACAAAAATAGAAGCTATAGTGAATTGGGAGAGACCAACCACAGTTAGCGAGTTAAGAAGTTTCTTGGGATTAGCGAGTTAATATAGGAGATTCGTCGAGGGATTCTCAAAGTTGTCAGCACCGTTAGCAAGGTTAACACAGAAGGGAGCAAAGTTCGTTTGGTCAGAAGAATGTGAGAAGAATTTTCAAGAGCTGAAGCGACGGTTAGTGTCCGCACCGGTTCTTACCTTACCATCCGGATCGGACGGATTTGTGATTTATAGTGACGCTTCACTTAAAAGGATTAGGTTGCGTGATAATGTAGAATGATAAGGTTATAGTTTATGCGTCAAGGCAATTGAAGAACCATGAGATGAATTACCCAACCCATGATTTGGAGTTAGCAGCCGTAGTATTTGCATTGAAGATTTGGAGACATTACTTGTATGGGGTAACTTGTCAGATTTACACGGATCATAAGAGTCTCAAGTATATTTTCACTCAGAAGGAGCTTAACATGAGGCAAAGGAGATGGCTTGAGTTGCTTAAGGATTATGATTGTACAATTTTGTATCACCCAGGGAAGGCCAAGCTGATGCTTTGAGTAGGAAGAATCGAGGAACCTTAGCGATGTTGATTTCTAAGGGGGTAAGTACATGGGATAGTATTGAGGTTTCAAGTACGGAAGTAAGAGTCAAAGGGTATTTGGCTCAGTTGAGTGTTCAGCCAACGCTTATGGCCCGAATCAAGGAAGCACAAGGAATGGATAAAGAGGCTGTGAAGATACATGAGAGTATGGCCAAAGGAAAAGTAACAAATTTTCGTGTGGGAGACGATGGGATTTTAAGGTACCAATCAAGGATTTCGGTGCCAAGCAATGAGGATATAAAAAGGGAAATTCTGAAGGAAGCACATTGTTCGAGGTTTTCTGTACATCCTGGAAATACAAAGATGAATAGGAATCTAAGAGAATCGTTTTGGTGGAATAATATGAAGGGAGATGTGGCAGAGTTTGTATCGAGATGTTTGGTATGTCAACAAGTGAAGAGTGAACACCAGAAACTGGCAGGATTACTACAGTCATTACCAATTCCGAAATGGAAATGGGAGAACATAGCAATGGATTTAGTAGTTGGACTACCGAAGACGTTGAAAGGTCATAACGCGATTTGGGTTATAGTGGACAGACTTACGAAGTCGGCTCACTTTCTGGCAATTAAGGTGACAGATTCATTGGAAAAGTTAGCCAAGTTGTATGTTGATGGGATTGTAAGGTTACATGGGATACCCGTTTCAATAGTGTCTGATCGAGATACGAGGTTCACGTCAAAATTCTGGAAGAGTCTACAGCAGGCATTGGGTAGAAAGTTGACTATGAGTACAGTTTTTCACCTGCAGACAGATGGACGGTCAAAGAGAATCATTCAGACTCTTGAAGATATGTTAAGGGCTACGTCATTGGATTGGCAAGAAACTTGGGACGAACATTTGACGTTAGTAGAATTCGCCTACAACAACAGTTTTCATGCTAGTATCAGTATGACACCGTATGAGGCATTGTATGGACGAAAGTATAGATCGCCTACTTGTTGGGATGAAGTGGGCGAGAGAAAATTGACAGGACCGGAGATTGTCCAAGTATCCGCAGATAAAGTACAACAGATTCGGAAATAGTTATTAACCGCTCAGAATAGACAGAAGTCGTATGCAGATCGCCGACGACGAGACTTGGAATTTCAGTTGGGGGATCATGTGTTCTTGAAGATTTCGCCAACCAAGGGAGTTATGAGATTTGGTATTTGCGGGAAGTTAAGCCCGAGATATGTGGAACCATTTGAGATTTTGGAGTGAGTTGGGCAGGTAGCCTATAAGTTGGCTTTACCACCTGTACTTGCTGGAGTGCATAATGTGTTTCATGTCTCGATGTTGAGGAAGTATATTTCCGACCCGAGCCATGTGATTGAGTATAGGCAGCTGAGATTTCGTGCCGATTTGAGTTATGACGAACAACCTGTGAAGATTGAGGATCGGAATGATCAGATATTGAGGAAACGAGTAATTCCTTATGTGAAAGTGCAATGGAGCAACCACACAGAAAGAGAAGCAACGTGGGAGCTCGAGAGCGAGATGCGAGAGTCGTATCCCACCCTGTTTTCGGATTGAGTGCGTTTGGTTTGGAGGACCAAACCCTTTTAAGGGGGTAAGAATGTAATAACCCTTAAATTTTATTTCTTATTCTTTTCTTTTATTAATTAATTGTTTTATTTAATTAATAAATTGTATTACCTTTTCCTAGATGGACTAAGTTAAGTTGGGCCTAGGATTTGGAAACCCATTGAATTTGAATTACCTTTTTGTTTTGGACTTGGATTACCTTTTGGGCTTAGGTTTTGGAAACCCAATTATAAATACCCTTTTCTAAACCTAGGAGTCCCATAATTTTATAATCAGAGAAAGATATAGAGAATGTGTCGTGTAGAGAGAGAGAGGTGGCGGCAAGAGAAAGAGAGAGAGTGAGGCGGAAATTGGAAGAGAAGGAGGAAGAAAAACTCCATCGATTCGTGTTGAAGATCAAAACGAAGGTAAGATCAAATCCTTTGTTGCTATGGCTTTTAGATTTAAAATCCTAGAAAACCCTAAAAGTTTAAGAGTAAGATTAGAGTTTTGGGAAATCAAGAGTGTTTTGTGATTTAAATTGAAAACCTAACATTAATGGTTATGATTAGGGTTCGGGAATGGTGATTAAATGGTTTTGACCTAAATATTTCATGCTAGGGTTTTGAGAAGAGATTAGGGTTTTGTGTGTGTTGTGTGTGTGTGGCAATCGTGTGTGTGTGTTAGGGTTAGGGTGTGAGTGTGAGTGTGTCGTGTGTGTTGTGTGCGTGTATGTGTTGTGTAAGTGCAGTGTGTGTGTGTGTGTGCGTGTACGTGTGTCTGTCGTGTGTGTGTGTGGCGGCATGTGTGTGTGTTAGGGTTTAGTGTGTATGTTTGTGTGTGCTGGAAAAGGTGTAAACAGTGTGTGTAAAGTGAAATAGAGAGAGAGTTGATGGGAATTGAAGGTAGAAAACCCTAGGGGTAATTTGGTAAATCTTATGGGGGTTATTTAACCTTAGAAGGAGTTAATGAAGATTAACTCATAGGTTAATAAGATGGATTAAAAGAGGTTTTGATACTTAAGTAAATAGAGGTTACTAGTACCTAAGAATCATTTTGCATGATTGTAGATTCGTGCGAGGATTAGTATTGCAAGGAAGTGCAAGCAACCCGAGGTAAGGGATTACGTTCTTTAGTATTTGAAAGTATTCATCCTTGAGATAGGATTCCATGATTTGATTAAAAGTATTTACTACCAATGTGGCCGGTAGTTTTTGTTTCTAAATATTCTTTCGATATGAACTTCCTTTGGAATATCTTACCCTTAATGTGTGTTGTTTAATGGGTATCCATGATAATTGGATTTGTTAATGTGTTCTTGTACCTATGAACATTATAAGTGGAAATTGCTATATAAAATGGAACATGATGTAGTTAGCTTTGTCCGATTGAAAAGGACATAGCAAGAATTAGTCCGATTGAAAAGGACTTTATTAGAAATAGTCTAGCCTGATTGCAAAGGGACTTAAACTCTTATATGCTACTTGATGAAGTAGTTTGATTATCATGATATATGATAATAAGGGAGCGCCCTGAAAAGGCGTTAATTTTGAATAATATTTATTATGGATTGTTTTCTTTAGGGTTAGGGTTGACGTTTGAGATACCCTCTCGTTGAAATATTATATACTCCCTCCGTCCCGCTTATTACTTCACCATTTTGGCTCCGGCGCGCAAATTAAGGTGGAGAAAATGTTGTGAGTGTAATTTGAAAATAGGAGAGAGAATGAGTGGAGGAAATAGTAAATTATAATGGTGTTGTGAGTATTAAAATAATGTAGGAGAGAGAATGAGTGGAGGGAATAGTAAAGATTCCTTTGCCAAAAAAGGAAAGGTGAAGCTTTCAATGGGACACCCAAAATGGCAAAAAGTGAAGTTATCAGCGGGACGGAGGGAGTATTACTTATGTTTGGGAATTATTATTAATTATGGAAATTGGGGTCGTTACGGTGAGACTTATTACGCACATATGTAATACTACGCATGTACCTATGTTGCTTCTACGAGTATGATATTTCCAGTAAACATATTGGCCGGTATATATTGACTATACCAATCGCACATAAGCACACAAGCAAAAAAAATCGCTACAGAAAGATCTTACGCTTTGTCATGCAACTCCAACCAAAGCTCCTTATCAGAAACAGGAGGAGATTTACCCATCTCTACCTCAAGCCGGAATCTTGCTTTTTCAAATTTTAGTTCCTTAGTTAGTTCAAGCTTTTGACGTCTAGTGACATCGAAGAGTTCAGCTGCAAGTGGTACCGTCTTGACGTACCTGTTCAAAACAAAAAGGTCAGATGATCAAATGTCCAAATTCAACACATTCATAAGATAGCAGAGTTAACCCAAAAAGTCTAAGCTAACAACCAATGGTTCCAACCATGCATATTAAACTGTCCCCTTTTTCTTAACGATGTGGGCATTTTTGGTCTGAAGTTTGTTTTAGATTGATCGGGATTCAAGACAGTGTTTATGAGTTCAAATGGTTAGTGTTTATCTTATTCCCCAGTAAACTCATACTTAAAAAGAGTATTGTACACTTATTGTTTTTCTTGGATCCAAAGATGCAGTATATCAAGTTGATTTGCTTGTGTGTGAATCCAATTTGAACAATATTTGACTAAAATAAGTTTATGAAATCCCTTGTCTGGCTAGCCATGTGTTTATTTACCCCTCCCATATGGTTTTATTCTTTTTTATGTACATGGCCTCCATGCACTTAACTTTAATGGAGAAAGTTAATGAATATGGAGAGTGATAATGATATACGTGACTACATAGGGTGGTTCCCTGAGATAGATTTTTTTTTTTTTCATTCTCTTTTACCTAATATATCCTTCATTGAATGAGCATTTCCGTTATCTTCAATCACTTGAAATCCATAGCTTACTTATCTCTTTGAAACCCCAGAACCCTAGCATCATATATATTCCTTCTGTTTCCCATCAAACTTTAACTTCAATTAAGCATCTGAGAAAAATGAATAGCTATCTTCTATCTACTGTGTATGAGTCTTGTGCCTGTTGCCAGCTGATGATGGTATAGAGGAATTAAATTAAAGCAGAATCAGTTTTCCTCACTTAATAACAAATAACCAACACCAACATACATCAAGCCTGTTGAGGCATCCAAGTATACCAATTTGATTCTATCAAAAAAAAAAACCAATTTTGATATTGAACCTTGATATCAATACCCATTTGATGTAGAACCTTGAAAGGATGTATACACAGATAAATGGGTTTATCTGTTTTTTCTTACTCTCCCACATTATGTTTACCTCCATTTGCTTTATTCGTTAAAGGGATGTACACAAAGATAAATGGGAGGGGGGGGGAAAGAAAAAGAAGTTATGGGTCATTCGAAAGCAAGACAAACCATATGGGACCTTTTCATACTTTTCCTTATCAATTATTGACTAAAAAGAGATGTTTTCAGGAATAACTGTACAATGAAAAGACCTAAACAAAAAGGGCTTTATCATGGTGTAGCACAGTAGGAAATAGATTAAATCTGCAGAGATAAAAGACTGCGTAAATATGCTTACCTATCCAGAAAAGGCATAAGAATATAGTCATGTACCAAAAAGTCCAAAGCCCACGGTACAATTATCAGTACTGCCAAAAACTTAGCCTGCAACAGAATGATGATAATCACTTATAAAATCTGATTATATGCTTCAATGAACAAACAAAATTAATGGCGTGATGCATATACTTACAACACAAGAACCACAAAGGTCATCAGAGTTTTCAATTTCTTTAAGTCAAAACACACTCGGTCATTTTTCTGAAATCATCTTTACAGGATTAACTCACTAAAATAGGTCCATTTAATTCAGAAATGCATTAGTAAAATACCAAATATATATTTTGATCATTTCACCTTTTAAGAAAAGACTCCAGTTTATTGAGTATAGGTTTAAAACTTTAAGTGGAGCATGGTGGGATTAGATATGATTTTTCTCCCAAAGTGTAGACAGTCTGGGAATCAAAAAGCATAATCTGACCACTCAAGTTATATGATAGTGGCTTAGGCAAAGGAATCCCAACTGAAGGACACGGAAAATCTAATTGAAGTGCCACTGGAAGCTTCACTTCCCTCCTACTTTTTGTCTGATACGAAATATAAGTGGTGCATTAAATGTCACGAGTAATATCCGTAAGTATTTAAGAATGCATAACTGATATCGATGAACTAACTTAACTAAATTAGAATCCATACTACAAGTATATGCTGATTTCCTGCTCAAATAGAAAATTATCAATCTTTGAAGTTAGCCAGAAGGTGCAACATGTGCTTACTGAATTAAATGAGGCATACTGAAAGACACGGTCTTCGTATAACAGCTCATCATCTTCTCTTCCAAGGATCATATTCCTTGCAGATTTTGCTAGAGCTTGAGGGGAAAAGTTCTCATCACGATCTTCCGGAACCTTTGGTCCAGGTTCCCCGGCCCCAGCACTTTGTTCTTGAACCCAAGATGTACTATTACCATCATTTGTGCCATCAACAAGCCAGTCTTCCCACCTCCGATGCTCTTCGTTCTTAATACCATCCTGAGCTTCCCTCAACTCCACAATTGCCTCGGCTCTCCTCCGCCATGCTTCAAATTTCTCATCCGGAGACAAATCCTCGTCTTTCAAGCTCTCTGATTCGTCCTCGTCAAGCATTTCCTCATCTTTCAAGCCAAACCAATTACCATCGCTGTCAACAAATAATCTCAACCACCAACTTATATTCTTCGTATGTTTTTTTTTCGCATTTGGTACCAACCTACAACTTTTCCTCCTTCCGTGACTTACTTGAATTACAGCACCCGACGAATTATACAATGACAATGACTTATGCCTTGGACTTTGGTAGAAACTAAGCAAGTTATTGCATGAGACGGTTGAACGGCTCATTAAGAACATGTATAGAATAAGCCAACATTTTTTAGCCTCATGAACTATTGAAATGCTCCAAATGCAGCTTCTGCTCACCTCAATTCACACAAAAAGAAACAGCAACCAGAAAATCATTTAGTAAACAATCCGAGGATATGTGATACCCTATATAAACCAATTGAGCATTGCAACCCCACATTTGACTCTTTCTTCTCATAAACCACTAGCAATTAGCAAAAACCCTAAAACGACAAACCAAATAAGATTGCAGTCCCCAAATTACATCATCTTTGAGCAGGGCCGGCTCAGACATGGAACATTAGGTTCCTTTGCACAGGGCCCCAAATTTTGAAGGGCCCCAATTTTATCTATGTCCATTAAATATATATATAAAACAGATTATTATGTTAATTTTTTAAAGGGCAAATTGCAATTTAGGGCCTGAAGTCGAGGGGGTGTTTCCAAATGGGGCCCATATTCTCATTTCGCACTGGGCCTCTGTACTTATTGAGACGGGCATGTCTTTGAGGAACATATCTCAAAACCAGTTTAACCAAAAAATGACAACTGTCAAAATTATTAATCATATACAAATGGGTACACAGATTATATCATCTGAAAACCAAATTGAACACCAATATTCCCAAATTTAACAATGTTCATCACAAGAAACCACTCCTAATGAAACTATGCAAAGAAAAAAGAAACCCAGTAAATAAAAATCTAATCGGATAAAAACCCTAACTTTATACAATCAAATGAAGCAGAGAAATGCGAGATAAACTTACTGCAGAGAGAGAAAATCTTGTGAGGGAAACTCTGTGTGAGTGTGAATTTTGGGTGTGGGTTTATCTGATAAAAGCTTCAGCTTTGTCTCATGGGGCCAGCTGAAAAGAGCTAGCTTAAGCGGGAGCGGATAACGGTTCATCCAATTTATTAAACCCCTTTAAATTGACCAGATTAAATTACTAACCCTTGTCTCTCAACAAAACTTCGGATGAGCCCTTTTAATTGAGCATATTAAATAACTAGTCCTCTTCCCGGCTCGCTTGTTTGGCCAAACTACAAATACGTTTATGATCCCAAAGTATACATCGAATTTCAATTTGCACCCTCACGCAAAATTAATCCCATAATGATACCCAATGTTTGAATAATCCCACTTTGCCCCCTGAATCCTAACAAAAGTTAAAAATTTAACGAAATCAACCATGTTCCTGGCACATGCCGGATATTTTAGTCATTCTCATTTTATCGTTAAATTTCCTTTTAATTTAATTTTTTCACTCCTATAATTTCCTTTCAAATTAAAATATAATACTTTATATATTATTTAATTTTCTCACTCTTGCATATACAAGAAATCAAGAATAATGCACATGGGGATTTGGCCTGCTGGCTAGAGCTCATGGCTTTCAACCTGGAGATCATGGGTTCGATTCCCCCAGAAGTTAGAGGGAAGGCTTTCTCTCCCTAGGATTTATCTCCTGGAATATTTTTTTTCACTACTCACACACACACACAGAAGTACCTAGGAAATTATAGGGAGAGAAAGCCTTCCCTCTAACTTCTTTGGGGGGGGTCGAACCCATAATCTTCAAGTTGGAAGCCATGAGCTCTGGCCATCAGGCCAAAGCCTGATGGTTTGGAAAATTCTAATTAAGAATAATATAATTGACATCTTTCTAAAGAAGAATAATACTTCCTCCGTTCCAAAATGTTTGTCTCATTTGACTTTTTTGTTGAACTTTGACCACAAATTTATGAGAGATTAATCATGTTCATGAAATTCTAAAAGTTGTTGTTGATAATATTATTAATGGTGAATCAATAGAAATTTTTAGAATTTCATGAACATAATTAAATTGTCATATATTTGTGGTCAAAGTTCAACAAAAAAGTCAAATGGAACAAACATTTTGGGACGGAGGGAGTATAATCGACTTAAGACAAAAAGAAAGAAGAAGGAAAAAAGAAAAAAGTCTACCCATTTCCCCTCCTTTCAGTTCGCCCCTCCCACCCCAACCCCTTCTGTTAGAGATGACAATTTCTCCAACTCGTTTCTGAATTATTCTGGCCTGAGTGAGGCGGGTTTGCTAACAACTTTTCGGAACACGTCGAGTTCGAATCCAGGTTTAGTAATCTTTTGAGACTCGGCTCGGCCCGCCCTGCATAGTAACATTATATATTTATTCACCCTTGTACCCTGCACATATTCCTAATTACACTGTTGTTGTTGTTGTTGTTTATATCAAGTTTATAACAAAAGGATTCTGTTGTTGGGTTTAATCTAATGAGAATATTTGGGCTAAAGCCCAAAAAAGCTAGCAACATTTTGTCCCAGTCCAGGTTTGTTGATCGACGGATCGACAGGTTTGGTATCTTCGTTTGTTTTGGCGGGTCGGGTCAGGGTTTGGCCAAATCTGACCCAAACCTGACCCGTTATCATCCCTACTTCCTGTGTAACCCCCTACCAGATTCAAAAGCTTACCCCTATTTAATGGCGTATCCTGGATTTACCTTCATCTTTTCTGTAACCACCCCAACGCCTCCCTTCATCCCTCCTCTTCCCCCTCCCTCTCTGTCCAGATTCAAAATCCTCTAAATCCCTATTTGTCCAAAACATACATCCATGAAATCAACCCCCGTTCCTTCTCTCAACTTCGCCTGAGAACACTCTCCCCCTCCCCCTCCTTGTTAAAATCTAAAATATACTAAGACTGAAGGATTACAATTATATATAGATAAATACAAATTTAATAGTTTATAAAATTAATAATTAAGTAGGTTATATAATGAATTGATAAAACAGTTTGTAAAAGTCAGATTATGAAACAGAATTAAAAAAAAAAAATTGATATTTAAAACAATTTTAAAATGACACAAATTATAAAACAAGAATATATGAAACAGATTATAGAAAAATTAGTTTAAGAAGACAATTGATAAATGAGAGATTGACAAGGGACAACATACAATTTGGGTATGAACATGAACAGGATAGACCAATTTAAACCAAATAGGAAACAATATAGTCCATCAATTAATATCCAGATTAACCAAGGATTGACAATTTGCAGAGAAACACAAGGCAAATAAACCACAGGCAGGGACATACAAGAAAAATAGCAACAATAATCAAACTACTAATCCTTTAAATAAACGAAAATGGTAAAGAAAACTTATCAAGTTAGTCGAATCGCCCGAATGGCGAACAGGTCTTGAAGAAGTATTGCCCTCGTACCTCTGGTGCACTCCAGACGAGAACAACAACCCACTTCCAGGATAATTCGATTTCAAGAACAAAACTTGGTGCAATCGCTTCTTTGTTCTACTTCGATCGCAGCGGCAATAACCCGTGAATCGCCAGAGAGGGATCAAAATTTGGGGAAAGAGTTATATAATTTTTTTTCTTGAATGAGTCTATATACTGTGGAGAAGGGAGGGTTTTCTTTTTATCGTCAAAAACTGACCTATCACTTCGTGGGTTTAAAGTTTAACCTTATCAGTTAATATCCAACTAATCCCGTTAAATTTGCCCACAAGTAATTCACGGCTTTGACCTAGTAAAACCCACGTTTACAACAAGTAATTAATTAACATTAAAAAATGAATTTTGTTTAAATAAATGATTCACTTATCATGTGGGATAATCCTAAATATCCACTTTAAAATTCATTTATTTGTCAACCTTCAAACTCATTCAACTATGGATTCTCTCCATTAGGGGTGTAAATGGTTCGGTTTGGTTCGGTTTGGACAAATTTAGAGACCAAACCGCTAGTACTCGGTTTGGAGAAATCTCAAACCAAATCGAACCATGAAAAATTTCAAACCGAACCGAACCGAACCACCTTGGTTTGGTTCGATTCGGTCTCAAACCGCGGTTCCATTAAGCGGTTCAAACCGCGGTCCAAACTGCGGTCTAGACCGCGGTCCGAACCACAAACCTGTCCAAACTTCAAATGTTACCTATTTATGTAAAAGACATTAAAACCACTTACATATAGATTACTACTTAACTGTTACATGTTTCGATAATAATATCGTAGATATATTATGTTCTTGTTATGCATCAGTTGTTGTTACATTTGGTTCCAGCTCAAACTTTCTCTCAATCCTTTTTGCTTGAGGGGGTAATACCGTACTAGACAGTAAAACATATACTCCCTCCGTCCCACCAAAACTGATACCAAATTTCTGGGCACGCAAATTAAGAAAAAATAAGGGAGAGAAAAAGTGAAAGAAAATGTTGTGAGTATGAAGAATTAAATAGGAGAGAGAATGAGTGGGAGGAATAGTTAGGAGAGAGAATGTTGTGAGTGTAAAAGTGAAATAGGAGAGAGAATGAGTGGGATAAATAGTAAAGATTTCCTTCCATTTTGGGAAGTATCAGTTTGGCTGGGACGGACCAAAAAGGAAATAAGTATCAGTTTTGGTGGAACGGAGGGAGTATACAATAATATTTTAGATGTTCATATTTCCTCAGTAAAACATATATACAATAATATTTTAGATGTTCAGCTCGGTGGTTCGGTTTGGCGGTTCGGCTCGAAATGGTTTGGTTCGGTTCGGTTTGGTTTGGTTCGGTTTGGAGGAGTCAGACCGCAAACCAAACCGAACCGCATGGTTTATAAATTTTTGGAACCCGAGCTGAACCGTTAATCGTTAAAAACCAAACCGAACCAAGCTAAACCGCATGGTTCGGTCTCAAACCGCGGTTTGAACCGAACCGCTGACACCCCTACTCTCCATTACATGAATTTAATTCAACCATGAATGAAAGTTATTATATTGCATGTCATTGACACTCTCCAGTTCTCATTTTGGTGTAGATATTTTTTTTATATTCATATTAAGATCTGTTAAAGAGGCCAAACTCATCATTTTTCCAACAATCCCCCACAAATCCATAGTTGATACTCAACTCTAACTACCATAATAAGCTTTCAGTAAGGGCACCTTCCGGTTTGAACCATTGCCTAAGCCATCAACTAAAAAACCCCACAGGAACGAAGTGAACAGAGTTCTTGAACTTGAACCTTTAGTGTGGTGGTGTTTAGAAGATGACAACACATTAACGGTTATAGTGCAATCTATATGAATGACGCGTTAGTGGCCATGCGTCCTGATCCTGTCTTAAGAACGTTTTTCGAGAATTAACCCTTATTCTCTAATTGCGGCCTCACAATAACATTCTTGTAGTTGGGCATCTCCAAAGGTGTGTTGCAACCACCTTGCCTTATAGGCTCGATCCCATTCAAAGTTTTAAACCCTTACTTACTAGCAACACCTAGCATCTATCAGGTTTGTCAAGGAATAGACAGTAACACTTTCGTGTCACTTTAATCAAGATGCTCAACTCACTCTTTCAGTTTGTTTATACCACATTGAACCTACTTTGTGGGATCTCCACTCAGATAGGTTAGGTTGCCATTGTAGATGAGTCAACAATGGGTTTCAGTCCCATTCCTAACCTGGATTTTACAACCTGACCAAGGTCAAGTCCTTTGGTTAAGGGGTCAGCTGTATTGTCTTTGGATCCTACAAAATTAACATCAAATACCCATTGAGACACAAATTTCCTTAAAGTTTTAGTCTAACTTGAATGTGTCTTCTTGTCTTTTGATTGTACTTGGTACTCTTGATCTTTGCTATTGTGCTCATACTGTCACAATGCAAACATATAGGTGGAATCGGTTTACTAATGACTGGTAACTCGGACATAAATCCCATAAACCATTTGGCCATGATTCTCGTAGTATCCAAAGCACAAAGCTCAGCCTCGAAGTAGATCGAGACAAAATAGTATGTTTGGTAGACTTCCAGGCTACAGCCCCTCCACCAAAAGTAAACACGTACCCAGTACATCCATAACTTCCAGAGTTCTTGGATATCCAACTTGCATCACTATATCCTTCAAGGACAGGAGGATGTTTACTGTAATGCAAGCCTAAGGAACTAGTTCCTTTTTAAGTACCTAAGTACTCTATCCAAGGCTCCCCAATGAGTTCTATTTGGACAACTAGTGTACCGACTCAACTTAGACACTAAAAATGCAATATCAGGCCTAGTACAGTTAGCTAGGTATCCCAAGCTACTAATGATCTGAGAATATCTCAATTGAGACACAGGAACACCACTTTCATTCTTATACAAAGCTATAGAAGGGTCATAGGGCGTCTGTGCGGTTTTAGCATTTTTGTAGCCGTATTTCTCAATAACACTATCTACATAATGAGATTGAGAGATGGCTATACCCTCGGTTGATCTAGTCATCTTGAGCCCTAAAATCACACTTGCTATCCCCATATCCTTCATTTCAAACTTTGTTTTTAAGAATGACTTTGTCTCAAGTATTATATTATCATTTGAGCCAAACAATAATATATCATCTACATATAGGCATATGATAATACAATCATCACCTCTAACCTTATAGTAAACACACTGATCTGCATCACTAAGAGTAAAGTCAAATGATAAAACAACTTTATCAAATTTCTCATTCCATTTCTTAGGGGCCTGTTTAAATCCATATAATGACTTAACCAATTTACAAACCTTTCTTTCATTACCTTTAGCTACAAATCCCTCGGGCTGATCCATATAGATCTCCTCTTCAAGGTCACCATGAAGAAAAGCAATCTTAACATCCATTTGATGAATATTAAGACCCAATACGGATGCCAATGCTATAAGCATTCTGATTATAGTCATACGTGCAACAGACGCATAAGTATTAAAGAAATATATGCCCTCCTTTTGTTTGAAACCCTTAGCAACTAATCTGGCCTTATATTTGTCAATAGTTCCGTCTGGTTTCAACTTCCTTTTAAAAATTCATTTACCCAATAGTTGTGCCCAGGAGGAAGGTCATCGAGTTCCCAGTTCCATTTTGAACAATGGAATCCATTTCATCCTTAACGGCATCCTTCCAATGAATGGATTCATGTGAAGCCATTACATCTTTAAAGGTTACTGGATCACCCTCGAGATTGTAAGTAATATAATCACTTACAAACTCCTTAGCGACCCTAGCTTGTTTACTCCTTCTAAGTTCATCTAGTTCTTCTGACTCAACGTCATTTGCACTAGAACTACCGGGTCCAACCCCCACATTTGAAATCTTTTCCACTTGTTCAGGAATAGACTCCAATGTAGTGTCTTGATTTCCACTTGAAGTATTTTTAGGCACTCCAGTCTTCATGGGAAAAACATCTTCAAAAAATGTTGCATCACGAAATTCTACAATCGTGTTCACATCTATGCCTGAGATTTCAGATTTGATAACCAAAAATCTCAAGGCATATGAGTGTTAAACATTACCTATAAAGATCGCATCAACAATTTTGGGTCCAAGTTTTTTAATTTTATGTTCAGGGACTAACACTTTTTCTAGACACCCCCACACCCTAAAGTATTTTAAACATGGTTTTCTACCCGTCCAAAGTTCGTAAGGACACTTATATTTATGTTTCATGGGTACCCTATTCAGAATATGGCAAGCCGTATTCAAGGCATCACCTCACAAATATTTAGGTAGTCCTGAACTTTTTAATAAAATGTTAATCATATCCGCAAAGGTTCTATTTTTCCGTTCTGCTATCCCATTCGACTGAGGTGAATAAGGAGGTGTTTCGTCGTGTATAATTCCAAACTTTTGACATTCAAGTACAACTAAGTTCGAAGTATACTCTTCTCCTCTATCAGACCTTAAGTGTTTGATTTTCTTGCCAGTTTGATTCTCTACTTCATTCTTAAAAATTAAGAATTTTTCTAGAGCTTCATCTTTACTCTCAAGTATGTACACATAGCAATATCTAGTGTGAATTAAATCAAGTAAACCTGAATCCCTATTTATGGAATGATATTGTTTTCTTACTTGTTTAGTTGTCACACAAACTTGACATTTCCTAGTTTTATCAAATGTATGCTTTGGAATTAAATCTAATTTCATCATGCATTTAACAGAATCTAGATTAACATGATCCAAACGACAATGCTATAAAGTAGAAGAATTAAAATTCTCAGAGACATAATTTATTTCAATAAAATCAACCATAATCTTAAACAATCCATCTAACAAATAACATTTGCCAATAAAAGATCCACCAAACAGAATTACAACTTTATTAAATTTAAAAATTAATTCAAAACCCTCTCTAACTAAAATGATACCACTAATAACATTTCTTCTCATTTCAGAAATATGATGCACTTGATGCAAAGATAGAACACGTCCTGAGGGAAATCTCAAATCCACGCGCCCTATGCCATGCACTTTAGCTGCACTTGAGCTCCCCTTCATCACTGTTCGTCCAATCGCAGGCTGGTAAGAAATAAAGAGCGTTTTATCAGCACAAATGTGCGCATTTGCTCCTGTAAAAGTACTTCCAATAACATTTTTTAGATTTTATTTGCATAAGTAGTATTTTCGAAATCTTTAGCCGAAGTTCAATCAAATCAAACACCAAAAAGTGAGACTATCTTTGTGGGACTTAAGTATGAAAGGTGACAATGACACATACTTATCAACGCCAGTTGCCAAAGGATGGAAACAAATATTCAAAGCTAAACAAGAAATATATTTCCTCCCAAGCTCAGATCCTGTGATGATCTACTCGTGGCAAACTCCATAAAGAAATGAGCATAGTGCATTCATTTTGTTTAACAAGCTAGGGTCGTTTCAATAAACCACCTTAATTTCAATGCTTTCCGGAAACATGTTTTTATATGTCATAAGAAAAAAGGTGGTGTCATGTTTACTTTTATAGATACCTATATTAAAGTTATTTTCAAAGTTTTGATTTCGTATGACCACAGGCACGAGTCGTATTGGTGATCAGCACGAGAGCAATAAAAAGAACGAGTCGTACCACGACTCGTGCCCTCTAGCACGAGTCGTGCTTTCGGCGGAAATTGAATCTGGCGTTTAGCACGCCTATTAGGCTAGTGGTTGTTTTGGAATAGGATTGTGTTTCCTTTTTATTGTGTTTCCTTTTCCTAAAACTCTTGTAATATATATATATATATATATATATATATATATATATATATATATATATATATATATATATATATATATATATATCCTCCTTGGAGAGAAGAATAAAGAACAAGAACTTTTACCCTAAATTAAATTTCTACATGGTATCAGAGCCTCCATACACAAGTTCTAGATTATGGCCGGTCATGCTGTAGCTGGCGGTGGTGATAGACTGCCACCTCCGATTCTGAAAATTGAATATAATTCCCCTTTCTACCTTGGTCCCCAAGATCGGCTCGGTGATTTCATAACTCCTACTCGCTTCCGTGGTGATAACTATGACGATTGGGCTGGTGATATAAAAAGGAAACACAATCCTATTCCAAAACAACCACTAGCCTAACAGACGTGCTAAACGCCAGATTCAATTTCCGCCGAAAGCACGACTCGTGCTAGAGGGCACGAGTCGTGGTACGACTCGTTCTTTTTATTGCTCTCGTGCTGATCACCAGCACGACTCGTGCCTGTGGTCACGAGTCGTGCCCTTTGCTCTTCACAGAGTCTCTTGTGGAAAAGATGGAGCACATCCTTTTCTCAGTATGTTTCCACTCTTGCAGAGTATGCAATGTATTTCCCTTCCACAGGCGACAAATTCTCTAATATGATGGTCAGAAGCGGATCTATACATGCTGATATGGGTGCAAATGCACCCACTTTAATCCAATTGTTTGCTAGTTTAGTGGGTAATGTGTTATGTTTTAATCTAGTGATTGTGAGTTCGAGTCCCATTTTTATTTCTCTGATGAAGCTTGTTTGTGATTATGCAGGTACTATTAGAATTAAGGAGTGAGAGACGAAGTCAATCATACAAGGTAGATAATAATAATAATATGAAAGACTCAATTTTATTATGTTACTAGAGGTACATATTTATAGGGTTTACAAAGAGAGTTAGAATCATATTCTAATACAAATATTAACTTTTCTAATCTATACAAAGATTGAGTTTTCTAAATTATATAATATATAACAATATATAGTATATAATATAATATTCTAATATTATATTCTTAATACGCCCCCGCAAGATGGACAGTCATTGGATAAGTCCAATCTTGAAGAATGATGAGATGAATCGGGTTTGATGTATTGGGTTTGATGGATGTGTTCCCGGGCGTGCATGACTATGTCGGAGACGGTGGGGTTTTGGAGAGGGGTTTCGGCTACGAGGGTTTGCCGAGGGTTGTGGTCGAAGGTGGTGGTGGGAGGAGGTACAGCTGGTGGGGTTTGTCGAGGGTGGGTTAGTGCAGGTTTTGGTGTTTTAGGGTGGTATTGCGGCGATTAGGGTTTGCCGAGGGTGAGTTGTTGTACACGACAGGAGGATTAGTTGTGGGTTTTGTGGTAGGCAGTAGAGTTTGTCGTAGGTTTTGGGTCCTAGGGTATTTGAAGGAGGTGAAGAAGATTTCGGTCGGTGGGGTTTGCCGAGGGGTTTGAAGGAGATGTAGAGGGTTTTGGCCGGTGGGGTTTGCCGAGGGGAGAGGTTTTCGGCTGGTGGGTTTGCCGAGGGGTTTGAAGGAGGAGAGAAATTTGATGGTAGGTGGCGGAAGCAATGGGGTGAGGGGGTGGGGCGGCTTGAGGGGTTTTGCCGAGTTGTTTTGGAAGGTGGAGGGGGTGGGGTTTTTATGGTAGGGCGGCTTTAGGGTTTTGCCGCTAGGGGTTTGGCGGAGAAGTCTTATTATGGATCTTATTGCTCTGATATCATATTAGGATAAAGGATGATAGGCGAAGTCAATTCATACATGGAAAGAGAGAATTGTACGAAAGACTCAATTTTATTATGTTACTAGAGGTACATATTTATAGGGTTTACAAAGAGAGTTAGAATCATATTCTAATACAAATATTAACTTTCCTAATCTATACAAAGATTGAGTTTTCTAAATCATATAATATATAACCATATATAGTATAGAATATAATATTCTAATATTATATTTCTAATAGGTACGTTGTAGTAGGAAACGAACCTTTCTTGGCAACATATAACGGAAGTTTCCTCGGAACAACCTACCCCGCCATGCAAAATATCCAATCCGCCCTTGTAAAAGCTGGACTCGGCACTCAAGTGAAGGTCACATGTCCCCTAAATGCCGACGTCTACGAGAGCTCAACCGGAGTTCCATCGGCCTGTGACTTCCGAGCCAACATCCACAATTACGTGATCCAAATCGTCAAATTTCTGAGCGATAATGGGTCCCCATTTACAGTCAATATCTACCCCTTGATAAGCCTCTACATAGACTCAAATTTCCCAGTCAAATATGCCTTCTTAGATGGCAATGCAACTCCAATAAACAATAACGGGGCCAACTACAACATGTTCGATGCAAACCACGACACTCTAGTGTGGGCCCTACAAAAGAATGGATATTCAAATCTCCCCATCATAGTCGGAGAAGTCGGGTGGCCCACCGATGGAGATAGAAATGCTAACAACGAGTATGCAAAAAGGTTCAACCAAGGGTTCATGACCCGTTTTGCTAACGGTAAAGGAACCCCAATGAGACCCGCACCCATAGATGCTTACCTCTACGGTTTAATTGACGAGGATCAGAAAAGCATTGATCTGGGAAATTTTGAACGTCATTAGGGGATATTTTATTTCGACGGGCAACCGAAATACGCACTAAATCTTGGTACAACGGATACGGGATCTTTAGTGCCATCGAAAAACGTGAAGTACTTGCAGAGAAATGGTGTGTGATGAAGAACTCAGCAGGGCTTGATAACCCTTCGATAAGTACTAGTGTAAGTTACGCTTGTGCCCTTGGTGACTGCACGAGCTTGGGGTATTTGACATCATGTGGAGGGCTAGATGGTCGTGGAAATATTTCTTACGCGTTTAATAGTTATTACCAGAAGAATAATCAGCTTGATGAGGCATGTAAGTTTCCTAGTGTGTCCATGATTACAAAGGTTGATCCTTCGACTGCAAGTTGCAGGTTCGGGATTATGATATAGCCGTATTACGGAGCGGCTGACTGGACATTTGGTCCGGTGGTGTTGTTGCTGGGCTTGTGTTATTTCTGTTGATTGTTATGTGAGTTCATTTTTCTGTGTCCAGGTGAACACGGTTTTTGCAATTTAAGGGGTGAAGTTTGATGGCATATCGACATTCTCAACCATCATATTTTGCTCAAGCTTCGGTTTTAGCTATCCAGGTATTTTTTTGCAGTTTTAACTATTATATTTTAGATACGCACTCACTGCCCCCAAAAGTAGAAATATTTGGTATCAATTTTAACCATTCTACTTTCAGCATTTTGGGATGAATGAGTGCGTATTTAAAGTACAATGTTTAAATACGCTAAAAAATACATAAATGGTTAATGTTAACTTTGTTGAAGTTACCATGGATTTGATAAAGTCTTCAAAAGCGAATGGAAGAAACATTCAGGAAGAGAAAGCTGAATTGAAGATCTCTTATTCATCACAATGCATTTCTCAGTTTACAGTTACACTTTTATATCTTGCTTACAACTGGGAAAAAATCTCACTAATTGTCTAACAGAAAAACAAACTTTCTAACAAACTATTATAACAAACTATTAAATAATCAGCTCCATTGATCTGTGTCAATATACATGACATTACTCCAACACTTAAGTAATTGGTGATTGAGTCCATGTGGCAATCCTTGTGATGATCCAAGTGAAACCATATTTACGGCAGAAGTAGGGGAACCATTAGATGAAGCATCCTTATGGTCAATACCCCTCCCACAAGGTGAAGGTATAAAAGGATTTAGTACCTTCAACTTGCTAAGAAAATACCAATGAAGATCCTTCCCAAGAGCTTTAGTAAAAACATCATCAAGCTGTTGTTTAGTGGGGAATATAGAGAGGAACAATAAGATTTTGTTGGACTTTCTCTCTCACAAAGTGACAATCCAATTCAATATGTTTTGTTTTAGAGTGATAAACATGATTAGAGGCTATACTGATACTATCAGCAGTGCATGGGAATGGGTAGATCAACAACAACTAGTAAATCCTTCAACAAGGCATGGAGCCATAAAACTTCACATGTAACAGTGGCAAGAGACCTATACTCAGACTCTGCAGAAGATCTAGCTGTCACAGATTGTTTCTTAGAATGCCAAGAGACCAAAGATGAACCCAAAAACACACAAAAACCTGAAATAGACTTTCTGTCATTAGGATTACCACCCCAGTCACTATCACAATAGGATGTCAGCTTGAGAGAGGAAGTGGAAGAAAAATGTAATCCTTGACCAGGACATGATTTGATGCATATGAGGACTCTATGTAAGGCTTTTAGATGAGGTAGTCTTGGATTTTGGACAAACTGACTAAGAGTGTGAGAAGCAAAAGCAAGGTCTGGCCTGGTTATAATAAGATATAGAAGTTTCCCAACCAATTGTCTGTAATGTAAATTGATGGATAAGGTAAAAGGTCTCCTTCATGAAGGAAGAGTTTCACATTTGGATCCAAAGGCAAAGTGAGGGGTTTTGCAGCTGACAAACCTATTGTGGAAACCAAGACAAGGACATACTTCCTTTGGCTCAAATGGAAGCCGTAAGGGGATCGTAGAACCTTGATACTGAATTTAAGATCCAAAAATTCCTTAAAGAGCATTAATGGCAGTGATATCATTCCCAACAACCACAATGTCATCAACATACACCAAAATCACTGTGAAGCTGTCTGAATTGTGAAGAGTAAAGAGGGAATAATCTGCATGTGATTACACATAGTGTAGCTGCAAGAGAGCATCAGTTAACTTGGCAAACCATTGCCTAGATGCTTGCTTAAGACCATAGATTGACTTGATTAATCTTCACACAGAATTGGAACCATGAGTAGAACCATAGCCCTTGGTTAACTCCATGTACACTTCTTCCTCTAAATCACCATGCAAGAAGGCATTGTTGACATCAAATTGATGCACATGCCAAGATTTTGCAGCAGCCACAACCAATAGAGTTCTAACGGAGACCATTTTGGCAACCGGAGAGAATGTCTCTTGGAAATCAATTCCCTCACACTGGGTATATCCTTTAGCAACAAGCCTTGCTTTAAATCTTTCGATCAAACCATCAGCTTTGTATTTGATTTTATAAACCCACTTACAACCCATAGCTTTCTTATCCATAGGTAATTGGACTACCTGCCAAGTATTGTTAGATTCTAAAACAAGTATTTCTTTATTCATGGCATCAATCCATCTAACATTTTTAATAGCTTGGTCAAATTTATGCAATTCAACTTCAAGGAATAGACAAAGTGTTTAACGAGGAAAGCCCTTGAACAACTTGTTCACCGGCACAAAACCTCGAAAGATGATATTTTATTGATATTATGGTACGATTGAGAGTGATTACCGAGAGTACAACGATGCGTTCCTTTATACATGTGTTTTCCATCTTAAAATATGAAAAATAAAAAGAGATAACAACTCCAAGCATCCCTAGAATCTCAGCTCAGTTTGTTGAAGGAGATAACGATCATCTTCGAAAGCTGTTGGACGTGCATTGTTGGAGTAGGACTCGTGTCTTTAACCTGGTCTTGGGGTCCTCGTTGCTTGATTAGAGTTCCTGAAAAATAAGTTTAAACACTACGACAATACAAGTTGTGAATAATCAAGATGTGATTTCAAGATGTTAATCCAGGATGAAATGCCAGGTTGCTATGAATTTTCTACCCCCCAAACGGTAAACAAACTTCTCCTACAATGGATTGTCCGAAAGATAAAACCTTGAATAATTAAAATAAATAGAAAAATTCAAGCATAACATTGTGAATCGAATTCTCCCCACTAATTGTATTTGCTCCATTATTTTGATACTTGATAAATTTTTTATTAAGCTGCAACAACATTCATTTTTAGAGTATTAGCACTAAGAATTATGAATTTCTTGACAGCTCTCAATTGGAATGACACTTTGAAAATTTTGAGACACATTGCAGCCACCATTTCGTACATGCATTCTTTCACTCTAGATCACCATGGCCTCCTAATAATCGGAGACCTCAAGTGCCAAAACATCTTACTGGATAAGGTCATTTATCCATATTTAATTCAAATATTTCTCATTTAATCTTCCTTAACCCCCTATATTCAACTTTATTTATACTTTATCCATATATGATTTTTATATATATATTTTTTGAATTCTGTTAATTTGAAGATTTCTAATTTTGAGTTGCTGAACCCTCTATACTATACTTTTTGTGTTATTGACCAGGGAAATAGACCAAAATTATGTGATTTTGGCAGCTACACACCAACGAATGTCGATCCAGACGCTTACAACAGAAGTATGTCACAATCATATGATATTGTTAGTCTGTACTACTTGTTTTTTTATGTTCCTATGTTGGTTGTCCCATTTCTTCTCACTTCAAAATTTTCTCTATTTTACAAAGAGTATGCATTCCATCCATCCTAGAAGAGGTGTTTTTCTTCCCTAGGTTGAATCCTAATATTTCCACTCACCTCGTCTGCATCATAATGCGAGTTTGCTTGCTATATGTTTTATATTATAGTGATACATGACAGAAGTGTGTTTATGACAGATACCATCACGCAGCGGGATGACTTGTGTTTGCTTCGGAGTTATCATCCTCCAACTTACTATGAAGGAAGCAACAGTAACGAAGGATGGAGTGCGAATAAAAGATTTGGCTGAAAAAAAAAACTTAGACCAGACCACCACTTGGTCCATCCTGATTTACTGCAATCAGGATGCAACATATCAGATGCAGTCACTATCAGTAAGTTAGCAATGAAGCTGATTCAAACCAAGAAACAAAAGGAGCCACCCCGTGTTTTCCGGAATATCTTTAGTGAGCTTGTTGCAGAAGGCAAAAATAAAGAATGTGAGATTGTAGAAGAAAATGATGAGAATCGTGAGCTAGGTGCAAGTACAAGTGGGTATGGGGATGGAAATGAAAATGAGAGCGAAAGTGGAAACGAGAGTTTAATTGAGAGCGGAAAGGGAAGGGTAAGCAGTGAAGAACCCGAGCGTGCGAAAATTCAAGAAGCAATAGGAAAAAAGAAAGGCGAAATAAAAGAAGCTGATGATTGTGATGAGATTCGTGAGATAGGTGCAAGTGCAAGTACAAGTGAGAATAAGGATGAAAATGGAAGTGGAAATGGGAGTAAGTTGCTCACACTCACAATTCTACTCCCATTTCCACTTCCATTTCCATTTCCATCATTATTCTCACTTTTGTACTTGCACCTATAGCTCACGAATCTCATCACCATCATCAGCTTCTTCTATTTTGCCTTTCTTCTTTTTTTTCTATTGCTTCTTGAATTTTCGCACGCTCAGGTTCTTCACTGCTCACCCTTTCCTTTCCGTTCCCAATTAAACTCTCATTTCCACTTTCGCTCCGATATCTGTTTCCATCCCCAGACCCTCTTGTACTTGCACCTAGCTCACGAATCTCATCATCATCTTCTACAATCTCACATTCTTTATTTTTTGCTTTCTGCAACAAGCTCACTAAAGATATTTCGAAAAACACAGGGTGCCTCCTTTTGTTTCTTGGTTTGAATCAGCTTAATTGCTAACTGATAGTGACTGCATCTGAACTGCTGCATCTGATTGCAGTAAATCAGGATAAACCAATTGGTGGTATGTTCCAAGTTTTTTTCCAGCCAAATCTTTTATTCACACTCCATCCTTCGTTACTGTTGCTTCCTTCATAGTAAGTTGGAAGATGATAACTCCGAAGCAATACAAGTCATCACGCTGCGTGATGGTATCTGTCATAAACACACTTCTGTCATGTATCGCTATAATATAAAACATATAGCAAGCAAACTCGCATTATGATACAGACGAGGTGAGTGGAAATATTAGGATTCAACCTAGGGAAGAAAAGCACCTCTTATAGGATAGATGGAATGCATACTCTTTGTAAAATAGAGAAAATTTTGAAGTGAGAAGAAATGAGACAACCAGCATAGGAACATAAAAAAAACAAGTAGTACAGACTAACAATATCGTATGATTGTAACATACTTCTGTTGTAAGCGTCTGGATCGACATTCGTTGGTGTGTAGCTGCCAAAATCACATAATTTTGGTCTATTTCCCTGGTCAATAACACAAAAAGTGCAGTATAGAAGGCTCAGCAACTCAAAATCAGAAATCTTCAAATTAACAGAATTCAAAAAATATATATATAAAAATCATATATGGATAAGTATGAATAAAGTTGAATATAGGGGGTTAAGGAAGATTAAATGAGAAATATTTGAATTAAATATGGATAAATCACCTTATCCAGTAAGATGTTTTGGCACTTGAGGTCTCCGATTACTAGGAGGCCATGAGGATCTAGAGTGAAAGAATGCGTGTACGAAATGGTGGCTGCAATGTGTCTCAAACTTTTCAAAGTGTCATTCCAGTTGAGAGCTGTCAAGAAATTCATAATTCTTAGTGTTAATACTCTAGAAATGAATGTCGTTGCAGCTTAATAAAAAAATTATCAAGTATCAAAATAATGGAGCAAATACAATTAGTTGGGAGAAATCGATTCACAAAGTTATGATTGAATTTTTCTATTTATTTTAATTATTCAAGGTTTTTCTTTCGGACAATCCATTGGAGAAGTTTGTTTACTGTTTGGGGGTAGAAAATTCATAGCAACATAATGCAACTGGCATTTCATCCTAGATTAACATCTTGAAACCACATCTTGATTATTCACAATTTGTATTGCAATAGTGTTTAAACCTATTATTCAGGAACACTAATCAAGCAACGAGGACCCCAAGACTAGGTCAAAGACACGAGTCCTACTCCAACAATACACGTCCAACAGCTTTCGAAGATGATCGTTATCTCCTTCAACAAACTGAACGGAGATTCTAGGGATGCTTGGAGTTGTTATCTCTTTTTTTTTTCATATTTAAAAATAGAAAACACATGTATAAAGACACAATTCTTATAGGCATGGTTTGTCAATTCTCGATACGGGATAATATCTCTAACACGCCCCCTCACGTGTACCCGGGCTTTGCCAAAGGCTTACAATGTGGACTTATTAATCGGGTGGCGCGGAGCAACATCGTAGACCATTGGGCCTGCTCTGATACCATCTTAAAGTCTGAGGTTCCATCTTAAAACCCAATTGGTGCCAAGAGGAGTGGCCAGGATCTTTATATGTTATAGGCAAAGTTTATCAATTCCCGATGCGGGATAATATTTCTAACACTAACCTCTTATTCAATTACCGAAATAGACCTCAGAAGATATTAGGGGGAATTGTTGCAACTTTTAAAAGGTCAAAACTCAAAAGGAAACGATATACTTTATATGTTAGATGTCTATACCCAATTTTGCTTCATTCCTTAAAAAACAATCTAATGTCATTTTTTCCAACTCACTCCCTAAACTTCGGGTTAACATGAAAAACGATCTTCAAAAAAATTAAAAAATTTATGTCCATTGTCACTGCAGATAATGTTGGATGTTTACATTTTTCCTCACTTAGGCTACCAAACTCATAACATCGGCTAATCATACAAATTATTAAATTATATCACTAAATTACATAAAGTGAGTATAATCAAGAATATATAATTTTGCTAAATATGGGATTCCAGTTTCAGATATTACAGCACAATTGGCCTGCTTCTCTATTTTAGTCCTTGTATTTTTCTTTCCCTTTTTGTATATTAGTTTTACTTTTGTTAGACTATCGAGAGTTCTTTTGAACTCTCAAGAGTGTCTAATAAATTATAAATATATAGAAGAATGGCAGCTTGGATTATTGCTAAATAATGAAACAACTTTTGTTTTCTTCTAATTTGCCTTTTTTTCATCTTTTTTTTTTCACGATGACACATGAGGATTCATGTTAGCATTAGCCGACCCAAAATTATTTTGGGACTAAGGCTTTATTGTTGTTGTTGTGATGACACAACGTTTGTTCAAGCACTTATCAATATTGCATGTATTCATTAATTTATGTTTTGCATTGTGTCTGTACCAGGTTTCAGACCGTCAATAGAATTGCCAACATAGCTTTTCTTTTCTTTTTCTTCTCAATATAAAAATAGCAGTAGTTATGATGTTTCCCACTTCAATTTGACCAACATATACACACACTGCCACTATTTGAGTTCCATTCCCTATGGTTGGTGTCATCACAACAGCTTATAGTACATAATACATATCAAAATTTACACCGTAAGAAAGAATCACAAAACATATGCAATACAAGCAGAGCAACAGTCAAACTGCCATAAGAGGGAAGGGGAGGGGGAGGGGGAGGGGGAGGGGGAGGGAGAGGGGTTAGTTGATATACAAATATCAAGGTTCTAAAAAGCGCTAGGCGGATGCTAGGCAGCGGAGTCGGGCCTAGCGCCTAGGCGGAGACTAGTCGGGATTAGTCGGGACCTAGGCGAGGCTTAGAACTAGGCGTTGGAGAGGGGCCTAGCGCCTAGGCGGGACCTAGGCGCCCTTAGGCGGGGTCTTTTAGAACACTGACAAATATAATAGGAAGTCCCTCAGGAATCCTCCAACTAATTAACTAATGCAGTTTCAGATCATCAACAATCAGGAAAAAATATTGTAACCTACCTGATGTGCAGGCATATGGATCAAGATAACCGAGACTTCCATTAGGCCCTCCCTCACCAGCCTTCCTTGTATCACTGAAACCTCCACCAACAAGCATACTACAGTCAATTAATACGGGATTCCAATCCTGTGAATACACGAGTTATAATGCAAGATATCAGGTTTGATAAAATTCTACAGATAAGAACAGCCATATAAACCTTGTTAAGCATTATATGAGCAGCAGCCAGGTTGCGAACTAGAAATTGAGGTTGATGTCCATGCAAAAATTCAAGAAGACATGCCAATTCAAGAGCTGCCTTGATCCTACGAGCCCACGTAAAAGTCCCTACAAAAGCACAATGATGGTTCATGATTTGAGGAGAAAATGATTACTCCACCTAGTTGGTAAGTAACAGAATTCAATCCACACTTCCTGACTTAATCACTCCTCTTCCCAAACCTTGATTTTCTTCCTCAATTTTTGCATAATCAAAGGTGGAAAGAGCATATGCAGAAATTAGCACAATGCAACATACGAAATGGTTGTTTAAGTCAAGCTTAAACAATCTAGTGAGAGTGAAGAGAGGGATGACACTGCAGAAGATGAGAACTTCAAGCTTGAACCTGATGAGCTTGAACAAGAAAAAGAAGACCGTGCTGTTGATCAACAAATTGCTGAGGAAGCAATTGCTGAATCTGAAAGGGAGCCTTCTCCCCCAATGGATGTGACCTCAGATGTGCCAACATCCAAGCGCACATCCACAAGGCTGGCTGCCAAAAAGGGTATTCATGTTTCTCTCTCCATTTCAACTACTTTAACCCATGGCTCCCAAAAATTTTTATCTCTAGATGCCTCCGAAGGCATGAGCAAATTGTTAATAAGGTTTTGATTATAGAGATGAAGAGGGACAGGGAGGGAGAGTTTCTCTAAGCTAAGTCTTGCTAAATTTCTTGATGATAAAGGGTTGTTGATGACCCCAATCCATTCTTTCCTAAAGTTGTGCATGAGTTTTATGTCAACATAACCAACGGTTTGAACAACCCCTCTTCTCCCATGTTTTTCACTGCGTATGTCAGAGGGAATTCCATTACTTTCTCTCCCTCTGTTATCAATACTTTCCTAGGGTTAGAAGAGGTGGATGATGAGGTGTGTGATATGTCTGAGGATGATGAGCTAGCGTCCATTCTAACTCATGGGAACCTGAATGCTTGGCCCACAAAACCAAAGGACCTAGGTAGTGGTTCTCTCACCACCTTTTATTGTTTTCTCCATCTCATTCTTACTGTCAACATTTGTCCCTCAAACAATAAAACCTCTGTCACTAGGGTTCATGCAGACTTGCTGTATAGGTTGGGTGCCGGGAAATCTATAAGCCTTGGGGAGTTCATCTTTAGAAAAATTTGTAGTTTTTGTGAATCCCCCTCCAAGAAATGGTCTCTCCCTTGCCCCTCTCTCATCTCTCAAATCTTGGTTGCTCAAGGGGTGAAGCTAGAATGAGTGAGTTTGAGCTGATCAAAGAGACCAAAATCCTTCTGGACCCAAAGCAGAGATTTGTTGATCTACCATTAGGTGTTGTTTCTGAGAATGTGAGTCAAGATGTGGCCACATCTAGCCACGCATCTGCAGTATCCTTTGATGATCAAATGAAAGCCCTAGATGCAGAAATTATTGCAGCTGGAGCCCTCTCTACAGCTCTCAATGCTCAATTGCTTGCCTCCCAAACTCGTACAGAAAAGCTTAAGGTCTTAAAGGTTGGTCTCCAGACATGGAAGACTACACTTTCTAGTAAAAAAGGAGGAGAAAAAGAAGATGTTGATGTTGTGTTTGCTGCTGCTGTTGATGTCTCTGAATGGAGAAGTTGGGATGCTTAACTCAGGGGGAGTTTGTCTGTTTAATTTGTTTTGCTGTGATGAATTATAAACTGATATTTGTTAGGATTTGTGTTAATCTTTATTGTGAACTGATTTAGTCTATAATCCCCTAAAAACATTTACTGGATGGAGGTTTATCTTGGTTTGTTGAACTGCAACTTTTTGTACTAACTTCTGTCTATGCAATTTTGTGTGAATGTGTTTACACATCCTCACACATCCATTTCAGGGGGAGATTTAAAATCTGAGAATCTTGGTTATATGGTCTATATATTTGGTAAATCTTTGTTTTGACCATAAAATCCAAAATAGGGAGAAGTGAGATTTTAGGAAATATTTATTTCCCTAATTTGATTCCAATTGGTATGTTTGGTAAGAGGATTTTATGACTTGCAAAGATTTATATTGTCCTATTTGGAAAAGAACATTGTTAATATGTAAATATCCTTTATTTATGTACATATATTTAGACTAGGACTAACCTTCTAACATATCTCTTTCCTTGTGAGTGCAATATGTTTCCTTGTAGGAATTGGATTGCACAAGGAAGAGTTTGATTGATTGAAGATCTTCTCAAAGTTGCTTATAAATACAAGACATCAACATATTGAGAAGACACGGCTTTAGAGAATTATTTTGGAAGACAATTGCTTTGTTCTTCACGAATTCGATATTGCCTTTTAGGTTGTGTCTTACATCCGAACTCACATCTAGATTTTCATCAAGTTCTTTGTTCTACTTCTGATTAGAATACTCTCCTTGGGAAAGGTTGGGAAAGGAAGATTGTTCTTAGTGTAGAAGTGTAGAAGGAGGTTAGAACTTGTTTAGTGTTTTAATATTTTGTTTTCACTTATTCAGATTTCTTTCTGTAAAACAATTTTAATAGTGAAAAACTTTTTGAGCTTAAAGTCTTATTTACTGGGGTAGAACCATTAAACGTTTAATTTGCTTGAGTAGTTTTATTTTATTCCGTTGTTTATTGGTGCATGTGTGAACAGTTGTAATTCACATATGTACTCACATCCGTGTTCTGTTGAGTTGACTTGGTTTCCTAGCTACACAAAACTTTCAATTTCAGTAGTTATGTTCAATCACTTGAAATCCAAAGCTTACTTATCTCTTTGAAACCCCAGAACCCTAGCATCATATATATTCCTTCTGTTTCCCATCAAACTCTAACTTCAATTAAGCATCTGAGAAAAATGAATAGCTATCTTCTATCTACTGTGTACGAATCTTGTGCCTGTTGCCGGTTGATGATGGTATAGAGGAATTAAATTAAAGCAGAATTAGTTTTCCTCACTTAATAACAAATAACCAACACCAACATACATCAAGCCTGTTGAGGCATCCAAGTATACCAATTTTTAGCCAGAAGGTGCAACATGTGCTTACTGAATTAAATGATGTCTTCATATAACAGCTCATCATTTTCTCTTCCAAGGATCCATATTCCTTGCAGATTTTGCTAGAGCTCGAGGGAAAAGTTCTCATCACGATCTTCCGGAACCTTCGGTCCAGATTCCTCGGCCCCAACACTTTGTTCTTGAACCCAAGATGTACTATTACCATCATTCGTGCCATCAACATGCCAGTCTTCCCACCTCCGATGCTCTTCGTTCTTAATACCATCCTGAGCTTCCCTCAACTCTTCAATTGCCTCGGCTCTCCTCCTCCATGCTTCAAATTTCTCATCCGGAGACAAATCCTCGTCTTTCAAGCTCTCTGATTCGTCCTCGTCAAGCATTTCCTCATCTTTCAAGCCAAACCAATTACCATCGCTATCAACAAATAATTTAAACCACCAACTTATATTCTTCGTATGATTTTTTTTCGCATTTGGTACCAACCTACAACTTTTCCTCCTTCCATGACTTACAGCACCCGACGAATTATACAATGACAATGACTTGTGCCTTGGACTTTGGTAGTCATAAAGTCTGAGATTCCACCTTAAAACCAATTGGTACTAAGGGGAGTGGCTCAGGATCTTTATATATTATAGGCAAGGTTTGTCAATTCCCAATGGGATAATATCTCTAACACGCCCCCTCACGTGTAGCGAACTTTGCCAAAGCTTATAACGTGAACTTATCAATCGGGTGACGCGAAGTAACATTGTGGGCCGTTGGGCCTGCACGTGTAAAGAACCAGCTCTGATACCATCATAAAGTCTGAGGTTCCACCTTAAAACCAATTGGTACTAAGGGAAGTAGCCCGGGATCTTTATACTCCCTCCGTCCCACTTCAATTGACACTAATTTCCATTTTGGTCCGTCCCACCTCACTTGACACTGCCCAAAATGGAAAATTTTTACACTCACAACACCAATCAAATCACTATTCTCTCCACTCATTCTCTCTCCTACTTTACCTTTTCTACTCACAACATTTTCTTTAATTAATTATCTCTCTTACTTTTTCTTAGTTACCGTGCCCACCTCTTTGGTGCCAAGTGAACCGGGACGGAGGGAGTATATTATAGGCAAGGTTTGTCAATTATGATAGACAAGAATTAGCAATAGGGACGAAAAGTATTGCCATGGAAGAGAAAGAGAGAATATGATTTGTAATTATAATGACTCAACGTGAGTAATGCATTGTTGCAGTCTCACTATTTATAATGTATATCAATCCTATCTAGGGTGTATAGGATAAGGCAAATAATAAACTATCTATATTCTAGCAACTATCTATTTTTAGCTAACATGCACTGAATATATCTAAACTATAGCTAGCACATGTATTTACTGAATCCTTAGCCAAGGAGTGTGCATGTATGATCCTAAGAGGCCATCATTTATGTATCGCTTACACCCTCAAGCAAATCGTAGGTACGGAGAAGCGGCTTGAACTTAGCTGTCACAAAACCCATGCTAACATGAAACACAGAAAGCAACTTATTAATGTTGAATAAAAGCCTCATATAAAGTTGATCATCCCAAGGTATGTTATGCCACTGTTTCGGCAGATATAGTGCATAGTACCCATCTTCATCATTTTGTACTTGAGCAAAACTAACAAAATCTTGAAACAATCATCAACCAAATGCATTGTCAATCCAAGAATAGTTGGTGGATAAGGAGAATCCTCAAGAGCACAAAACGAATGGCTCAATGATGGCGTTGGTATAGACGAAACCGGAGAAGTTGTGACAGATTTTAACCAAGCAGGATGGGCAGTAACAGTAATAACAGAAGCTGATAGTGTGGAAGTAATGTTTGTTGCATCTGCACAAAAAAAAAATTCCAGAAGGATGAATCCAGTTGAATCTGGAGTTACAGGTGTAGCAGATTGAGAAAAGAAAACCACAAGGGTGTCGGCCGACAAGGTCGAAACCACAGGGCGGCAGGTGAAGATGAGTTAGCCACAGGGGTTGTGTTGTCATAAGCCGAAAGTTGAGGGCTGGTGCTTGCAACTTGAGAAACATGAAATGGAATTGGCTGCAATTCACGATTCACGCTGAAGATTGGCTGGACATGGGCTGCCAGGCTTCTGCTGGTCCAAATGAGATGCATTTGAAGAAGTGGGCTTTCGATTCGAAAGGCCTGATTAGGACCGGTTGGAGTAATCAGCACTATTGGATCAGAAGAAACAAGTGTGGACTCACATGGATTTTCTTGCATGATTTCATATGAAAGGTCCATTAAAGCATGTGGTCCTCAACTGCAGTTAGACCACTGCAGTGCGATGGTCTAACATCTGCAGAAGAAGAAATAGATGTTTACATCGTTTTTCTTCATCAATAAGATAATCAAGAAGGAAATCTAGGGAGATTTGTGGTTTTCGAAAATAATAATATCTGACAAATTAGGTGAATAATGAATCAAGTCCACCAACCAGAAAATCAATGAGCTCTATTTCAGAAATAGGACTCCCAGCCCTAGCCCTAGCCCTAGCCCTAGCCCTAGCCCTAGCCCTAGCCCTAGCCCTAGTAAGAGCATAAGAAATTGATTTCGCTTCAAAAAAGTAATTTGACAACGATTGATTGGGGAGTTTTTGAAGGCAATGGAGTTGATCAACGAGATGATCAACATATCAATTTGAAGTAGAAAAAAAATGGGGAGAAGACTAATTAACATCAGTTAATGGTTCTTCTTCTACAACGAAAGAATAGTCATTTGAATCAAACGATTCATTTTGTTCTGGATACAACCAATCTGATAGTGAAAAAGGAGCATTATGAACATTACTTGGTTCAAAACGACGCAAACACTCGATTGCGGTATGACCAAGTTCGTTACATAAGTGACAAGTAACGTATCAAAGCAAACGGGATCGTACCAAAAATCATCCATTGTTTATAGAAAAGAGAAAAATTAATTAGAGAGTTTAAAGAAGAATTGCGGAAGCGGAAATCAGGCCACCATGGATTGGTAGCTCTGATACCATGATAGACAAGAATTAACTATAGGGACGAAGAGTAATGCCATGGAAGAGAAAGAACATGACTTGTAATTATAATGACTCAACATGAGTAATGTATTGTTGTAGTCTCACTATTTATAATGTACATCAGTCCTATCTAGGGTGTATGGGATAAGGCAAATAATAAACTATCTATATTCTAGCAACTATCTTTATTCTAGCTAAAATGCACGGAATATATCTAAACTATAGCTAGTACATGTATTTACTGAATCCTTAGCCAAGGACTGTGCATGTATGATCCTAAAAGGCCATCATTTATGTATCGCTTATCGGTAGAAACTAAGCAAGTTATTGCATGAGACGGTTGAACGGCTCATTAAGAACATGTATAGAATAAGCCAACATTTTTAGCCTCATGAACTATTGAAATGCTCCAAATGCAGCTTCTGCTCACGTCAATTCACACAAAATGAAACAGCAACCAGAAAAACATTTAGTAAACAATCCGAGGATATGTGATACCCTATATAAACCAATTGAGCATTGCTACCCCACATTTGACTCTTTCTTCTCATCACTAGCATTAGCAAAAACCCTAAAACGACAAACCAAATAAGAATGCAGTCCCCAAATTACATCATCTTTGAGGAACATATATCAAAATCAGTTTTAACCAAAAAATGACAACTGTCAAAATTATTAATCATATACAAATGGGTACACAGATTATATCATTTGAAAACATTATTCCCAAATTTAACAATGTTCATCACAAGAAACCACTCTTAATGAAACTATGCAAAGAAAAAATAAACCCAGTAAATAAAAATCTAATCTGAAAAAAACCCTAACTTTATACAACCAAATGAAGCAGAGAAATGCAAGATAAACTTATTGTAGAGAGAGAAAATCTTGTGAGGGAAAGTGTGAATTTTGGGTGTGGGTTTATCTGATAAAAGCTTCAGCTTTGTCTCTTGGGGCCAGCTGAAACCAAGAGCTAGCTTAAGCGGGAGCGGATAACGGTTCATCCAATTTATTAAACCCCTTTAAATTGACCAGATTAAATTACTAACCCTTGTCTCCCAACAAAATTCCCGATGAACCCTTTTAGTATTATCATATAAAGAACTAGTCCTCTTCCCCTTGTTTTTAGGATTAAATTCAATGCCCAGGGTTTAGTTTTGGTTAAATTACCCAAATACCAACCGTCCAAACGTCCGCCTGAGATTTGGAAGAATGTCAATGCCAATTATTTCCTTCATATTTTCTACTCCTCCGTCCTTTAAGCATGTTCTCACTTTTTTTTTTGTTAATACGAATGAATTTTTAGCAATAATTTGAAGTTAATTTAATTATTAATGAGTTCAAAAAAAAATCTATCAATAAAAAAATTTAGATCTTTCTAAGAATATATAAATTAATCTAAAAATATTGCTTAAAATTTCTTAGTAACAATAAAAAAATGAAAACTTCATTTCAGGACAAAAGGAGTATTTTTTTATTTATATGAATATTATTATAAATAGACAGATAAACACTGATAAGAACAAAGAAACAATCTCTTTTTCAGTCAAAGGAGTTCACCTCAGAGAGAATGGAGTAAAATACTCGCTCCGTCCCATTTTTTCCTTCAAAGCATATAGCTAAGAGAATAATCAGTATTTAGACAGACAAACTTATGAAGTAGTTTCAGAGGTATGGCAAATTTTCTTTATAAACAAGGTTTTGTTTACTGTCCAAAATGGAAGTCTAGGCACTGATCTACAACAGTCTTAGAAAAGGACATTAGTGATACCTGCAACTTTTGGCAATATTGTACTGCCATATAATCCAGAAGGAAACGTTCATGTCAATAGCAACATGAAGAATATATGATAGAAGTGTAAATATGTGTAAAACATATCCGATCAATGACATATACGAAAGATTTGGTACATTAAGAGAGTTGGATTTGAATTTTGCTAAGGCTCATGGTGGGAGATGATCAGGTCCTGCTACTTCTTTATGTTGACTTAATCAGATCTTTATAATGGCAAAACTAATTTCATTTAGAATCTTGAATTAATTTTCATTATGAAGATGGAAATCCAACATATTATTTAAGGGTGAAAGACTAGACCAGCTGAACAGGAATGTAAATGCCTATTTTATCATGCCTGATATCAGCTGGAGAAGAACTTACGGTATTCGCATCACGGAGCTCAAAGGATTTGTCAAGCACACTGTACAAACAGCAGTTTAGAGCAAAAGCATCGATTACGAAACTCTGGAAACCAGGCAAACTTTATTACACTTAGACTACGCAAGGAGGAGAGGGTTAACTTAAAGGTAGAATACCTTCGCCAAAGGGCATTGTACACCAATCTTCGATCAGTCTAATAAATATTTGAACACACGCCTGAGCAAAAGAGGACATAGGATTATTTCCTATCCAACGCTTTACTAAGCCTTGCAACAATTCTTAAAGTAATATAATCAAATTGAAAATTTAGTTGAGATTAAGAAACGCAGACCTTTCTAACGGTTATATCCTTGTGATTACAACATTCTTGTTTACAAATCGTAAAAGTTGAAATCAACATTCTTAATATAGTTCTAATGAATAAAACTTTATTTAGAAACAGATTTGAAGATCAAGGTTTGCTTACCCCATGAGATTAACGCGAATCAATTGCTGGAAGTGGAGAAATCAACCTGCGACATGGCCCGGGACTTCCCTATCCTTACTCTCTACTTCATCGGGATAGTATAACTAACCAAATGCAAGGGCTACTATTACATGTTCTCCTGCTGACAAGTCGGCCACAAGTGCAGGCAAAGCATCTGGATTGATTTTGTCAATGTCTATGAAACCAGAAACTCGTTGAATGATCTATCCACAAGTGCCAAATTAGTTAGATGTAAATATACAGTTTCATGCCTTCGTAAGTATGAAAGTATGAAAGTGTAAAAGAAATAACAATAAGTCTCCAACTTATTTAACCTTTCTGTCAACAATTGGAAGTCGTCTTTTCTCGAGAGACATTTTCCAACTCACAAGATCCTGCCGAGAAACAGGGCTGCAGAATGATATAATGGAAAAGAGGAAATACCATTGACCAAGTAAGAATGATCCCAAATAAACCACCCAGTACATTCAGGTGACTGTAATTAATACAACAATGACCAATTTAAAATGGAAGGAGAGAAAATTAAGAATATGCTGAATTGTTACATATACACATAGGAGAAAATGTTAAGAGGCTAACATGCAAGATAAGGAGACAAATAAAAACTGAAATGACTGATCACAGAACCTGAAGGAGTTTTGGTTGTCAAATTGACAAATAACATTCAATAGTAGCATTAATCTACCTTTCAGGACAGAAGAAAAGAGAACTCTCATCCTGATTTAACAAATAATTCATGTCACGTCTTGATAGCTTGCTGGCAATAAGTCCTGCTTCCGCCAAGCCTGAATATCCAACTCTTTAGAAACCAATGCAATAAAATGAACCGTATAAACCAAGGGTAGATATTCTTCTAAATACGTAAACTCTGACTTAAACTGCGAAAACACACCCAAAACTTTGAAATCTAATTATCACCTTGGATAGATGGGAAATCAGGATCTTCAGGTGTGATATCATCAAAAGCAAGTTCAGTGACATTCTCAATATACAATGCAGGGTAAACTTTTGAGAGAGTGTTCTTGCAGATGAGGAAAGTTACTAAATCCTGTATATGTGTAATACCCATTTGGCTATGATTCCATACATAAATGTGTGTGTCTGTATAGAGAGATAGACATGTATACCTTGAAAGAGCATTGCTGGCTGAGACCAACCAGCGAGCGTATTCGCGACGAGTACATAAATCACCAGGTTGAACATCACCTTCAATAACCTGAAAACAAAATTCTTTCAGATTTATAGAGTCCTCAGGAAGTAACAAATTGAAAATATACATATAACTATCTGGCTGGTATAACTAATAAACACACCATTTGCTTGCTCAATAAAAGGAAAGTGATAGACAACTTAATCAAAACTACAATATGCCAGCTGGTGTTATCTTCGAAGCTGGAACTTTACTTCAGACCTATTGAGGCTGTAGGAGGGAGAAGAACGTAAATCACAACAGTCAAGTCAAGGGCCGCATTCTCTCCTCAAGGACTTGGAGACTTTTTGTTGGATGTTAGATTTTACTTCCAATTAGTCTCACCGACTTTCTTGCCTTCTCTTCAATCAATACAAAAGAAGTCCTAAAACCAGAAGAAAGTCCTAAAACCAAATGCATCCAAGAAGTTCATTTGGGAATACAAAAGAAAATCTGAGATTCCAACTTCAAATATTTGTTGATGTGCAAGAGTGAACAGACGCTCTACAAGTGAAAATCATAAATAACTTATTAAAAAGAAAAAAAATCTGAGATTCCAACTTCAAATATTTTGTTGATGTGCAAGAGTGAACAGATGCCCTACAAGTGAAAATCATAAATAACTTATTAAAAAGAAAAAGATCAGGGAGAGAAAGGAATAGGAACTAAGGGACCAATAATTTAGACTTCAAATTAGAAACCCTATCCATGCGGAGCACAATCCAATGATCTCCACAACCAACTCAACCAGAGACGAGCACTTCTCTCTCTCCCCTTCAACACCAACCATGGCTGCCAAACTCTCATCAACAATGGCGGATACAGAGCGGAATATGACCAATGTGAGGTTTCCATAGCGCTAGGCAATCAACATTTAAAATTAAAACCCTAAATATGAAATTGAAACTAAACCCTAAAATTAGGGATGGGTAGATGCGATTACTAACCTCGTTCGTTAAGGGCAGAGAGTCAATTAATCGGCTTCTACTCCAGATTCACCCACGCTTGTTGTTGCACCACCGGGTTCACGACGGAGACAGCCACGCAGTAAGAACGACGAAGGCAAAAGAGCGATGACGAGCGATGATGGAGATTGCGATGACGAGCGATGGGTAGTCCGGCTGCGCCTCTCGCGGCCTTGATGATGGATGATGATGGAGATTGCGATGGAGCCGAGTTGTTAGAGGGAGAGAGAGGGGATAAATGGGTTTACACAGAGAGAAAAAGGGCATAAATGGGTTTATCCAGACCCAGACCCTTTGAATTTCAAAAAAAAAAAAAAAAGTTTTTTAAATTAAGTTTTGGGAAAACCTGTTTTTACCTAAGTTATAAAAAGTCTATTTTCATCTTTAAAAATATTGAGTTTAGACCTTAAAATATTGAGTTTAGGCCTTAAAATATCTAGAAAATAAAATAGTGAGTTTAGTCATTAAAACAGTGAGTTTAAGCTAGAAAATAAAATAGCGAGTTTAAGTCTTAAAACAGTTAATTTAGGTTTTAAAACACCAAGTCGATATATTTAAAAACATGATTTCTTATAACTTATGAAGAAACTTGTTTCCTCCAAAATTTTCTGAATTAAATTTTATAGCCCGCTATGGGACCTAACCCATCTAATGTAACGTAAATAAAACAAACAAATATTGTGTTGCGAATACCATCTCATTGATTATATTGAAGTGAAGTAAAAAAATTTAGCTTGCAAAATACCATCTCATTGACGAAATTGAAGTGCTTCGTGTAGCTTTGCGAATTTACCGCACTTTTTCGATGATTTGTTCTTAATTTACCGGCCGGTATGCACCCTTTTGGCAAAACACAAAAACAATTTTAAAAAAAAATTAAAAATGACATACATGCAAAAAAATAAATTAAAATGACATTCTTTTAAAAAATCATAAGATTTGAATATAATATCAAATGTGATGTTACTAAATTTTTATAAACTATATTATCTATGCTTGGATTAGAATAAAAATATGTTAAATAATTTTTAAATATGTCAATAAATTAGTAAAAGCCCGTGTCCGAGGACACGTGTTTTTTTTTTTTTTTTAATTTAAAAAAAATAATTTTTTTTTAAAGGGCAAAATGGAAAAGGAACAACTTAGTGAGGGCAAAATAAGAAATTTGATATTTGGTACTGTTCATAGTACTGTTCACCCACTAGTGTGATTTATACTATAGATTATAAATTATTACAAAGAAAATAAAAAGTGCAATAAATTCGAAAGGCACGGGTACATTTCGATACTGGTACGTACCTTTCTAGAAAAAGAAGCAGCAAGTAGTGTTAAGTGAACTATGAAAAATTTCTTGAAAGAAAAACACTTACCGTTAATGTTCTTAGACAAATCAATTTTTTTTCATTAACTCCAGAGTTTTAAATGATAAAATCGTCATTTTCAGTCATGCACTTTCCGATGTATCGTACAATTCCCTCGTGATAAAAAATTAATAACACCACATCTAATATTATAGTTAAATCTTATGATTTTTTAAATAATTAGTCAATTTAAATTTTAAAAAATGTTTTTATTTTGTTTGGCTATAACTGTGCATACCGATCGTAATACACCGATTCAGGCTCAAAAAGATCGATACGATCGTGTTCAGCTTGTATAGAAAACATAATGTTACATTACATATCATGTTTGGAGGGGATTGACAACTATGTTTTGAGGTAAAAAATTATACTCCCTCCGTCCCACGTTATTGTGGACTATTTTTTCGGGCACGATAATTAAGAAATATTATTAAGATAATGAAAATGTGTGATAGGAAATGAAGAGAGAGAATGAGTGGAGTTGGTTGAATAAATTGTGTGGTAGAAAATGAAGAGAGAGAATGAGTGGGTGGGGTAGGGTGAATATAAAATAATAAATTTATTTCCATTTTGGGTAGTTTGCATTCACGTGGGACGGATCAAAATGAAAATAAGTTCACAATGACGTGGGTCGGAGGGAGTATTCTTTAGTTGGTGTTTTATGATAGAAGTCTTAAACTTAACCTTTCATATCAATGCATTTATCGATTAAATGATCGGAGAAGTTCCAACTAAAGGGATATGGTTATATACATAGAAAATTATATACAGGGAACGAAATATTTCAACGATGTCCTTGCCCGTCTCGTGTAAGTATACACGAGATGTAATCTATAATTTCGTGTATATGTACACGTGATGACTCGTGTACGCACACGAGATGTCTTGTGTACATATACACGAGATTATAGATTACATCTCGTGTATATTTACATGTGATGACTCGTGTACGCACACGAGATGCTTTTCAGCCTTCCTCTTTCTATTGGACGCGATCATACGCTCACGTGCCTACAAAAAACAAATAAGAGACAATAAATTAGCTATTTAGCATCTGACAAATATAAATAATGTTAAGAAAAAGAGTGGACAATGAAAATCTCGTATGAACTTACACGAGACACATCTCGTGTGAACTCATACGAGACTCATCTCGTATGAACTCACACGAGACACATCTCGTGTGAGTTCATACGAGATGAGTCTCATATGAGTTCACACGAGATGTGTCTCGTGTGTGAGTTCATACGAGATGCTTTCTGCCTCTAAATCCAGTTCATATGATAGGTTAAAATTAGGTTTAAATTACCTTCTTTACAGGCGCGGTGCTAAAAGAAGCTCCGACGGCCATGGCAGTGGCGATAGCGGCGGCGCCAGCTCCGACAGGGACCTTCGAAATTTTTACTCTAGCCATTTTCGTTGTCGTCGTCGTCAATCGTCGTAAGAGAGAGACTGGAAAGAGGGAAAATTGAATGAGTGAATAAAAAAAAATTAGGTATATAAAAGGCTATTTTGATAATTTACTTACTTTCCTGAAAATTGAGTCTCTGTATTTAGTATTTGCCAACTAAAGAAGTAAAAAATAGTTGTCAATCCACTCAAAACATGAATAGTAAAATGTACTCCCTCATATCAATGCATTTATAGAAATATTAATGCTTGAACCAAATTTCAATAGTAATAAAATATACTCTTTCTGTTCCATTTCAAGATTTCTACTTTCCTTTTTGACTTAAACAGTGTGTATCAGCCAAGTGAAGTAAAAAATGTAGTTTGCAAAATACCATCTCACTGCTGATATTGAAGTGCTTTATCTAGCGTTGCGAATTTATCGCACTTTTTTGAAGATTTGTTTCTAATTCACCGCCCAGTACGCACCGTTTTTTGCAAAATGCAAAAACAATTTTTAAAAAATTTAAAATGACATACTCGCAAAAACAATAAAAATTAAAATGACATTCTTTTAAAAAAACATAAGATTTGACTATAATATCAAATGTGATGTTACTAATTTTTTATAAACTATATTGTCTATGCTTGGATTAGAATAAAATTGGGTTTATTACAAAAAAAACTCACTCAAAAAGATGGCATTTACAAAAAAAAAAAAAAACATGTAAGATGGAAAATTACAAAAAAATTACTTTTTTTTCTTTTTTTACAAAAAACTTTTTTTTTGTTATTTTTTTATCAGTTTTGATCAAACAACTGATAATTTCAGTTATAAACAACTGATAACTGAAATTATCAGTTGTTTGAAGAGTAATTGTGCTTCAAACAACTGATAATTTCAGTTATCAGTTGTAAACAAGTGATAACTGAAATTATCAGTTGTTTGACCAAAACTGATAAAAAAAAACAATATTTTTTTTTTGTAATTTCGAACTTATGTGTTTTTTTTTTTGTAATTTTCATCTTTCTAAAGTAGTTTTTTGTAAATGCCTCTAATTTTAAATCAATCTAATTATCCTAATGAACATCAAAAAATTATTATTGATAATATGTAGAATAGTGTATCAATAAGTTTTAAATTTTCATTAAAACGATTAAATTAATCTAAATTTATTGTTGAAAGTGCATTTGTACAAACACGGAGTACGACTTTTTCAATTTCAAACTCATCAACTATTTCAACGCAAGTCATATTAAAAAAAAATCTTATTAAAAGTTAAACAATCATGATATAAATTCCATTTTATTATCATAAATAACTATATTAAGATTAAAGCATGTGAAATATGAAAAGCCACATTTATAAATGATATATAGGAGTGTCTTTATCAGTTTTTGTTTTATGAATATGTTGCAACTTATTCATCGAGGGCATAACCAAACAAAAGGGGCTTCAGCGTGGCCTCTTGCAAACCTGCACACTTCGTTAAATTGTCACTTTTATGTGCATGGTAATTTGATTATGCCGAGAATTTCTTCGATATCTAATAATATTATATTGAAGAAATGTTTTGTCTTTCATACAACTTCTACCAAAGGAACGCAACAACTTAGAAAGAACACATATGTTGAAATTTTGGTTTTGATAAAGTGGTGTTTGACCAACTTTTGACCAAAATGTCATTAGGTTCCATTTTATATAAATGGAAATTAATTGAATATTTGTAGAATAAATTGATATGTAAAGGACATTTTTTGTTTCAAGAGACAGCAAATATGTGAAAGATGTATTATGGCAAAAGATTTAATATGTTTTGAAACATATTAAATCTTTTTAGTCCTAAAATTTGATTCCATTAGTCATTCGTTATAATTTTATTAGAAAGATAACGAAAAGACATGTCTATTTGTAAGATTTGACGAAAAGACATAGCTTTTTATTAGAAAACTAACAGAAACTGTCATTTTCCGTCAGGAATTTAACAAAACTGCTACTTTTCATCAGAAAGTTAACATAAAATGTCACTTTCTGTCATAAATTTAATGGATTGGCAAATTTCCATTAATTTTTTAACGGATCAGCCTCTTTTGGACTGATTTTCAGTTTAAAAGTTAATGGATGTGTCATTTCCTTAAATGAAATAGATTCAATGTATCTATACGTATGCCTATTGGCATAAAAGACACTATAACTTTTCAATTATTATAAATACACCCTCCTTGTTTGTTATTTATCATCCTATTCACAATCAGAAACATAATTTAATGAAATTCTCAAAACATCTATTAGAAATTAGATTATCTTGTTGTATAAAGTCTTTTCAACGTCTATAAGTGACAAACACAGTTGAGTTCGTCGAGTTTTTGATTTAAAGTGCTTTTATAAAAAATAATAAGTCGTTTTATCTTAAAAGAAGATTGTCGCAGAACCGTTAGTACCAGTGAGCGACAATTTTCTTGCGGAGATTGTGTTTCAAAAGACTCGATTTCTTTTATTTATTCGGTTTGATTTAATTTTCGCATTTTTAGTTTATACTAATTTCCTATACCGTTAATTATATGTTTTGATTTATTTTAATATTTGTCATTTCGCTAAATTCAAGAAAGCTTCTATTTATTGTTATATGATAAATTTTTCCTAACAATATATGGAGGCCAGACCATTATAAAGAAAATATATAAGCACTATCCGCATCATATAATATCATATAGTAAGGTACATTTCAAATAAGGATATAGTGATGGTGCTATTTTATTATTTTACAAGCAATATACTCTCTCCATCAACATGACAAATTCATGTTATTTCTTTTCTTTGTTGGTGTCCCACACTCACAACAACAACCCATTTAATATTTAGTGTTTTACGTTCTCTTTCCTACTTTAATTTTCATACTCATAACATATAATTTTTTCTTAATTTTTGCACATTCAATTTTATTAACATTTGTTATGCGACAAAGACAATATATACAAATAATGTATAAATACTATGTATATATATTTCTTTATAAGTTACATACGCTCTTGATTAAAAAAAAAATCGCTCTTGATTAAACATAAATTTGGTTACTAGACTAAAAAAAAATCGCTCTTGATTAAACATAAATTTGGTTACTAGACGGAGAAAATATTTTTTTATGATTACATGCAGAGAGGAGACAACAAAAAGCTAAGCAAATAAAAAAACACACTTATTAAGTGAGTTATGAACGCATGTTGTTTCAGAACCTAACGGTTTCTTTTATATCGCAAGTGCACGAATTATAAATAGTATAGCAAGTGTAAACACGGATCGATCCCACAGAGACATGGTTTACTTAGAAAAATATTTGCTTTTATATAAATTATAGAAATAAGATTGGGAGAAATATGTTTTGATTTGTGAAAATACTAGAAACATGCACAAATTATTTTAATTGAACTCTTATAAGATGAAGGTATTCTCGGGGTTGGGACTCGAACAATCATTTATTCATTAAATAATCATGCCTTTGAATAAAAAATTTCATCAAAATCAAGGATGGTACATTGAGCCTATACTACTTCTCACGATTAAGCAAGTAGTATTTGTATTCTTCACTAATTATGCCATATCTCTCGATGACCCATAATTAGTAAGAATCTGTTAATGTTTATAAAATCCACGTACTTTCCATTCAAGGAACATTCCTAGGCCATTAAACTACTCTCGTGATTAATGAAACCTAGTTCCTTCATATGATTTCATTAATCGAGATTCTCCGCTAGGTACTTCTCTCGATTAACTGGAATCATACAAGTCTGACGTCTCCAAAATGTAAATCTTTTAAGTTTGACATGAAGAGAATTGTTTGAGAGGAAGAGAAGATGGCATGATTTAAAAGTGATGAATAATGGTGTTGAGTTTCCAACCCCAAGAACTTGAGGGATTACTCACAACCCATAATTAAAACAAGCCTAAAAAAAAAAAATATGAAGATAGGAATAGAAAACTTTTGCTTGTAGAGAAACAGAGGCTGAAAGTAAACTTCAGTAATTTATTGCTTCAATCTTCAAAAGTAACTCCAAGAACAATGGATGAATCTTTGAATATTATGTATAAATAAATTGCTAGAGTATTTTGATATATTTCTGTGTACTTTCAGATGATTTTTTCTACATCTAAAATTGAGTACAATGCCCCTTTATATAGGCATTTTGGCTGAGGGGTGCATTTCTTCAAGAAAGACATCTTTTGGCTGATCGGGGGGTGCTCAATCGAGTCAAGTGAGGTGCTCGGCTGAACAAATCCTTCCAGAAAATGCTTCCTTCTGGTCTCTCATGCTCGACCGAGTCAAGAGAGTAAAAAAAACCATATATGGCGGCATCAGGATGTGAGACATACAAAGCGTGGTGTCTATAATTGTCATTCATATCTCAGTACATTAACAAAATCAAGATATATTTATCAATATCAAAATCAAAATTAAAATCAAAATTTTTATTTCTTTATATATAGATCACACATGTTTTACATCAAAGTTCCTATTGATTACTTATCAAAGGCCCTCACAACAACAAATTACTCTGTAAAGCATAAAATTTATTATTAAAGCATTCCGACTTCACTTATTATAACTATATCATACAGTCTTACTTTTTCGAGAAATACCTTAGCCAAATTTCTTAGAAGCTAATTTGATACTTTGGTTGTTGATTAGGAGTGAAGAGTCCGAAATGTTTCTCCGACTCATCTCCAACTTTCAGGTTCTCATCAAACATGGCAAACAAGTACGTCTCTATCGCTCTTCCGGGCCTCTTCGGCGTCCCATTCGTACCCCTAACATGATTAATCAAATTACGGTAATACGTTCCGGCATTTTCAACATTTGCCACCGGACCACCAGCAGAGGGCCACCCACTCTCCGACACAACAATTGGCACGTTTGGCCCGCCAGAGCTTTCCAAAGATGAGTAGTGTGCATCTAAGATAGCATCAAAGATATTTCGGTATTGAAGACCGCTATTTTCATCGGTGACAACAACTCCTGGTGCAGTAAATAGTGCGTAAGGAAGGTTATTTTGCGGGTTCGAGAAATAAGGGTAGATATTGACAAGCAATGGCAAATTGTTACGTGCTAGGAAACCGATGATTGGGTTAATAAATGACCTAGCGTTGTCACGGAAGGACCCTCTCGATGGAGGAAATGATTGACCGAGGAGACCGGTATATGTTGATGTTGATACACGGATTTGGCCTTGTAGGCCAGCCGCAACTATAGCGTTATGAACATTTTGCATAGCGGGGAGAACAAAGTTGACGTATTGAGCATTACCATTGTTTGGGTCTACTTCATTTCCGACTGCAATGTACCTAAATCTAACACTGGGGCTAAAGTTTCTGACATTGTTTTGGACCCATGTGGTTGCGGCTGAAGGGTTGGATGCGAGGGATCGGAGGTCGGGGTTGGGGACGTCGAGAATGACTTCAATGTTGGTCCCTCTCAAAGCGTTGAGGACTTCTGGATTTGGGTCGTAAATTCTCATTCTTCGTATCCCGTTAGCATTGTAAAGGTTTATGACGCTCTGCGCCGATGGGAGATTGTTTCCATTTCGCCCATAACACACCCCTATTGATTGTGCACCTGCATTGGATATTTGAGAAATTTTAATACGGGAAAAATATACCTCTCCCTTAATATTAAACGTCGTATTATTTGGGAGGGGCTATTGCCACTACATATTTTCCTTATCCACTAAATTCATTAATACAATTTAATCTTTTGACTCAATTGTCCTTCAATCACTTTCTCTTATTTATGGTATTTTTCTTAAAATGGTAAGGTTGTTTTACACTTTTTACACTTTTTATCCTTTATATAATTATTTTCAATTATGTCAAGAAATATAAAAGCATATTAATTTTCGATAAAACAAAATATAAAATTGATAATAAATTATTGTAATAAAAAAAAGAATTATTCATCTTTAACCAAGTTGATTTTATATACAATAAACTGTATAAAAATATTACTTCGATTTAATACTATTTTTAACTTGATTCTTTTCCTTAATGGTTGCAATGAATATTATAAAAGCTGGTGAATAAAGTATGGAATTTCAAATTATAAAAATATACATTAACTATTAAAATTTATTTGTAAACTTAGAAATGAATATTTTGTTTGGCTAAAAATTGTCAAACAACCAATTTAAATTTTCAATTTCATAACTTTACTGTTTTAAGTCATAAATTGAAAACGAGGTAAAACTGTTAGTTTTACTAATATAAATCTAGTTTAAAATGTTAGATTTTAGATTTGTCAAACACAATTTTAGCATAAATATTTAAATTTTTAATAAAATTTGTTGGTGTAAAATTCCTTAAAACTAATATAGTTTAGTCTTAGATTTTTTTTATAATGCTTACTCATTCACGATGTACTTCAAAAATAGAAATAATTGGTAAAAATAAAAATACGTTTGAGAAGTAGATTAGTTTTAAATAACATGTTGCCAAGCTCACAACATTGATAATTATATTTAATATTATGTCACTATTTTCAAGTCTTTTTTTAATAAAAAAATTATGTATAATTTAATATTTATTCTGAAAAAAGATAAAAATATGGTATAAAATAAACAAAAAAATTAAGCTGAAAATAAAAAATAAAAATAATTCATTATTAAAATTTAATTATTTATTGTATAAATAATAAGTACTTCGATGGAAATCGTAATTATTTAATATTTTTATTCGTAAATGTAGTAGATTTATTTTTCCTAAAATTGTAGTGTACAAGTAAAATTGTAGTGGTATAATCACTCATGGAATGTTTCATTAATTCCTTATAAAATAAAAGGATGATTATGTCTATTTATAAAAATAAGAAAGGATAATTTTGTCAAAGTAATAAAATTTTGCAGTGATAAAGCAAAAGGTGTAGTGCCAATAATTCCTCCCTTATTCTTGTTTCTCTACAAAACAAGTGATACTTTTTAAATTTTAGTATAATTTTACCATTCTATACAAGTAATATATAACAACTACAAGCAATGACATTCATATTGTTACTAATAATTTGTAGATTTTCTAGCTTCAAATAAGTTAGATCCAAACTTCTCCATATTTCACATTGTTCTCATACCCTTATAGCTAGATGTCGTTAGAACCAACCATCAGGCTTTGGCCTGGTGGCTCATGGCTTCCAACCTGGAGGTCATGGGTTCGATCCCCCCCAGAAGTTAGGGAAGACTTTCTCTCCCTAGGATTTTCTAGACGCTTCTGTGTGTGTGAGTAGTGGAAAAAAAAATATGTATGTGTGTGTGTGAGTAGTGAAAAAAAAAAGATGTCGTTAGAACCGATTTGCCTAAGATTGGTCGGCCTAATTATCTTTACCTCTATCTCAAATTGAATATAAATTTTTTCATCAAGAATAAAATGATACAATCATGCATTCTATCCATCTAAAAATATATCATAATTACCATTTTCATCCCTAAATAAATTTAGTCTACATTAAGGAATATATAAACAAGTAAAGCTACGTACTTAAAAAAAAAAACCGTATCATTGAACAATATAAATATTTATTAAGACGGAGATAGTACTACCTAACTAATCTCATGCACTTTTTAACACTGAAAAAAAAATTGGTATGAAATTTTTATAACTGAGAGAGAGAGAGAGAGAGAGAGAGAGAGAGAGAGAGAGAGAGAGAGAGAGAGAGAGAGGGAGACCTGCTAAATCGAGCAAGGGCATTAGTAGGCCAAGGAGAAGAAGAAGTATGGTTGTCATGGAGGCAGAAGTATAGTAGGTGATGATGAATTGTAAATATGTGTGAGATGATACTATAAAGTTGGACTATATATAGACCAATTGGACGTGGAAAAAATTGAGAGTGTATAGCGCTACCACTACCTGGTCAAGTACTCCATGGAAAATATGACCCGTTGTCTGCCCTACCTCATTAACTTCATTGTAAGTATTATTCAATTTTGAAAATTCTGAACCGTGAAAATTAAATTTAGTGTTTGGTGACTAATTCTTGCCCCAACTTTCAAGTTTTCTCCCAGGAAATTCTTGGCCTAGTCCAGCCAATTTTAGCTGCCTAACATGCAATTCTATCACGTTAAAAACAGTTGTGTGGCTGTTTTTGCTTAGCCGGGACCAGCTAGACCGGGTCCAATCTCGATCAGGTCCAAAGGCCTAATATGACGTAACGTTTTCTAGACCGCGGACAGATAGACCCTCGAGGTCAAGACCGCGTTCCTTTTATCCCATCCCAGTCAAGACCAAAGGGATCCATACCGTCAGTCGGGTGATCGCGTGAGTTGTGACCGTCTCATCCGTGCCCGCGTCAATTATCATTGACCGCGCCCAAGATGTTGACTGCAGACTCCCGGTTATCCCACCAGACTCCCGGTTATCCCACCAGACTCCCGGTTGATATCAAAGCTTATTGAGCAAGTTTATTTACTGGCTCTGACAGGCAAGTAGTCGGCTCACTCCCATCGCATTGAATGCATGGCTCAGGCGCCTACTATGTCATTTAATGCGCCGCGCCGGATACACGGCTCCTGTCCACATCAACGACATCCCCTCTACAAGTGAATCTAACTTTACTAACAGAGCCAATCCTATGCGGACATGTGTACCTGGTCAAAGACCAAAATGCCCTCTAGGGCTGACCTCATGGCTTACGTCAGCGAGCAGCTTCCCATTGCCTATAAATAGAAGGCATTTGTCCCCTTGGACGAGGTAAGTGCCAAATCTATATTATAAGCCATATTGCTCAAACCCTAAACACATACACACACTCTAAGACATTTCAAGGTCTTATTCTCAGGTTTTATATCCATCTAGATATCTTATCCTCACACCCGAGGGCCTGAGTTGGAGTAACATCTAACTTTGACCTTAACAGTGCTTTGTTTTGTTGTGTTCTAGGTATCTTAAATATATCTTGCCAGATATCCTTCGAACCGCTCAGACCCCGAAAGCCCAGACGTCATCAGTGGTTCCATTGCCGGGAAAAATCTTTATTTTCTCGCAAAAATCTTGCATGTCAGTCACACACCGTGTTCTAAACACTCGCTGTCAAAAAGCCACTCTTTTTCAGCCATTTTTTAAAATATGTCTAAAACTCTGGAAAATGTCGGTCATTTGACAGTCCATGAGGGTGACCAAGCTTCCCCTTCTGATATTAACCCTGTTAGGCCAAGCACCTCAGCTTTTCTCAGGTTGGGGGGCCATTCTCAAAGTTTTAATAGCCCCTACCCTGCTCAAAAGGGTCTAAAGAGGCTGGCAGAGGAAGCCCGAGCCGAAAAAGCCATGGCCCTCCTAAATAGGCAGCCCAAAAACTCCTATTAAAGCTCCCATCACCTCCCCAAACACTCCTCTCACTCCGGAACTAATCCTCAAAAGACAAGAAACCCTGGCCGCAAGATCCAAACTGATAGCCGAGGCCATGGCCATCAATGACGCTCAGTTGGATTTAGTAGAGCTGGAAGAAAACGGGGGAGTTCCCCTCCCATCAGGGTCACAAAGGTTCTCCCAACTAGTCCCCGCTAACTTGCTTGCTAGTCAGGCTAGGGGGCGAAACGGGCAGAACCAACCCTCAACCGCGACCAGGCGGCAAGGGAGGAGATTGTGGAAGTTGATGATAGTGAAGAGAAAGGGGAGGAAGCTCAATCCAATCACCATGCGAAGTCCAAATCCAGATTCGTGGCTTACGCCTGGGGGAAGGCCGTGATTCCACGAGCTAAGAAGCCAAGGGTGGATGACCAGAACCCAGAGTTTGTTAAATTCATGCACCAAATGTGGGAAACCCACCAGAAAATGGCTCAGAAGTGTGGCCGCACCATGGACGCCTTCAGTGACAAAATTGCCCGATCACCCATTCAGAAGGGGAAACCCCCCAGATGGAAACGTATGATGGCTCAAAAAATGCCAAGAGCCATATGGGGCGGTTTGAAGGGCAGATGGCCCTATTCTCTTCGGATGAAGCGGTGATGTGCAAGGCCCTGGCCGCAACATTCACGGGCAAGGCATTATCTTGGATGCTAGCCCTCAGGCCCAAGTCCATCAAAACCTACAACTAGTTCAGGCATCTCTTCCTGAACGCATTTGCTAGGGCAGACGAGCCAGCCCGGCCCAAGACAGACCTGGTCCGAGTCAAGCAAGCTCCGACTGAGAAAAGCTACATCTCTCGGTTCAGGAAAGTGAGCGAGCAGATTGTAGATCTAGAGGAGGGAGACATCCGGCTTTGCTTTGAGGGCGGTCTCTCCTCCAGTTTCTTGAAAATGAATTTTGCCTCCAACAGGCCTAAAAGCGTGGAGGAGATGTATGAGCGAGCCTCTGTTATTGCCTCAGCAGAAGAGCCCAATGAGACCGCTCCCCGCGCACCCATCAAGGAAAGAATAAGCCAGGTCCAACAGACTGGCCAGGGATCTGCCCGCGGCAACAACCACGGCAAAAACCGTACCCGCGGTACTGAAATTACCGGAATCCGGCTCGCGTGCAGGCCCTGACATCTTGCATTGGTCGGGAGGTGTCTCGCTACGTTTGTTTTGTAGAGTCACCACGCCGTTTTGATTTAGCCCAAAACATTGAAAAAAGGCTTAGTTTAAAAACTATTGTTGTGTGATGAGATTTTGAGTTCGGAGGTCAGGTTACGCCTCAGAAAGAGAATAGAAGAGCTCACCCGAGTTGCCTCGTAAAAATGAGTCTATCGGTACGCCTTCTTTCTTTAAAAGTTGTGTGTGTATGTGCTTTTTTAAAAATGCATGCTGAGTATGATGTCTACATTGTATACTATGTATTGAAATGTATTGAAATAGTAATAGAAGGAAGCCTTACCAATGTTGATTCGTGTCTGTCTTCCGCTTGGAAATAGTGTTTGAGTGTGAATAGTGCTCCGAGACGGACCGGGATTGCTTCGGGATGTACCAGTGTCTGCGGACAGAGCTTCGGCGTGCTTCGAGAGTGTTAGGTGTGTACTCGGGCAGAGGTTCGGCATGCATTGTGATCATCGAGATTGTTGACTAGACTCGGGCAGAGGTCCGGCGTGAGTCGGGATTGTCGGTTGTACTCGGGCAGAGTTCCGGCGTGCATCGGGATCGTTGGTTGTGCTCGGAATGGATCGGGATTGCCTGGCAGGGCTTCGGGATGGATCAGGATGCCTTAGGATGGACTGGCAAGGCTTCGAGATGCCTCGGGAGTGCCTCGGGGCAACTGAGAGCTTCTCGGGAGTACTCGGCAGGGCTTCGGAGTACCACGAGGGGCCTCGGAATGCCCCGAAGGGAACCGAAAGGGACCGGGATTACCCCGAAGGGTCTTAGAAGGGGGCCTGAAGGCTGGAGGGAGAGAGAGAAGAGAGGAGGTGTGAAAAATATGAGGGGGGAAGCCCTCTATTTATAGGGTCCAGATTCTGGCAAGGTGTGTCGCACGACACAGGCATCCATTACCATTTTTTTGGTTTTTCTGGATTTAAGGGAATATTGTGGACTTTAAGAGGATTTTGTAATAATTGTGTCTGGAAGCAAAGTGGTCCGCACGGACTGATGTTGCTTTTCCAAAATTTTCAAAATTTCTAAAAAGTCCTTTTGTGCTTTTTTTATCCCAGAAAGGCTCTCCCTTTGTTTGGTTGGTGGTTTTTGGGGTTTTTGAAAGCTACGAGTGTTCGAGATCACGTTTGTGTGAGTCTGCGGTGTTTTCCATGCATCGAATGGGGAGTGATCCAGATTGGGGTACTTACAGAAGCCCCTCGACAACGTCACTTACGGAGGAAGTGGGGTCATCGATAAGATAAGGGTCCTGATCTGGATCGTGTGCTGGGAGAGGATGTGACCGTGTAGGTCGGTTCGTGAGGACGTGGCAATGTCCTACTGTGATGTGACCGCTAAGGTCGGCTATGAGGACATGGTGATGTCCTACTGTGTGACCATTTAGGTCGGTTGTGAGGACGTGGTGGTGTCCTAAGGTGACCGTTTAGGTCGGTTGACTAAACCCTTTGATAGAATTCCTACGTATCCCAAGTAGGAATCAAGCCTGTTCGTAGTTCGCGTGTGGGGTGAGTGTGTGACCGTGTAGGTCGGTTCGTGAGGACGTGGCAGTGTCCTGCTGTGATGTGTCACTAAGGTCGACTGTGAGGATATGGTGATGTCCTACTGTGTGACCGTTTAGGTCGGTTGTGAGGACGTGGTGGTGTCCTAAGGAGACCATTTAGGTCGATTGGCTAGACCCTTTGATAGGATTCCTACGTATCCCAAGTGGGAACTAAGCCTAATCGTAGTTCGCGTGTGGAGGGAGTGCGTTGCCGTGCAAGAGGACGTGTGATGTCCTTTGACTGAGACTCTGTGCATGGACGTGTCGGCATCCTATGGGTGACCGTTTAGGTCATTTGGCTGGACCCTATGATAGGATTCCTACGTATCCCTAGCGGGAATCAAGCATGATCGTAGTTCAGAAGTGTGAAATCGTGAGTGCATGCTGACGTGGTGGTGTCCTGAGGTGATGTGATCGCTAAGGTCGACTGTGAGGACGTGGTGGTGTCCTAAGGTGACTGCTTGGGTCGGCTGTGAGGACGTGTGATGTCCTAAGGTGACCGCTTGGGTCGGCTGTGAGGACGTGTGATGTCCTAAGGTGACCGCTTGGGTCGACTGGCTGGACCCTTTGATAGGATTCCTACGTATCCCTAGCGGGAATCAAGCCTGATCATAATTCGAAGTGTGCTGTGGTGTCGTGCATGAGGACGTGACTTGTCCTCTGACAGAGGTGATGTCGTGCATGAGGACGTGACTTGTCCTCTGACTGAGGTTGTGTCGTGCATGAGGACGTGACTTGTCCTCTGACTGAGATTGTGTCGTGCATGAGGACGTGACTTATCCTCTGACTGAGGTGATGTCGTACATGAGGACGTAACTTGTTCTCTGACTGAGGTTGTGTCGTGCATGAGGACGTGACTTGTCCTCTGACGGGGATGAAAGTGTTTGTTCTTTGGTTCATGTTTGATTTTGGGAGGCGTGATTTCCTTGTGCTTTGATTTTGGGAGGCTTGATTGCCTTGTGTTTGATTTTGGGAGGCGTGATTGCCTTGTGCTTTGTCCGCTGGGGAAAGGTCGGGCTTACGATATGTTGGGGATATGTACTTTCGTGCGGTCTTACTTTGATGGCCGGTTTTTGGTTCGTGTTTTGTGTTTTGGAGGCGCTTTGTGCCTTGAGAATTGTGCTTGAAGGCGTTTTGTGCCTTTTGTGTTTGTTTTGCCGTTTAGTGGGCGATGTTCGGGCTTACGATGACGGCCGGTGTTTCATCTACTGGGGATATGTGGTCGTATACGGGTTTGCAAGAATTCCCTTTTGACCTTTTATCCGCTGGGGAAGGGGTTCGGGCTTACTTTGATGGCCGATTTTTGCTTCGTGTTTTGTGTTTTGGAGGCGTTTTGTGCCTTTTGTGTTTATTTTGCCATTTAGTGGGCGAGGTTCGGGCTTACGATGACGGCCGGGGAAATGAATTGTTTTTTTTTGTTGGGTTAAGGACAAAACTGCATTAAATCTGTTGGAAATGGCCTTTGGACGGCCAGGGGCAAAGTTTATAAGGGCAAAAGGGTAATCTCGCCTGTGACGCAAAGTGGTCCGTACGGATCCACTTGCCTTGCAAAGTGGTTCGTGCGGATTGGCATGGGAATTTAATTTCCCCCAAGTCCAAGCAACGCTATTCCTCCCCATTTTCATCTTCTGTCGAGCGAGAAAGAGAGAGAGAGAGAGAGAGAGAGAGAGAGAGAGAGAGAGAGAGAGAGAGAGAGAGAGAGAGAGAGAGAAATTGATTTTGTTCAAAAATTTCTTGAGGGAATTCTTCCGGATTGCTTGAATTGCTATAATTGCGGAGAGAATCAGACGAGGTCGTCGCCAAAGGAGCCAAGAGGTCATGGAGAGGAGATTGGAGCTTCAAGGGAATTGCTCTTCCTTCGTGCCTTTGACAAAGAATCCGGATGTGTTGTATCCGGATTCGGAGGTGCGCAACTTGCGGGGGAGGACCGTAAGGGAGGTAAGAAGTCAATTTTTGCTTTGATTCTTGTTTGAAATGTTGTAAGCTTGAACTAGGTTTTAGTTTTCGCAATTTGGGCTTTTATTGTTGCCATGCTCATTTTGTGAAATTTATGGTGAATTGTTGAAATTGAGCATGTAAGAATTGTGGGTATGTGATTTTTGTGCAAAAATGTGGAGATTAGCTCTTGTAAAAATAAAGTGCCTCTCTTTGAAATGCATGCTTCGGTGATTTGTACCTTATGATATTTTCGTATGCACATTGTGAAAAAAATTGTCGTGTAGGGACAGACTTTGTGTGAGAAATTGTCGTGTTGAGACGGACTTCATGTGAAAATTTATGTACAATGTGTGTCGTGTTTTTGTGAACGGTCTTTTGTTGAAAACGTGTGCCATGTTTTTGTGACGTGGGGAAATTTATGTGCAATGTGTGCCGTGTTTTTGTTGGAAAATTGCCGTGTAGAGACGGACTTTTGAAAATGTGTCATGTAGGGACGGATCCCTCTTTTGAGAAAATTGTATTAGATTTGTCGTGTGGGGACGGACTTTGTGATTTGTGAGTTTGCCGTGTTGGGACGGACTTTGTGTTTTGTGAGTTTGCCGTGTTGGGACAGACTTTTATGTTTTCTGCCGTGTTGGGACGGACTTTCTATGCTTTTGCCGTGTTGGGACGGACTTTTATGTTTTTGTCGTGTTGGGACGGACTTTTATGCTTTGTATATTTGCTTAAGTACTGTTATTGACGTACCTTTGCTGTGTTTACCTGCAGGATGAGGTGCCTTCGTCTGGGAAGGCGAAAAAGATGAAGTCTCGGGGGTCGCTTGAGGCCGTAGTTGAGTTTTGGCGGAGCTTGCCCGACATTTCCTGAGATGGGAGGCCTAGTCCTCGGAGGCTAGTGGTCGCTACTGAGCTGAACGTGTTCGTTGAGAACCTTGCCGGGATAGCGAAGACGCAGAAGAACAAGGGCGTCTTCTTGGCTCTGTCTGAGTACTGGTGGGACACCACGCATACCTTCCACTTTAGCTGGGGAGAGGTGACGGTGACTCCCACCAATTTTGCGGCGATTATCGGGCTTTCCTTCAAGGGGGGCTGGTGAGATGGCGGGACAGGATGTCCGATGGGGTGAGGGCTGAGCTGCTTGGGTTTGCGCCCTATCCTTGTAAGGGCTTGGGCATGTTGTACAGCGATGTAGAGGCGCAGATCACGGCCAACATCGGGGCTTATCGCCGGGGCACTGGAGTGGTGACGGATGAGCAGCTGGCTTGCTCTTTTTTGTGGTTTGCTCTTTCCGAGACTCTGTTCTCGAATCACACTTCTTCTGCTCTTTTCTCTCTGCTGGAGAGTTTGGTGGATTTGGAGAGGGTTGGTGAGATTGCTTGGGGCGAGGCGGGCTTGGCCGAGCTCTATTTCTCCATGGACCGATTCAGTCGGGGCGTGGCCAGCTCCCTGGGATGCTTTGATTTTGCACTGGAGGTATGAGTTTATTGTTGTTTGTAGTTTAGCAATTTATCATTTCTCCGTTTTCTTTTTCTTTTTCTTTTTTTCTGAGCACTATCTGCTTTTTTGTTGCAGGTGTGGTGCTATGAGATCTTCCGGTGCCTGCTATGGGACTGGGAAGATGAGGCCATGGTGGCCTATCCTGCCATGCTGTGCTGGGCCCGCCCTTTGATGAAGAGGAGGACGACCAGGGGAAATGTTACTGTCGCATATAGGGATGTGCAGGAGTACCTGGAGAGGGATAGTCCGGCGGGATTTCGGCTGTACCCTTGGACTCGTTATGATGATGATGAGTTGAGGGTGCCCCCGGGGTGACACGGCAGAGGAAGATGCTGCGGGGCCTTACTTGCGATGTCATGTATCTGGGGGAGAGGGTCTTCTGGCAGCATGGCGCAGGTGTGCCTTCTATGGCTCCGAGGGATCCACCCTTCGGTATGTTGAGTTTTTGTGACATGGACGTGCTGGAGTACGAGAGGTACCGGGATGGCATGAGCACCGAGGAGTTCATCCTGTATGGAGAGGAATATGGGGCCTTTGTCAGGCGGAAGCTGAGGACGCCACAAGTGTTGGCGCGGGAGAGGCAGGATGGCCCACCACGTCCTCCAGATGTTCCGGTGCCTGGGCCAGACTTCACGTATGTTCGCGGGGACTCTTCGAGGAGGAGGGTGTCGGTGCCCATCCCAGATCAGGCTCCTGCTGCTTATCGGGTTGACCCGGATGCTCCGGTGAGTGTGCTTACTCTTTCCCATCTTGGCATCTTTTCTGTATTTTTCTCTTTTGTCGAGTATGATTGTATCTCTTTTGATGAGCGTTTCTTTGGTTGTTTGCTTGCGCAGGTCTCGGGGAGATCCTTTGATACGCTGACCCGTCGGTTTGTGGGGATGAGGTCTTTCGCAAAGATGCTCGCGGGGAAGCTATCTTGCAGGCCTTCGCGGCGCGCGGCGGCGTTCGAGCCAATGCCTTCGAGGCGGTATGTGGATGCTCCTTCGTTGAGGGCTAAGCCAGGGCCACAGCCGGAGGTGCCAGTTCGGGGGACGTCATAGTCTTGATGCAGGGACGTCTTCGGGGGCTCAGAGGCCGCAAACCATTCATCAGTTCTTTCCTCCGCCGAATTCACAAGGAGAGGGTTCGTCTGTACATCTTTTCTTTAATCCTTTCACCGGGTTTGACCCTTTAGAGTACTTCGAGTACTCGCACAAGGAGGGGGTCCAGTATTCCGATGATGAGGATGTGACTGACGAGTTTTTCGGGATGCCGAATTTCTCATTTGTGGAGGTTGATGATGATGAGTCAGAGTAGGGCTCATTTGCTTTCCCTCTTTTGTAAGTACCCAAATCCGGATCGTCCAAATCCGTCAGAAAGTTAACCGAAATCCGTTAACTGGCCCGCTCCAGGTTAACCGGAACTCGTTAAACTCCCCGTTGCTGTGCCAACGAGACGTCCGGGAGGCGCCCGTGCATCCCGACGTCGAACCGTACTTAACACGTGTCATCACACGTAAAAGCACGGCTTTCCACAAACGCATTTTAGGCACTTTCGGGCGTTTCGGACATTTCCGGATTTGTTATTTTAAAAACGGACAAAACCGGGACCGGGGAACAAATTCCCATGAAGCTGGTGACTCAGAGGGGCACGTGGCAGCCATGCCACCTCCCTCTAGTCACCCTTCAATCAAATTCAAAGGGAAAAGACCAAAATACCCCTGATTTGCAAGCCAAGTCCGTAGGACTCACTTTGTGCACATTTTCTGAAATTGCCAGCAAGTCCTTCAAATTCCCAAAATACCACAAAACCCCCTGGATTCAAGCCAAGTCCGTCCGGACTCCTACTGCAAATTTCACCTATAAATAGAAATGGCTGTCAAAGCCAAAAGGAGAGAAAATTTACACCAAAAATCACCACCCCCCACGGTCCAAACTGGTTTTCACCCCTCCCGAGCTCCCGTTCTGTCTCGATTCGCGTGAAACCTTCGTATTTCGATCAAATACACCCCTTTCAACTTGAAACAACCTTTCGAATCACTTTCCGTGTCCGTACACACCTCCCGAGCCAAAGGAGTCGACCACTAGCCATAGGTATAACTCCCTCTCTCTAAATCTCCCGTTCCATCTCGGTTTACGCGCCAGTCGCTATAACCGTTTCGAACGTCGTTATCGAAATGTAGACGCCTCCGTCTAACGGGGTCCGATACGTTTTAGCCCCTCGATCCTCTTCTCTTTCCGTAAGAGAAGTAATCACGGGTTAAAACGGCGTTGACCCCGTTAGTTTACTTTTATGTCATTTACCATTCCGGATCGATCGATCCGTTGATGGAAATCATTTACAATTCCGAGCCGTTTGGCCTCGTCGATCGTCATTTACAATTCCGAGCCGTTTGGCCTCGTCGATCGTCATTTACGAATCCGGATCGTTTGATTCCGTTGATACCGCACTTTAAATACTGTCATTTACAAGTCCGATCCGTTTGGATCGTGATAGTATTTACTTTTCAAAGTCCGAGTCGCAACCCGATTCGTTGATCGCATGTCATTTAATACGCATTTTTCCCGTAAAAATCGTTAACAATGTAATGCCCGGTTCAAAACCGGAGTTCGTCCGTCGAACTCTCTTTCAAAACGCGAAATGACGTTCGGCCTCCGAACGCTCATCTTCAAACTCAAAGCCGCCATTTGACACTTAAAATCATTTAATACGCATTTTTCCCGTAAAAATCGTTAACAATGACTCGCACGGTTCAAAATCGACGTTTGCCTTCGCAGCTCATTTCAAACTCAAAATCGACGTTTGCCACGCAAACGCTCATTTCAAACTCAAACCGACGTTTGTCATTCAAACGCTCGTCTTTTCAAAAGTCACCTAATCAACGTTTGTCATTCAAACCAAGATTAAGCTTGTCATTCAAGCCCCCATTTCAAAAGACACACACACACACACACGATTTCGAGAAAGGTAGAAAGACTCGTCATGCGAGGCGTTTCGGGCGATCTCGTAATACTCTACCGAAACGTAACTTGACCTCCGAACCTAACAATCTACGGTACAAAAAGCTTTTTACTCGTTTTTGCTGCCAATAAAAATGATCCCTTTTTTCAAAGCCTTTTCCTAAGTTTTTGCTACCAATAAAAACGACACCTTTTCACAATAGCCGTTTCTCAACGTTTGGGCTCAAAATACAAAAACCGCGTGGCGACTCCTCATTTTGTTCCTTCCCATGAAGCGAGGTCTCAGACACCAACCCCTCCGCGAAAGACAACCGCCTTTTCCGCGCCCCCCGCGCGCAGATCGGGTAATTTCGGTTAGCGACTCCATGAGGGAAAAGATACTTTTTCAAAAGCTAGATGTTTTCTAAAAAGCCTTCCGTGGGTCAAACTTTCGTTTACCCTTCCTCGTTTTCGTGTGTGTGAGTTCCTTTAAACCTCGAACGGTTTTTTGTTTCAAAGGCATTACATTGTCAACTTTTCAAAATCTTACCATGTTTGTGCATCCCCATTCATGTTTGATTTTCATCTTTGTCTTTTGAGCTGTGCATCATAAATTCTTTAAGACACATTACGAAAAATCTCTGTTTTACTCGGAAAAAGAATTTTAGTGACCGCACACTACGCGCACTTCTTTGCCTCGGAACACCGCACTTCACGTGCACTTGCTGCCTCGGTACAGCTGCACACTGACAACCCCTAACCCGGGATGGCCTTATCGGTTGCACTCAGGATTGGCTGCCGAGATACCTTTCGGGCGCGCGGGGTCGTCCCAAACATCCCATCCTAGCCCGTGTAAGCCATGCACTCTTTGTGTCACACTTTGTCCAAGACCCGGTTGGTTTTGGCTTAGCTCGTGTCATAAAGCCTAAGTGTATGTTTTTCACGCCGGGCCCGCTCAGAGTCAAGCTCGAGAGTTTGAGACCAAAGGTCGTTCCCGACCCGAAGTCTTGAGCTTTTCGGCCTTGACTTTGACGCGGAGCTCTGCTTAGAAAAAATATACCCGAAGGTTCAATGTGACGCCGTGTCACCAAACCTCGCCGTATGTATCGTACCGGCCACAACTTGGCCAACGCTAAAAGCTAAGGTCTCTCGCACAAGCGAGTCGGGAGAGGTCATGCCCAAATTTTGGCACGATCCGCCTTAACTTAAGGACGTTGACTTCGGCCAGTGGCCGTACGTCACACACGTTGAAAGTTTGCGTGATCGGCTAGCCTTAAGTTCACTTTTTCCTTTGTCGGTGGAACTCGCTTGCCTTATCGGACCTCGCTCGGGATAGTCCGTCTGAGAAAGATGATCTACAATGGAAACGAGGGGCTTATAAGCGTAGTGACGAGATCCATTTGATTAGAGCTCTAGGATTAGTTGCGAAAAAGAAGACACGCTCTTTTCCAACCAATTAGGACTACGAGAAAACGTGCTTTAAGTAAACATTAATCGGTAGCGCACATTGCACAAGCCCGAAAACCTTGAGCCAAATACCCTTTTCCGAAGCCTAAACCCTTCCTTTCGTTCCTGCGGCGAGCGAGAAAGTGGTTCGAGATTTCCGGGTCGGCGCCTTGCCGGGATCACGGTAACGGCGGCGTCGAGACGGTTCTTCGGTTCCCTCGGTTCCCTCGGCCCGAGAATTTCCGACATGTCTAGCTCACCGAGAAATCGTGACGGGGAAGGACCCCCGCCACCGTGCGAGATATGACATTGGAAGAAGCCATCCGGGCTTGTGAGGTTCACAAGAGGCGAAGAAGATCGGCGGGAATTTCGTGGTACGGCTTACGAATGAGCGTGGTATAGCGGCTATCCCCGGTCGAGACGGTACTTTTGTCACAGTCGAGGATGACGATTCCCGAAACCGGTTCACCAAACCTTCAATCGGGTTCCTCCCCCGCCAACTTACGGGATGCCTTCCAACGAGGAAGCAGTAGGCCTAGGCTCCATGTTGCCACCTCTCGGGGCAACCTGTCAATTTTGGTCGGCCCGGTGCTACGCCCGTCACTCAATATCACCGGCGCACCATTTGGACCATCTCGAGGATGCCAATATCCCTCAATACCCTCCGGGTTCGTCCCGTTGCCTATACACGAATCCCTAAACACGGGGACAAACCCCGATCTGATTCGAGAAAAGGCTCCGTATATTCTCATATACCAAGCCTTCCACCTCCAATCACTACCGCTCACGTGGTAGCACCGGCGCCGAGCCTCACAGTCCACCACTTGGACCCAACCTTAGCTGGATGGTCGAGCGGATGAAAGACACGAAAGCCACCATGAGCGGCTCAAAGCGAGGAAACGCTCAAATCCACGAGATCCGGGAATGGTCACGCCTCTCCCTGCCAAGTTCGAGAATGCCGGAGATGGACCGATTCGATGGAACCGAATGTCCTCAAACGCACGTCGACACCTACGTTCTCGGCATGAGAGCAAAAGGAGCAACCCTCCGGCAAATGGCCGACCACTTCCGGCATACGCTCAAAAGTTCGGCGTTACGATGGTTTCGAGGTCAAGCTGCGGATCGCCGCACACAGGAACGGATCGGTAACATCTTCTGGAGCAGTACGAGATCCAACTTAGAGTGGGAAACAAGTCGCGAGGACTTAATCACCTGAGCGAAGCGGATGAAAGTGTTGGGGAATTCTACAAGAGATGGGCTGGAAACTCTCAGAGATCATGGAGCCACTCTCCAAAGACGAACGAGATGCGGATCTTCAAGTCTGCTTAAGGCGTCCATCGAGAACTCTCATCGATCACAATTTCTTCCCGAGATCTCGGGCCATGGTCAATGCCGGCTCACGGTTCGAGAAGGATCTCAAGGAAAAGTTGGCTCTTGCACGGCCATACGGATACCGCTCAGCGGTTGCATTCAATCCCGCACCGGCCCCGGCAAAGGGAAAGATACGTCCGTCGGCTACGTCCATCGGGGACAACGGTCGGGTAACGAAACCCGGTCCCAAAGCAACAATTCTACTCGAAGCGGCACTGTCGTACACTTCGACAAGTTGGACATGCCCAGAGCAAGATCTTTGGAAGGGTTAATCAAGGAGGGTCTCCTTAAGCCCGTTGCCAATTACAAACCCAAAGTTCCCGTAGCCAATGCGGACAAGAGCAAATCTTGCGCCTTCCATCGGTATCACGGCCATACCACGACAATTGTTTGGGGTTACGATACGAAATCCGAACTTGATAGAAGAAGGCAAGTTAGAGCGCCCCGTGGGCCCAATACGATCGGGAATCCCTTTCCGAACAATAACGGCGTGAATTCCATTGAGTGGGTGCCCCGAAGAGTGCCACGGAACCGGTTTCTCCGCCTCTTTCAGTGGATCCTCCTCTAATGTCCACATCGGCTACGATGTTTGCGGCCTCACTTTGCACAGGTACGAGTCTCAGCTGTCAGGAGCAATCCTCAGGAAAACAAAAGAAGAAATCCTCTCAACGGCAAGCGAGAGAAAGATACGAAGTTTGGAGATACCGGTGTAGGTACACTTGGAGAACCCTCGGGAGGTTCGACTACTACGTCTTGTACTCCGGCCCGGTCCTCTTTGCCTCCGAGGCCATGCGGCTTTAGAGCGAAACGGGGGTGGGAAAGCCGAAAAGTCCCGGAAACCCGAGTCGGGCCACAGGACACCGGAATACCTCGGATCTTGGTAATCTTCTTGCCGATCGAAGCCTAACCCTCAGCGGGATCGGCCAAGATTCAATTTGTCCGGCTTAGAGCTCGGACCGGTAAAGGAAGATCAAGGTCGGCTTGGCAATCGCACTCGATCAATGTGCTAACCAAGGGCGGCAACCGCCACGGGCGGCCTCAACACACTCACGAGGTTCCGGCCAAAGGCTTTACCTCGCAAGAGGAAGACGAGAAACGGATGGGTGGATGACTCTCCTTCTACGGATAGAGACGAGATCTACGACTCCCGCTTTGTATGGCGGCATGATCACGTTACGTGACGAAGACTTACCGAGAGACGCCTCGGGAGCACAACGAAGCTCTGTACATCACTCTCAAACTCAACACCATATCACTCCCGGAGTATTGGTAGATAACGGGTCAGCCGTTAATGTCCTCCCTCTCGGCATGATGCGAGCTCTCCGCATCCATGAAAGCCACACGATTCCGTCGGCTCGGACTATCGAGGCCTACGACAACTCGTCTCGTCCCATCACGGGGACGGTGACTCTGGAACTACGGTTCGAAACCCCGAATGGTGCCGGCAAAATTCCACGTGATGGACATTCCATCCGAGTTCACGGCTCTTTTGGGACGCCCTTGGCTACACCACATGAAAGCCATAGCTTCCACTCTCCATCGGTGCGTTAAAGTTCATTAACCGGCGGGGAGATCTTGAAGTCATCCAGGGGATAGTTTCCTCATAGGAAACGAAGCCGAGACGATGGCAGCGTGTCCGCACTCGGGCACGGGGTTACCTCCTTCGAATCAACCGAGGACTACGGGGCAAATCTCATCGAGAATCCCTCGAGTCGGAGATGCCAACTATGTAAACGTACTCGAGCGGGCGGACCACAGAACGGTCCGATACATCAAGTTCAGCTGTCGTTTCCAACATTTGGAGCGGGTGGAAGGAAACGGCGAACATCGCCATGATGCGGGCACATAAACCCCCAGTCTCCAATCGGAGATTCGTCGGCATTCTCCAAACAAACTCTGGCCCCGCCAGTGAAGAGATCTTTGTGATAAAGGTCAACAAGCACCGTCATTCTCGTGATGAATGCATGGAAGTTGTATGGGATGTCCTCCACGAGGAACTACCCCTGCACCCCTCTTCTCCAACGAAGAGCATGATGTTTTCCTAAGTTTGCTCCAACAACGCAACCGGACGCAATACGTCCCTACACAGATTGAGCGATCGGATGACGATGAATCTGGACTCTCCGGAGTCGAAGATGCGCGGACCCGCAAGCGGACCTCTGCATTCACATGCTCGGTTTTGAGGACGGAACTCCTTCCGATCGGGTCACCTACGACCAAGGTTCCAATACCATGGAAATTGTCAAGCTCAACGTCCGATCACGAGGCGGCTATCCGATAATTGGAAGCACGTGATTCACGCAACGAGGAATCCCTCGATCAAGTGAAGGACGACGACTTCGTCAATATCATCTATTCGAGATATCTGATGAAGCCAAGGATCCCGTCCTTGTTATCGGATTACGCAACACCAAGGTCACCCTCGATGGCTTGCTGCTCATGGTAAACGAGGCATTGGCAGCGAGCTCGAGCTCATCCCTACTTCCGAGTACCGGCCCGGTGGCAACCGGCCCGTGCCGTCGGTCAAGCTTATACCCTCAAACGCCGCCAAGGCCAAGGGCAACGGCGAAGGAGACCAAGCTCCTCACCTGCTACAAGTCGGATCAACCTCGGGAACGCTTGGCGGCCACCCCGAAAACATACGTGAAAGTCTTCCCCGCAAGGCGAAGTCGGCTTCCGACATAGGAAATGACCACCTCGGCATCAACATGCTCCGGTTCGATTCTACTCCCGGCCGTCACGGCCGGATTCGAGACATCACGCCGGTCGGCGCTAGCTTTGATAGACTTGGCGATCGAGCGAGATCACGAGACCGTCAACATTGCGAGAATTCAATACCCCGTGGGGTCAATCAACGAGATATGGGCAAACTTCTTGGTGATCGAGATCAAGGAAGGCCGCATGGAATGTCCCGATCCGACTTCCTTCGTCAATGTAATCCAAGTGTTCCCGCCATTCGGCGATTTGAATGTAATCACGGTTACGGACACTAGCCGGACGATGCGCGCCTACGGAGGCGCCTAGGTCTCGCAAGGAAAGCTCTCATGGAACTAGCCGCTCAAGAAAGTCGTCTTTGGGACGAAGACCAAGCTCGAAAGACCTACGGGGACCAAGCCCTTAAAGTGTCACGGGCGGCTTCGGACGAGAAAGCTAGAGGCCACTCTAGACCGGTTCGACCTCAAGAGTTTTGCTCATGGCAACTTCCACGACTACCGTCTGTTCTCATCCAACCCCCTCTGCCCGGGCAAGGGTGGTCAACGGTCCCAATGACCTAGGAGATGGAACGACACGGCGAACGAATCCCGGCGCTTACCTTCCCGAGGAAAGCAAGTTCTCTGAAAGCGACGATGAAGACGATGAAACCATTCTCTTCCAAGCCGGGCATGAAGTCAACAAAACCGGACTCCCGAGGGTCTGGGAGGATGGGAACGGATCATTTCCGCACTCAAATTGAAAGGCCAACTCGGGGAGGAAGGTCTATTTAAAAACGAGGAGGAGGATGGAAATTCGTCTCGAGCAACTACTCGGGGAAATTCCACGGTCTACGGCCTTCGTTTACGAAACGATCAAGCTGGGACGGCAACCGGTCACATGGGCCGATGTTCGGGAAGCCGTGTACTCACCTTCCGACATACCCGCCACTCGAGATAAAGCGAGAGGAGAAAACTCTCCCCGATGGAGGTTTACCTAGGCTGCCGCACGCGGTTCAAAGAAGCAGCTATTCTCACATGGGAAGAAACGCGAGGCACTCACTCTCGGCGCGAGCTCCATTGCAAGAAGGTTGATCTGGGCCCGGAGTGGAGGAAAACTAGCAAACCATGAGTATCGCCGGACCCAACTCCAGAATGCCACTGAGTATGCTCGGCAAGAAGGAAAGGAACGCGATATACCGTGAAGAGATCAAGGAGACCGTTCGCTTAAGCCGAGAACTCTCCAACCTCCCCGGAGGGTCGGCGCGCAGTTCGGTTCGAGCAACCCTTTGTTGTGCCGACATTCGAACAAGCTGCGTCAAGCGCAGGCTACCTCCCGCAGAGGCATCGAAGCCGGTATCTGGGACGAGAATCCGTCAAGGCTGCCGAAGCTCAGGGAATTCATCCACAATCAATGAGTTGAGGGAAGACATATGGCCCTATGCTACGAGGAATCCTCCTCTAACTATGGCTCAACTCGGAGCGGCTGTTCGAAGGGACCAAACCCGATGTCGGCGTTCTAACCCGATCGGGTCAAATCCATGCATTACCACCTAAGGCCACCAAAAAGCCGACGGAGCCGAGTGCAATCCGGCCGGCCCGAAGACGCAAATTCCTTGAAAGAGGACCCGATCCTCACTCGGCTCAAGCGAGACTCGGGCGAACATTTCCCTTTGGTCTCTGCTCACCTCCTCTTATCCTCACAAGCTCAAGCTAGAGGAAAGCTGGCCCGTACCATGGTCCCAGTGGGCCTGACCCCGAGATGAAGTCATTCGGATGATCGGCAACATCCACTATGGCAACATTATCACCTTCACGAGCATTTGGACCTTCCAAAATTTGGGGCGATCACAATGAGCCGCTCTACATCACGATCCAGTGGACGGCGTCGCCTTCCCGCGTGTTGGTAGACGGAGGTTCGGAATGAATGTCTTGCCCGCCAAGATGATGGACACCTTGACATCAAGCCCACGAGATCTTAAGCCTTCGGTCCACCTTTGTCGAGGCCTATGACTCTACTTCCCGTACGGTTCTCGGGGTTGCTACTCTCAACATACGGTTCGGCAAGCGGGTGATCCCCACCGAATTCCAAGTGTTGGACATTCCAATCACTTTCACGGCCATCTGGGGCGTCCACAGCTGCATCAAATCAATGGCGTGGCATCCACCCTTCACCGGTGCCTCAAGTTCATGCAAGGCAACGAGCTAACCACGATCTACGGCGACGGTGTCACCACCAGGGGACCGGCACCAACGACATTCCGGTATTGGAAATCAAGCATAATGACGACATGCCATTAAGCTTGGATTCACTCACGGAGACCTCCAAGATCCAAATATGCAACGTGGACCTTCCTTTGTCTCACGATCGAGATTCCTCCCGCCATGAGGATGATGAAACTCATGAACTTCATCCCGGGGCGGGGCTCGGCAAAAAGGCTGCAAGGCCAACACCAAGTTATTGAAGTCGAGGACCACACCACGGTCCGGGGGCTTGGCTACGTGCCAACACCGGGCGACATCAAGGAAGACAAAAGGCTCGCCGCGCGAGCGGCGGCCCGCAAGGGGAACCTCAGACGGCACACCCAATCTCCGACCTTACGGCTTTGACCTCGCTCATTACTTCACCAAGGGAAGCGGCGAAGCGAGGGGACCAACAGGGAACCGACAAGCAGGCGAGGGGCCAGGCGAACCGCGAGCGAGGGACCCAGCGGAACCGACGAGCGAGGGGACCGACGGTGGAAGCTGATGAAGATGAGAAAGAAGCGAGGAATAGTCGGCACCAAGACTACGGGAAGAATGGAACGGCTAGCACGGGACCTCAGCGTTTCGAGAGGACTCAAAGCTAATCCGATAAGGGGAGCGTTCCTCGACATCACGGCTCTACTGGACCAAGCTGCCACCACGATCCGGCATGAGTACACATTCAAGGGAATCCCGAGACTTGGAGGAGCAACTCAAGGTACTCTCCATGGGAAACAAGTTGTTCGGATCGGCCGCCGAGGCCACATTCGAGACAGTAAGTCCAAAGCGAAGGAACCGGGAATTCATAGAAGACGCTCTCGGTGGACCGGCTCTACGAGTCTGTTTGAAGAAGTCATGGAGTTGCCCAACTTGATCGGCGGGGCTCAGACAACGGCATGATCGCCATGATAGGGACGGCGAAGCCAAGCCTCTCGATCCCGCACCCTCATCGAAGCATCCAGCAATGCCAGAAGAATTGGGTAACTTTCACCGGACCGAGGGCAAGCCGGGCGAAGTGGAAGACAAGGCTCGGGCCCGCACCCACATCTCCTAAACCCGGTCTCAAACCCTGCGAGTCGAGTCCTTGTCGAGTCCGGTCCTACGAGTCATCCAACGGCCTTACGCCAGGAGGACTATAATGTTGTAGCCAATCATGTATTCCCGTTCTTGTTTAATGAAAAGTCGACCTTTCGGAGTATCCTCTCATTGCCACTTTAACAAGCGATAAGTTAACAAACAACTTAAAAGGACGTTAATAATTCAATTGATAAAGAAGCGAGACACATTAAAGCGAACAATACATTAAAGAAGTTCTCGAGCGTGTAGTTGACCAAGAGGACAACCGGGCCCAAGCTGCCGAAGAGGTTATGACCAAAGTGAACTGGGGTCGGTCTGAGAGCCTAAAGAGACACAAGTGGGCGGTTTCTTCGCCGATGCGAGAAAAAGAAGCCACGATAAGCCTCCTCAGGGAGTATGTTGACGTGTTCGCTGGTCATATCGGGACATGCCGGGACTCGATCCCTCAATCGTGGAGCACGAAATTCCCCTGGATCCCGAATCCAAGCACATCAAACGAAGGCTGCGCAAGATCAAGCGAGTGGTCCTTGCAAGTTAAAGAAGAAATTGAGAAAATGCTCAGAGTTGGTTTCATCGAGTGATTGAGTACCCGACTTGGCTCTCCAACATCGTGACGGTCACCAAGGCCAACGGAAAGGTCGAGATCTTTGCGTAGATTTCGGGATCTCAACAAGGCCAGCCCTAAAGATGATTTCCCCTTGCCTAACATCGACATCTTTGAGTCGACACCACGGCAAATTTCGAAGTAAAGTCCTTCGTGGACGGGTTCGCTGGATACAACCGAGATCAAGATGTCAGGAGGATCGAGGCCAAGGCGCCTTCACCACTCCATGGGGGACATGCATTACACGGTCATGCCGTTCGGTCGAAGAACGGCAGGGCTACTTACCGGCGGGCGCAGCTGACCCTCTTCCATGACATGATTCACAAAGAAATCGAAGTATATGTCGACGACATGATCATCCACTCCAAGGGATCGGACATGCGGCACATGACGGATACGAGGAAGTTCTTCAACGAGACTCGAGAAAGCACTCCATGAGGCTAAACCGGCAAAGTGCACCTTCGGCGTCAAGCGCGGCAAGGTCTTGGGGTACATGGTTACGAGAAAGAGGTATCGAAGCCGATCCCCGGAAAATCAAGGCCATCATCGACATGAAGCCGCCTCAAACCACTGACAGTAAAGAGCTTCATGGGAAGACTTGATTACATCGGTCGCTTCATCAACCGGTTGACATCTCTCTGCGAGCCCATGTTCAAGCGATGAAAAAGAATGCCGAGCATCAAATGGGACTCAGGAGTGCCAAACGGCTTTCGAGAAGATCAAGACCTACTTGGTTAATCCCCCAATTCTGTGCCCGCCACATGAAGACAAGCCACTACTCACGTATCGACGATAGAGACACGTCAATCGGAGCAATCTTTGGCACAAGAACAGAAAGATTCCAAGGTTGAGCATGCAATCTACTTCGTAAGCCGAAAGCTTCAAGGAAGTGAACTCGGCTACTCGGCATCGGAGAAAACTTGTACCGCCTTGGTATGGGTAGTCGGGAAGCGAAACACTACATGCGGTCGCATTCGGTACTCTGGTCTCCAAAGTGGACCCCGTCAGATATCTCTTTGACAAGCCATCCTGTCGATGCGGCTAGCCAAGTGGTCATTCTTCTGGTGAGTTCGACATCAAGTACATGGTCGGAAAATCAACAAAGGGCGAGTAATGGCGAGATCGGCTTGCCGACTTCCCGGCGGTGAACCTAAGGGTCACGATCCGCAATTTCCGGACGACGGAATCTTTTCACTTGACGGCGCAAACCGGCGGCAACTCTTCTTCGATGGGGCAGACCAACAAGAAGGGGAATGGCATTGGAATGCTCCTTGTCGATCCCAGGGACGAGCATACTCCCATAGCCATCAAGTGAATTTTGAAGCAACCAACAATGCGGCGAGAATATGAAGCACTGTGCGGCGAGTTTGGAAGCCGCCCTCGAGCGCAACATCTTAGAGCTGGATGTATATGGAGACTCGGCATTGATCATCAATCAAGTATCCAACAAATGGAAGACGGTAGATTCGGCCTTGAAGTACCACGCGTACATGGAGGAACTCATTGCTCGGTTCAAGGACATCTCTTTTCACTATTTGCCAAGAGACGGGAACCGCCGCGAGGCATGCAGCAGCCCTCGCCTCTCTTGTCGAAATTCCCGAAGGAAAGCGGTAAAACCCCTCGAGAATAGGCGGACGGGAAACACCCGCCTATTCTTTGTGAGATCGAAAAAGAAAAAGAAACGATCGACGAACCACTGGTACAATCAAATTTACCGGTACCTCCAAAGCGGAGAAGCTTCCTTCACAAGTGAAGATGGAAAATACAAAGAAGGGATCAAAGCCAAAAACATGATGGCATTAAAACGCACTGGCATCCCATTTCGTCATTACGGGGTATGTTGTACAAGAAGCGCCACGAGGGCCACTCCTTCGGTGTGTAAACAAAGAAAAAGCCGGCGAGCTAATGAGCAGAAGTTCACAACGGAACTGCGGTCCGCACATGAACGCCCAGAGCATTGACACGGATCATTCTCCGTATGGGATACTATTGGATATCAATGGAAAGCAGGCGCATCCGGTTCGTCAGAAGGCTGCGACAAATGTCAACGGTTCTCCAACCTCAATCACATCCCTCCTCACGAACTCTATTGCATGACTACGCCATGGCCTTTCGCCACATGGGGAATCGACGTCATCGGCAAGATCACTCCTCCGAGGAGCAATGGTCACGAGTTCATTTTAGTCGCGATCGACTACTTCACCAAATGGGTAGAAGCCGGATCGTACAAGGTGCTTGAATTCTAAGAAGGTGGCCGAGTTCATCAGAGAGAACATCATGTGCCGATACGGAGTGCCCAAGCGAGATCATCTCCGACAATGGGACTCACTTCGAAGGAGATTGTGACCAACTGCGGCCGAATTCGAGTCACACGTCACGGGTCTTCTCCTTACGAGACCACAAACCAATGGTGCGGTAGAGGCGGCCAACAAGACTCTCGCCATGATAATCGGAAAGATGACCACCGAGAGGTCGGGAGCGGCGAAAAGCTACATCTAGCCCTGCAGGGATACCGAACATCGGTCGGAACCGCCACGGGGAGACTCCGTTCGCACTTACCTACGGAATGGAAGCGATGTTACCCGTGGAATTGGAAATTCCATCCCTCAGGAGTCCTCTTGGAAAACGGGATCAATGAAGTCGAATGGCTACGAGCCGTCACGACGAACTTGCTCTACTCGACGAGCGCGGATTGAAAGCCATGGAACACGCTCGAGCCTACCGGAGCGAGAATGGCACGAGCATTCGACAAGAAAGTCAAGATCCGAGACATCGAGAGAAGGCGACTTGGTGCTAAAGGAAAAGCCTCCTACGCGAGACCAATCCCCTCGGAAAGTGGGAGCCTACACGGATAGGACCGTTCGTGGTACAAAGAATCTTCTCAGGAGGAGCCATGAAGCTAGCGAGATTTGGACGGAAACCCTTTCGTTAACCCCGTGAACGGAAGCAAGCTCCTTGAATACTTCGTTTGAGGAAGAGCACGAGTCAACTCTCCTTCCCCATACACCGTCCCCCTCGGTAAATTAAAGTGCTAAAGAGTAATACCCAGCTGGATACATTCCCGCTAATGATCCGGGTAAAAAACAGTCGCACTTCTTTTGTCTTTGTTTTCTCAAATTCACCTAAAAGTGTCGAACTACGGTGACTGAGCCCCTTAGTCCAATTGTAAAAGGGAACGTAGGCGGCCATCTTTGGTTCGGTCTAAAAAACAAAAAAAAATACAATAAGCATCAATTGCTTGTGTTTCGAAAAACTCTTTTCATTTAACCTACAAATTCATAACGGTTAAAACATTCTTTGATGAGTTCAAGCACGGTCAACTCTTGACTCGCTACACGCTAGCAAAACTACAATAAAACATTAATCAATTAATGTGTACGCAATGACAATGGGTGGATACTGCGGACGGCAAGGTCAACCTAGTTTCCCGTACTAGGTCCTTCATCCTTCTTCCCCTTCCACTTTTCCCCGGCGAGTGTTCTTCACCTTCGCGGGAAATATTCCGGTAGGCCTTCTACAGCTCGGGGACTCTTCCCGACGCCTCCGTCAAGCTTGTGGCTGTCAGCGCGATCCTTTCTCTAGCTCTGTCTCGAGCCGCCTCGCTTCGAGCCATCATCATAGTGCTTTGATTGGCCTCCCGATCGGCACTTGCCACATAATCGGCCATGGCATCGCCGATACGATTCCCGGGGTTAGCCCTCGCCTGTCCTCCTCAAGGTCGAGTGTCCCGGGTGATCGGCACCCAACGGCTCACTCCGTCTCCACAAGATAGCCATCTGTGTCTCCCCATACACTCTTCGTACCGGTTCGAATCTTGCGTCGACGAACAGTGCCCTCTCTCCGGTGAAAGAGAACCCTGGCGGGAAAGGACGTGTATTGCCACCACCGGGTGATCGGCAATAGCGTCGAAGGATCCTCCATCCGCGAGATCCCACCTCAAAGGTAGCGGCATAACTCGGATCGATCGGTGGCACTGCTCCGGCCCGTCTTGCCGCAGAACCAATGATGGAATATAGAAAGACGTGCGAGACGGCCCGGCACTCGACAATCAACGAGACCCTCTGGCGGTCCTACAAGTCTGTAACTTCCAATGGGGAACCCACCATCGCAAGTGATGCGTGCAAAGTCGGCCATCCGAGCTCCGGCTCGGCTGATTGCCCTATCACCGGAAGGGCGTCGCGAGAAAGACCCAGCGTCACGGGACATTGGCACCTCGGGCATCATCTGCGGCCTCTCCCTCGGCCACATGGTCGGCATAGCGGGACTCCCTCCCCACATGTATCGGCTACCGGTCGCCATCCGGCCTATGCCCGAGGAACGTCTCGCCCAAGACCAATGGCACGATGTCTCCCCACTCCGGCCTTGCCTCACCGGGTCCGGTACCTTTGTGATGGCACACCCGAAGACGTGAATGTGAACAAAGTAGCAATCGCGCCTGAAGCAAACGCGTCCCACGAAAGACGCTCCCCTCGGCTCAGGCAAATCTTTCGGGCGGTCCCGAAATGTCAACGTAATCGGTATCTGTATCGGCATCCCGTATGCTTCTCCAGTAGAGATACCCAGCAAAGACACTAGCTTCTCAACGGTGGCCATGCCACCGGCATACGGAAGAACTAGGCATTCCGTCTCGGGTCCTCCCGAGAATGGCCGGAAATCTTCAAACGTAGGAGTGATTTCGTTGTACGAAAAGCTGTACACATTCCTCCGTGCGTCCCGAGGCAGAGACGCGGCTCTCAAAGATCCCAATACGCGCATGAGCTCCTTCAAAGCCCAAACAGATTTAATCCCGTAACGGCCTTCGAAAAACCTTTTGTTACGCCTCGTGTGGTTCCGTACCCACGGCGAAAGTTGTCCAAATATCGCTCTTGCATCCGAGACGATAACTTGGGAAAGGAGCCATGTCGGAAGGTGAAGAAAACCTTAAGAAAGGGAAAAGAATTCGGCGGATGAACAAAGCAATGCGCGGTTTTCTCACCAATTGCAAAGTGACGCAATTTAAAGAATCTGGAAATTCGGTTCTAGTCCGTGGGACTCCCTCTGCCGATTGACTTGGTCAACTCTGCGGCCAGTTGCCCTTAAAGTTGGAAACATTTCCAAACCATGCCACTGTTCACTCCTATGAAATCTGCGTGCACTTACGATTTCATTCAACCAATGTCAATATCCCTTCCGCCCGGGCTCGTGCAGATGCAAATAATTAAAAATTAGTGCATACATGCTTAATTTTTGACCCGTTCAATTTTTAATGCATTTCTCTTTTTATTTATTTTTGATTAACCTATTTGCTTATTTGCCGAAAATAACAGAAGGTGATCATAGAATAAATATGCGAAATACGGAGTTCCGCCCCACGGGCGCCTTTTTGCAAATACGGTTCAAATCAAAATTTGTTCTGACAAATACATGCATTTTGTCTAAACAAAGCGATAAAGAAAGAAAGCGGTAAAAGGGGACTACTCGAGTCTGCTCGTCATCCGTACACTCGACGTCTTGCTCCGCCATTGCCGGATCCGTCGCAAACGAGGAACTCGCCGAACTCCTCCCAGTAGGGAATAGGCGAAAGGGCCTCCTCGGAGTACGCGAACTCGAGGACTCCCCTCTCGCGCCCGAGTGCGCGAGAAGAAGGAGCTCCAAATCCGGCCGTTCCGCCGCGAGCGCGAGCCCTGTGTAAAGTCCTCCCCCCGCAGTTGTGGGAGCGGGCGAATCTCTCGGCCTAGACGGCCCCCGATCACGGACGTCCACGCTCCTCCTCGGGAGGCTGCACCGCATGAACTCCACGAGCCTCCTAGCGTAGGCGGACCACCCGTCCACCGGCCTCGTGGCCTCATTATACGTACGGCCGGATACTGCGAACCGGGGAAAGTCATCGAAAGCGAGCGAAAGTACGGATGCATCATGTGCGAGAATGCTACTATCAAATGCGAGAAAATCAAAAAGGTGCTCACCGAAGCATTGGGGTCCGCCTGTATCGTGGTCTCGGCTCGGCGGAAGCGGGATCACAAGTCGCCTACGCGAACCATCCGGCCCTCGTACGCTAGCCTAGCTCGCGGGACCGGAAAATCTCGAGGACCTCCGGGGACCTCGCCCTCTCTATCTTTGCGCTGCGGGCTCCTCGGCCTCATCCTCAAGAAAACATCATAGGCGGCCCCGCTATGATGTACTCGAAGTATACACGCCACTGTAGGTACCCCTCCCGGCTCATCAATCGGCATCTCCAGGATCTTTGCATGTACAAAGGAGGATCCACCGGCACGAGGAAGAGACCCTGCCTATCTTTGACGGGTCACCCTCTCCCCCAAATACATGGCGTCACGGTGAAGTCCCACCGGGAGCTTCCGCCGCCGTGTAGTCTCGGCGGCAATGCACCGCGACATGATCAAACCTGCTCCACCGAGGTCGGTGGATCCTCTCGAGAGAACTCCGGGTTCGGCGCCGAGAGATATCTCCTCGTATGACACTCGAGTGCCAACTCTCGAAGAGACCGCCCTCTTCGCCTTCTTACGCCAAACCGGCATGGCGGGGAACGGGGACGGTACGGCTCCTTGATGTCCCAAGCACAACGGGTGAACACCTCGTAGCACCGGACACCGCGAGAGAATGGAAAGTTATGTCGGCTACTGAAAGCGGATACATACGAGTACATAAAAGAGGCAAGGAAGAGAAAAAGTACGTAAACTTACATCCAAGACGGGCGTGAAGCGGCTAAATGAGTGCTCCTCTCCCCGCGAGAACTGTCCGGGGAGTGGTAGAGCTCGGCCGGATCCGGCCTCCCCCATGCGAACCCCCTGCGGCATCCCGAGTCTACCGGCGGCCGAAGGGAAGTGACAAGGACGTGTCGAAGTCGGGAACAAAGTCGGCGAGCGCAAACCAAAGGAACCCTCGAGCCGGACGCTCCGCGGTCATCCTCGAGACCCGGCCCGGATAATCGGCGACACCTTCCCTCAAATGATTCTCCATCGGCACTGTGCCGAATGCCTAAGCCCACTGGCATCGGTAATATCAAAACCCGGCTGCCCAGAGACAAGCTGCTCCAGGGTGTAACCATCAACCCACACCGGCGTGTTGCCATAGAGTCGGCAACCCGGTGATAGCGGCAAAATCCGTGGGAGTCACCGTCGCCTCCCCATCGAAATGGAAAGTGTGGGTCGTATCCCACCGGTACTCGCTCGGCGCGACATACATGGACACGCCCCTCGGCGTATCGGTGTCGCGGCTACCGCAGCGATAAACCCGGCCAACCCGGAGTCAATCACCGGTGTCGTGGACTCCTCTCTCCCTCTCGAGCTACGTCAGGGATAATGCCCCACAATGCACTGCACCGCCTCAAAGGCACCCCGACTCTTACGGTTATGAGTACTAACCGTCCTGTCCCTATGAGACAAACAAGACGAAGCAACGTCAACGAAATGCAACAACGCATGTCAAAAGGATGCAATGCAGATACGGTTCTCATTCATTTCCTACGTATATTCAAATCATTTCGAAAACTCCGTCGAATCCGGAACTTTCAAAACATTTCGAAAACTCCGTCGAATCCGGAACTTTCAAAACATTTCGAAAACTCCGTCGAATCCGGAACTTTCAAAATCTTTCGAAAACTCCGTCGAATCCGGAACTTTCAAATTCTTTCGAATTTTTCGAAAATTTCGCTCCGTCCCGAATTAAAGCTACTTTAATTTTGGAAAATGCATCTAGACATGGAATTTTGCAACCAAAATTTTTATGTCATCTACCCATGATGTCAATTGAACTACATCCTAGTCAATTTCGACAACGATTCATAGCAAAGTCAAAAGCCCCAAATCGGGCACCAAAATCCCTAAGTTCATTCCTAACAAATTTCTAACATTTAAAGAATGCACATTCTTAAAATTAATGGAATTTGTAGGAAGCTTACTTGTCTTTCGATCCCTCCCTTGGAGTTGTGGCGGTCCCTCGCCGGATAAAACTCCGCCGGATTCAATGGAAGAGTGGTGGTTCGAATGGTCCGAACCAATCGAGTTCTTTCGTCATCGGTCCTTCCGTGGCGAGCCATTGGTCCTCCTTCACCCTCCATAGCGAATTTCCCTCACAAATTCGAGCAAACCTTGCAATTTGGGGTGGAAAATTTTCTCTCCTCTCTCTCTCTCTCGCCGGCAACAATGGAAGAAATGGCTTCTTTCTTCCCCAGCCTCGGCATTAAAAAGGATTCTGGAAATTCAGTAAAAGTCCGACCGGACTCTTACTGCACCAGGAAAAATTTTGCCCCTTTTGCCCCTCAGCTTTTGGCAATTCCAATTTTACCACTTTTGGCCCCCAAAAGTGTAAAATTTCCCCCAGTTAGACATTTCTAACACCCTATCCCCCGAGGATAAATCAAAGTTAGTTCTCACTAACGCTCGTCTCCTGACGTTAAATTCGATCCGATTGACATTTGACATTCCAACGTCCAACCATGTCTCCGGACATTCCAAGTTACTATTTCGTCTCCCGACGTTAAAATTTAATAATGGTCTTCACCATTAAATCCTCAATCGCGACCTTTCACGGTCCGATTCCAATTCTCAATCGCGACCTTTCACGGTCCGATTCCAATTCTCAATCGCGACCTTTCACGGTCCGATTTCAAGTCTCAATCGCGACCTTTCACGGTCCGATTTCAAAGCTCAATCGCGACCTTTCACGGTCCGATTTCAAGTATCAACCGCGACCTTTCACGGTCCGATTTCAAAGCTCAATCGCGACCTTTCACGGTCCAATTTCAAGTATCAACCGCGACCTTTCACGGTCCGTTTTCAAGTCTCAATCGCGACCTTTCACGGTCCGATTCCAAGTCTCAATCGCGACCTTTCACGGTCCGATTCCAAATCCCTAATCGCGACCTTTCACGGTCCGATTCCAAGTCTCAATCGCGACCTTTCACGGTCCGATTCCAAGTCTCAATCGCGACCTTTCACGGTCCGATTCCAATTCTCAATCGCGACCTTTCACGGTCCGATTCCAAGTCCCCAATCGCGACCTTTCACGGTCCGATTCCAATCCTTAATCGCGACCTTTCACGGTCCGATCTCAATCCTCAATCGCGACCTTTCACGGTCCGATTTCAATTCCCAATCGCAACCTTCCACGGTCCGATTTCAATTCTCAACCGCGACCTTTCACGGTCCGATTTCAAGTCTCAACCGCGACCTTTCACGGTCCGATTCCAATTCTCAATCGCGACCTTTCACGGTCCGATTTCAATTCTCAATCGCGACCTTTCACGGTCCGATTCCAAGTCTCAATCGCGACCTTTCACGGTCCGATTCCAAGTCTCAATCGCGACCTTTCACGGTCCGATTCCAAGTCTCAATCGCGACCTTTCACGGTCCGATTCCCAATCCTGTCGCGACCTTTCACGGTCCGATTTCCAATCTAATCGCGACCTTTCACGGTCCGATTTCAATCCTCAATCGCGACCTTTCACGGTCCAATTTCAATCCTTAATCGCGACCTTTCACGGTCCGATTTCAATCCTCAATTTCGACCTTTCACGGTCCGATTTCAATCCTCAATCGCGACCTTTCACGGTCCGATTTCAATCCTTAATCGCGACCTTTCACGGTCCGATTTCAATCTCCCATCTCGACCTTTCATGGTCCCATCTCAAACGATCAATCCCGACCTTCGCGGTCCGACCTCCACTCTCCTATCAAGACCCTCGCTGTTCGCCTCTTCGGCAGCCGCAATAAGCCTGAACCCCAAGGCACGAACGCCTTGCAACAATCCCTCTCCGGCCGCCAGTCGTAAGCCCGATCGTTCCACCTCAGCGGCAACAGCAATAAGCCCGAACCCCAAGGCACGAACGCCTTGCAACAATCCCTCTCCGGCCGCCAGTCGTAAGCCCGATCGTTCCACCTCAGCGGCAATAGCAATAAGGCCGAACCCCAAGGCACGAACGCCTTGCAACAATCCCTCTTCGGCCATCCAGGTAAGCCCGAACGCTCATCCCAGCGGGGATAAAGCGCAGCCACAATAAGCCCGGCACTCGAGGCACGAACACCCGTCGACATCGCAACTCCGGTTTGAGGCGCCACACGCCCTCGAAGGTTTCGAAGTCCGAGTTCGAGACGCCTCCCAGCAGTCTCCATTCGGGTACGGGTACCTCGCGAATGGTCTCATCCAGGTTTAGACGCCTCCTAACGGTCTCGCTCGAGGTCAAGGTCCCCATGCGCGGCCCTTGCCCCTTTTCGAACTACGATCGGCTTGATTCCCGCTCGGGATACGTAGGAATCCTTTTCGCTAAGGGTCCGGCCAGTGACCGCCCGTGTCTCCTTCAAAGTAAGGCATCCCGATTTGGATCCTTATCTTTTCAACGACCCCACCTCCTTCGGAGGAGACGTCGTTGAGGGCTAACTGTAAGTACCCAAATCCGGATCGTCCAAATCCGTCGGAAAGTTAACCGAAATCCGTTAAGCGGCCCGCTCCCAGGTTAACCTAACTCGTTAAACTCCCGTTCTTTGTGCCAACGAGACGTCCGGGACTGCCCCGTGCATCCCGACGCCGAACCGTACTTAACACGTGTCATCACACGTAAAAGCACGGCTTTCCCTGAAAAACGCATTTTTCGGCACTTTCCGGGGGCATTTCGGACATTTCCCGGACTGTTATTTTAAAAAACGGACAAAACCGGGACCGGGGAACAAATTCCCATGAAGCTGGTGACTCAGAGGGGCACGTGGCAGCCATGCCACCTCCCTCTAGTCACCCTTCAATCAAATTCAAAGGGAAAAGACCAAAATACCCCTAATTTGCAAGCCAAGTCCGGCCGGACTCACTGTGCACATTTTCTGAAATTGCCAGCAAGTCCTTCAAATTCTCAAAATACCACAAGACCCCCTGGATTCAAGCCAAGTCCGTCCGGACTCCTACTGCAAATTTCACCTATAAATAGAAATGGCTGTCAAAGCCAAAAAGGAGAGAAAATTTACACCAAAAATCACCACCCCCCACGGTCCAAACTGGTTTTCACCCCTCCCGAGCTCCCGTTCTGTCTCGATTCGTGTGAAACCTTCGTATTTCGATCAAATACGCCCCTTTCAACTTCGAAACAACCTTTCGAATCACTTTCCGTGTCCCGTACACACCTCCCGAGCCAAAGGAGTCGACCCTAGCCATAGGTATAACTCCCTCTCTCTAAATCTCCCGTTCCATCTCGGTTTACGCGCCAGTCGCTATAACCGTTTCGAACGTCGTTATCGAAATGTAGACGCCTCCGTCTAACGGGGTTCGATACGTTTTAGCCCCTCGATCCTCTTCTCTTTCCGTAAGAGAAGTAATCACGGGTTAAAACGGCGTTCCGACCCCGTTCCGTTTACTTTTTTACGTCATTTACCATTCCGGATCGATCGATCCGTTGATCGTCATTTACAATTCCGAGCCGTTTGGCCTCGTTGATCGTCATTTACAATTCCGAGCCGTTTGGCCTCGTCGATCGTCATTTACGATTCCGGATCGTTTGATTCCGTTGATACCGCACTTTAAATACTGTCATTTACAAGTCCGATCCGTTTGGATCGTGATAGTATTTACTTTTCAAAGTCCGAGTCGCAACCCGATTCGTTGATCGCATGTCATTTAATACGCATTTTTCCCGTAAAAATCGTTAACAATGTAATGCCCGGTTCAAAACCGGAGTTCGTCCGTCGAACTCTCTTTCAAAACGCGCGAAATGACGTTCGGCCTCCGAACGCTCATCTTCAAACTCAAAGCCGCCATTTGACACTTAAAATCATTTAATACGCATTTTTCCCGTAAAAATCGTTAACAATGACATTCCCGGTTCAAAAAAAACCGGAGTACCTTCGAACTCCTTTTCAAACTCAAAGTCGACGTTTGCCACGCAAACGCTCATTTCAAACTCAAACCGACGTTTGTCATTCAAACGCTCGTCTTTTCAAAAGTCACCTAATCAACGTTTGTCATTCAAACCAAGATTAAGCTTGTCATTCAAGCCCCCATTTCAAAAGACACACACACACACACACACGATTTCGAGAAAGGTAGAAAGACTCGTCATGCGAGGCGTTTCGGGCGATCTCGTAATACTCTACCCGAAACGTAACTTGACCTCCGAACCTAACAATCTCTGGTACAAAAAAAGCTTTTTACTCATTTTTGCTACCAATAAAAATGATCCCTTTTTTCAAAGCCTTTTCCTAAGTTTTTGCTACCAATAAAAACGACACCTTCTCACAATAGCCGTTTCTCAACGTTTGGGCTCAAAATACAAAAACCGCGTGGCGACTCCTCATTTTGTTCCTTCCCATGAAGCGAGGTCTCAGACACCAACCCCTCCGCGAAAGACAACCGCCTTTTCCGCGCCCCCCGCCCGCGCGCGAAAAAGATCGGGTAATTTCATCTTTCCGTTGTTGTTGTTTTTTTTTTTTTGTAGAGCAACAGACATCTGGTATCTGTAATAAAACACTTGTATTTGCACAGTAAAATATTTTATTTTAAGATGTAATGACGTGTTTCTGATTTCGGGGATTGACCTAGGATTGTTTCTAGTTTATTTTTTTTAATTTGTGTATGTCGCATGATCTGGGAATGCATTTGTGGTTAGTGTATGGTGGCCGAAAATGGCTTTGGCCAGGCTTTTGAGCAGTTGAGGGCAGGGTCCCGCCGAGAGCAGTAGCTGTTTTGCAGTTTGCTGAAAATGTGGGGCCAGGACGCAAAGTGTTCCGCACGGACCCATCCAGCGTGCAAAGTGGTCCGTGCGGACTTACCTTACTTTTGGGAAGGAAATTAGAGTTATAGAAAGTCTGGTTTTCCCCCACTTCACATTTGCAGTCATTTCGAGATTTCTTCCTCATTTTCTCTAGAAACCTCCATTTTTGCCATGGATTCTTCGTCCGTTTTGAGAGTTTTGCCGAGGCTTTCGAAGGAGAGGCAAGCATTCTTCCTTGAGTGGCTCAAAATGAGGATGAGGCACCATATGAGGCACAATAAGCGGGTTTGGTCCCTTAAGGAGTTAGTTCCTGATTGGAAATTGTTGCGGGCTGCTGCGAAGTTCTGGGATGTTAGGAGGCATGTGTATAGCTTCTCCTACAATGAGGTAACGCCCACCTTTGAGGATTTTCGGGCTTTGATTGGAGGACCGGAGGTGGAGGCCATCTCGCTTCCTTTGATTGGCGGTGCCGCCGTGAGCGTGAAGCTCGCATGCTTTCTTCGGACTTTGTTGGAAGAAGTGCAAGGTATGACTTTTGATTCTGGTCATATTGACATTTCTGCATTGTCAGAGCGGTTTATGAGTAATGTCGAGAGTGACGTCTCATGGGATGCATTTGCTTTGTGCGTGATAGCGACGCTTTTCATGGCCAGCTCCCTTGGGGTATGTGACGACGCCTTGCTGGATGTAGTAGGGCATTGCCGAGCCGGTGAAGATATTGCTCCGTTTGTGCTAGGGGAAACCCTTCACAGTATTGATTTCGTCTGGTGACTGGGGATAGGTTCATGAGAGGGGGAAGCCCTGTTTTGCTCACCTTGTGGTTGCGAGAGAGACTTCAAGCTATGCCCGAGTTTTCGGCGTCTTTCAGCCCGTGGTCATTTGCTCGGCGGCCTCTTGTATTAGATATGGATCAGTCCGCCTGGGAGAGATAGATGGCACAGCTTGGTACACATCAGATCCGTTGGTGGGTCCCTCACTGGGGGATTGAGACTAGGAGTGCCTTTCAGGAAGGTTCCTATGTTATCAGAGTTCCAGGTTTGTCTTGGTCCTCCATCTATATTTCGTCGCTCGTTTTCCGGCAGTTCGGGATGAGGCAGGAGCCTTTGCTGGGCTGGGATGACATTGCCACTGTGGAGGTAGATTCTCTTTGTATGGCAGCTTCAAACGCTCTTCTGTATTTTTTGAGGGTATGGAAGTATTCCGCTTTCCTTTTTGTGGTGCTCCTTCGACGTCGGGAGAGTATTTGTTGACAACCGAGTACTTGGATTGGTACGAGCAGCATGTCGGGCAGTCCCAAGTGGTTTTGGGAAGCAGGCGTGAAGTGATTCTGGGCCAGGGTTGTCGTCTCAGCTATAGCCTTAGAAGTGCCGAAGCCTAGTCTAACCCTCAGAATGTTACGGGAGACGCTTTATTTGACTACGAGACCAGAGTTGACCGACTAACAGAGAGAGGTCCCCTTTTGCAGACTCGCAGGGAGGAGATCCAGGCTGAGGCTCGAACGAATGAAGCTCTGCGAGCTGCTGAATTGTTTGACTCTATGGGGAGGACCCCTAATCTCGGAATGAGAGAGACAGAGTTGGCTCGCGTGGAGCGCAAGAAGTCTCGCCGAGGACGAGGGAAGAAAGGGAAGAATGTGTTAATGTTAAATCATGTGTTGCCATGAATGTTGTCCTAAGTGTTGCAAACCAGTGTTGCCACTGGTGTTGCCACAAGTGTTGCCATTTGGATTTGGCAACACTGAAATAGTTACTGTATTTTTCACAAATAATAATATGGAAATTAATGTTTAAATAACAGTAGTTAGTCTGCTTAAAATGAGCTTGAATAGGTCCTCAGAAACTGCCCAGGCGTGATGTTCGAAGAAGAGGAGAAAATTAATATATAAACATGTGTTTATATGATTAATTAATGACCAAGCAAAAAGAGATATTATCTAGCTATTCAGGGGGAGAACAAGTCAGAGTACAAGGCATCTATAGATGAGAGGTACAAGCAAGAGAAGCCCAAGAAGACTAAGTCTCCTACAATTGAGGCGAGAAGGCTAAAATGGAGGAAACAACTTCAAGGCTATTGCTGATCATTTTGAGTAGGCTCCAAGACTTTGTGGCCTATATATAGTGCAAGTGGATCTTCATTGAAGATCATCCAATTCAGAAAATGCAAATCTGCACAAGAAATAGAATTCTGCTCTCAAGTGTTGCCATTCAGTGTTGGCAACACTCAGTCCCACACTCGAGAATTTCATATAGATTTTCATATTTTTGTGAGGTTTTGAGTGTTCATTTTCAGAGAGAGTTCTTTATATGTTGTTCCTTAAGTTAATGATTGTTGATCATTAAAGGAACTTCTTCGACCTTGTATTGAATTCATATTATTAATAGAAAGGTCTTGCCCTCCTGGCACCCATCAAGTTATATATTTATATAACTTGATAAAAATTATATTCTTGTGTATTGTTTTAATTCTTCCGCTGCAAATTAGATTTATTTCTATTTATTTGTATTTTTCTAGAATTGGTGTGTGTTGTTGTTAGTGTTGCCAACACTAAGGACAACACTTGTGAGTTTCGTCTCACTTTGTGAGTTTCGCCTCACTTGTTCTAAGCCATAGACAATTTCAATTGGTATCAGAGCCTAGCACTTGATATACTAAGTGTTTAGATCCTTTTGTCATGGCTTATGATCCTGTCAACCCTAATCAAAAGAGATTACCGGTTTTAGACGGATCAAATTATGCTTATTGGAAGATTCGCCTACGCTCGCATATCAAATCAATTGATCTTCGAGCTTGGCGATCTATTTTAAATGGTTATTCTCTTCCATTACTCCTTCCGGATGAAGATGGTGACGTTCAAGTCAAACCTGAATCCGAATGGACACTTGAAGAAAATAATCTTGCTAGTTTCAATGAAAAGGCACTAAATGCCATCTATGAATGGGTTGACATGCATATGTTCAAGCTCATTCAAAATAGTCCCTCTGCAAAAGATGCTTGGAATACTTTACAAAGATTTTGTGAAGGAGATGGTAGTGTCCGAGAAACAAAGCTTAGAGGTCTCACTAGTAAATTTGAAAGATTAAGAATGGGTGAAAACAAAGATATTACTTCTTATTTTGAAAAGTTGATTGATATTTCAAATGCTTGTCAAGTATTAGGGGAACCTTTTACAAATAAACAACTTGTTTCAAAAGCTATTCGTACTCTTCCCGAACATTTTAATATTAAAGTTTCAGCTATTGAAGAGGCCCATAATCTTTCAACTATAGACATTAACTCCTTAATGAGCATTTTGAAAAACTTTGAGATGAATCTCAATGAACAAACTGAGGCTTCTAAAGGCAAAAATATTGCCTTAAAAGTCGAATCTTCGAACACATGTGTGGATGATGAAGATGAAGCCTTTAAAGAGTTAGATGAAAATACTAGTGTAGCTTTACTTGCAAAGAAATATAATTCCATGCTTAGGAAATTTAACAGTGTGCAGGTAAAGGCTAAAGACCAATCGGCCAAAACACCTAGTTTTGTGCCTGCTTCCTCACCATTGTCTAATGGAATTATATGCTTTGCAAAAAGCACTAGATTTCATCTGCCGAGCTTCATCTTCATCATCCACACATGTGTCCGAAGATTAAAACTTTTGCATTTTGCTTTCACTTTTGTTCATTGAGATTCATCTCAAAGTTCAAAATGTCTCATTAAGGAGTTAATGTCCATAGTTGAAGATTATGGGCCTCTTCAATATACAATATTAAAATGTTCGGGAAAATATAATGGCAGTTGTTTATTTGTAAAAGGCCCTAATATACAAGCATTTGAAATATCAATCAACTTTTCAAAATAAGTAATATCTTTGTTTTCACCCATTCTTAATCTTTCAAATAGTGAGCTAGCTTGTTTCTGAAATCTCTCCAAAATCGTATGGCATCTTTTGCGGAGGAATGAATGAGGCTTATTCATAGATGGCATTGTCTGAAACTTAAATGTCCATTCGGGCTTTGACAACGTCACATCAAATAAAAGTTGAAAAAACCATTTAAAAATAGATAAAGCTCGAGATCAATTGATTTGATATGCGAAGCGATCTTCAATAAGCATATCGTCTAACATCTCATTAGGGTTGAAAAGGATCCTTAGCAAGTGTCTGAATATTGAAATGATGGCTTAGACAGTGACAATCACTGAACGCTCACAGTGGCGACAGTTGAAACATACAAAAACAAAAAAAATAGAAATAAAATCTAATTTGCAGCGGAAGAATACATACACAGAATATAATTTTATCAGAGTTATATAAATATATTGATGTGGGCGTACCTTTATTAATATGAATTCAATCGGAAGTTCCTGGAACTATTAGCAAAAGGAACAAATATAAGAACTCTCCAATGAATCAAAACTCACAAATGAAAATCTTGAAATTCTCGGTGTGATTGCAAAATACTTATGAACAGGAAATTCTATTCTTGTCTTGATTTACATTTAATGATCTTCATGAAGATCATACTTATAGGCCGCAAAAATGTCCTACTCAAAATGATCAAACTTCAGTTGTTTCCTCCATTTTAGTCTCGCCTCTTAGGGGACATCTTCTTGGCTTCTCTGCTTGTACCATCGGATAGTGCCTTGTACTCGACTTGTTAAAATCATAATCTGCTTGGTCATTAATTAATCGCTCAAATGTTTATATATTCGCTCTGCTCTTCGGCTCTTTACACCCTAAATCTTTTAAGATAACTTTGTTATTTATCATATTATTATTGAAAATAAAAACTTTGATTCCCGGTCCCGCAACTCTGTCACTCATCTCCACTTGTCGCATGGTCTTAAAGTGCCCTTTCTTCAGACTCGCTTCTTTAGCCTCCCAAACGCGTATCATCTAGGATTATTCACATTCGGCTTCCTAGCCTTCTTCGAGCCTGATATCTCTCCTGTTGTAAAAGTCTTTGCTCAATGGTCACCATGTAATGTCTCCAAGAATACAGACATACATGGCAGTATAAAACTTTCGCCCGACCATCTATCTGGTCATTTCAGCAACCCCATCAACTCGGAATGCTTGTCTACGAAGAGCTTCGATCTACCTGGCTTTCTCCCGAAGAAATTGTATCCTGAAAAATGTAAAAGAAAGGTACAAATAGGAATTCAGGTATCAATGGTGAAGAAATAATCATCATCTTGAGTGAGAACTGAGGAGTGAACTCGCCGACAAAAAAGAAATTAATTTTAATGTGCCCTTCATGTTTGACGAAAATAAAAGTGAAGATTTCCCGGAAACACAGCGGGGACGACTGCACGAATATCACATGCAAAGCATCGTCGTTTCTTTCATCCTGGATCAATTTCCAAAGTCACTGCGTCTGAGGGGCCCGAGAACATTAGGCTGTAAATATGCCTAGCCAGTTCAAAGCGAATGACATCGCTGATCTCTTACAAAAGATTTAACATTTCTATGATGAGCTGGATCCATGATAACTGAGACAGTGTGTCAAAATTTGAACTCATTTTATCAAAAAAATGCTTTATTTTCGAAAATAAACAAAATCCATCAAATATCTGGAAAATCTCGAATATTTACAAATTGATACTTCGGCTTTCATAATTGAAAAGTAGAATGACACCCATCTTCTAGCTCTTTTGCAAAACTGCTTTTTTCGTAGCTGAATTGAACATGATGTCACAGTTGCTCCTAAAGAATTAAGGGCAACCTAGGTAATCACGCCAAATCTCTGATTTTTGTTTCTTTCAAAGGTCGGACCAGGCTTTTCACCGCTAAGCTGAAATTACGATCTGCGAAGCGTGATGAAAAGTGCCCCAACTCGCGGAAGAAGCATGATGCCAGCGATTTTCTTTGAGCCGTTGAGCACGTGAAGATGGTTTTTGTATAGCAAAAAGCTTAGGAAAGGCTTTGAGGGATCATTTTATTGGAGCAAAAGAGTTTTTTAAGATTTTATTGGCCAGAGCAGTTCGAAATATGTCGTACACCACCTTTATCACTGCCGAAATAAATGTGTGTGTCTGTCTTTGAAATGGGCGAATGAGCTTAATCTTGGTTTGAGTGGCGTTGATTACTTTGAAAAGGCGAGCGTTTGAATGACAGCGTCGATTTGAGTTTGAAATGGCGTTTGCGTAATATGGTTGAGACGAAAAGCGTTATGGCAACGTCAGCGTGAGGACGAGGGCGATGCGTGTTAAATTTTTGGTGTCAAATGGCGATTGAAGATGGGCGGCGTCATTCGCGGCGTTTTGAAGAGTTCGACGGAGTCACTGAACCGGGCATTGTGTTAGCGATTTTGGGAAAATGCGTGATCGATGCGATCCCGATGAGTTAAATTGAACTGAAAACAAATACTATCGCGATCTGGCGGAAATTTGTAAATGACGATATAATGCGACATCGAGGAATCAACGATCCCGAGATACAAATGACGTCAACGAACCCAAATTTCGATGAAATGACGATCGGCGAACGCTCGACAAATACGTTGGTCGTCGATGATCAAGCGAGCGAGTCGAGTTAACCCGTGATTAACTTCTCTTACTTGCGGAAGAAGTCGAGAGACTAAACGTTCCGCAAAAAAGTCTACAGTTGAAGCGGCGTTCAGCTGATTATACGCTAGGCGAAGCAGAGAAGGAGTTATACTATGGCTAAGATATCCTGGCTCGGAAGTAATGTCCTTCGAAAGGTGTTGTTGTAGGGTGCGTATTTGATAAATACGGGTCCACGAATCGGACACGGGAGGTGAAGATATTATTTATGTAAATATCTCTTTCTTTTGACAAGCCTATTTATAGGTGAAAATTTGCCGGTAGAGTCCGAGCCGGATGAGGAATCTTATTTTGGAATTTGAGGACTTCTTTGGCAATTTCAGGAAAAGGTCGGCACTTAACCGCAGATAGAGAGATTTGGTCTTTTTTCGGATTTGTGATTGACGAGTGACTAGAGGGAGGTGGCATGGCTTTACCGCCATCCCGGTCCATGAAAATTGTTGTCATTCCCGTTTTAATCGTCCGGAAATGTAACGCCGCCCCGGAAAATGCGACACGAGCCATGCTTTGATGACGTGTTAAGTACTACGTCAGTGCAATCTCGGCGGCGTTGGCGGGTTTAACGAGTTCCGGTAACCTGGCGGCCGACGGATTTCGGTTAACTTCGACGGTTTGGGCTTACGTTTGGTACTTACGATTAACCCCTCAGACGTCTCCTCCGAAAGTGGGGTCGTTAGATAAGGATCCAAATCGGGATGCCTTACTTTGAAGGAGACAGGCTATTGCAGCCTGTAGCGAAAGGATTCGTAAGGCGAATCAAGCCGATCGTGGTTGAGGCCAAAGAACCTGAGCGAGACTATTAGGGGCGTCCCATGGAGACTATTGGGCGCGAAGACCATACGAATGGAAGCTGACGAAATATTCGAGGCGTATTCGTCACGGTTCGGGCTTGCAACCGTACCTGTTATCTTTGAAATGTTTATCTCAGCGGCACACACAGATGGCGAAGGGTTGATGCCGAGCGTTCGCTGTCATCGACACTGTGCTATTTTGCAAGGCGTTCGTACGTGGCGGTTCGGCGTTATTGGGGGCCCGGCAAGTGACTGAAGGCGATCGGCGTTCGTACCTTGGGGTTGGGCCTGAATGTGAGCTTGCCGGGAACTTTGGCGTTCGATACCTTGGGGGTTCGCAAGGCTACTTGTTCGTTGAGATCCATGAAGAAATGCAAGGCGTTCGTACCTTGATGGTTCAGCAGTGCCATCGGACCGTGAAAAATGCGTTCAGACCTTGAAATCGGGCCGTGGCGTTATTGCAGGCTCGGCCTTGAAAAATGACTCAAGCAAGGACAGTCCTGCTCGCGTTGCCTTGGGGTTCGGGACGTGGTAGCGTTGCCGGAGATGATTACCTGCAAGGCGTTCGTACCTTGGGGTTCGGGCCGCGAAAACGCAGATTTCGACTATTCATGATGAAGCGCAAACTCGGGGTTCGGGCTACAAGCAACCAGGCCGTCGGCAGAGATGGCCGAACGGTTCCGTGAAATCGCGATGAGGAAAATCGGACCAGAATAAACGCTCGGGCGTGAAATGGCGTGCATGAAGATAAGCGATGACATCGGAGGTCGCGATGGTAGTCGAATAACATGCGATACGCACCGTGAAATAGAAACTCGCGTCAGACAGTCGGACGTGAAACTATTGAAGGTGAAGTCACCGTGGCGTGATTGCAATCGGATGAAGGCGCGATAGGGATTGAAATCGGACGTGGAAAGACCATCGTTAATGATCGGGAGCGAGCGCGTCGCGTTGGAAATCGGACGTGGCTTAATAGCGAAAGGTCGCGATGGCGTCGCCCGATTAGTGAAATGAGCCGAAATCTTGATAACTTTATCGGAGACTCGCGTTATTCTACGAAAATCCAGGGATCGAAAATGGCGTTAACGACTGAAACTAGCCGTAACTCGATGACACTGAAACTCGGCCGTGTAGCGAGACAACTGGGAATTTAACGTCGGAGTCAAGAAAACTAGCGAGAATTTAACATTCCGGAGACGAGCGTTAGTGAATAACTAGCGAGAATTTAACGTCACAGACGAGCGTTAGTGAACATAATCGGTACGCTGGGAGAACGATAGCCCAGCACGTCTAGAGACGAACGTTAGTGAGAACTAGCAGGTTTTATCCTCGGGGGATAGGGCGTTAGAAAATGTCTAATCGGGGGAAATTTTACACTTTCTGGGGCCCAAAAGTGGTAAAATTTTGGAATTGCCAAAAGCCAAAATGAGGGGGGCAAAAGGGGCAAAAATTATTCTCGGTGCGGTGATTAGAAGCTCTCCTCGGACTTCCTTTACTCGCTGTTTTTCCAAAAACTTTTAAATGCCGTAGGCCGGGAAGAAAATGGCCATTTCTTCCATTGTGTCACGGCGAGAGAGGAGAGAAAAGAGAGAGAAATCCAACCCAAATTGCAAGGTTTGCTCGAATTTGTGAGGGAAAATCGCTATGGAGGGTGAAGGAGGACCAATGGCTCGCCACGGAAGGACCGACGACGAAAGAACTCGATTGGTTCGGACCATTCGAACCACCACTCTTCCATTGAATCCGGTGGAGTTTTATCCAGGCGAGGGGGCCGCCACAACTCCAAGGGAGGGATCGAAAGACAAGTAAGTTCCCTACAAATTTCATTAATTTTAAGAATGTGCATTCTTTAAATGTTAGAAATTTGTTAGGAATTTACTTAGGGATTTTGGTGCCCGATTTGGGGCTTTTGACTTTGCTATGAATCGTTGTCGAAATTGACTAGGACGTAGTTCAATTGACATCATGGGTAGATGACATAAAAATTTTGGTTGCAAAATTCCATGTCTAAATGCATTTTCCAAAATTAAAGTAGCTTTAATTCGGGACGGAGCGAAATTTTCTAAAAATTCGAAAGAATTTGAAAGTTCGGATTCGACGGAGTTTTCGAAAGATTTTGAAAGTTCCGGATTCGACGGAGTTTTCGAAAGATTTTGAATATACGTGAGGGAAATGAATGAGAACCGTATCTGCATTGCATCCTTTTGACATGCGTTGTTGCATTTTGTTGACGTTGCTTGCAATCTTGTTTGTACGGGGGACGGGGATGGTTAATACCCACAACCGAGAAGAGTCGGGGTGCCTTTGAGGCAGTGCGGGCATTGTGGGGGCCTTATCCGGACGTGGCCCGAGAGGGAGAGAGGAGTCCACTGACAAATGTAGTGATTGACTCCTGCCAGGGGCCGGGTTTATCCATCTTGTAGGCTGACGGCAGTGATACGCCGGAAGCGGAGTCCCATGTATGTCGCGCGAGCGATGCGGTGGGATACGACCCACACTTTCCATTTCGAGATGGGGGCGACGGTGACTCCCACGAGATTTTGCCGCTATCCTGGGTTGCCGACTTATGGCAACGCGGCCGTGTGGGTTGATGGTTACACCCGGAGCGGTTATGCAGGCTGCCGGGTTTCGACATTACCGATGCCGGGGGCTTAGGCATTCGTACGAGCCGATGGAGCGTCACTTGAGGGCGGGCGTTGCCGACACAGGCCGGGTCCTTGAGGATGACCGCGGGCGTCAGCTCGGGGTTCCTTTGGTTTGCGCTATCGGCGACTTTGTTCCCGACTTCCGACACGTCTTGTCACTTCCCTCTGCTCGGTCGCCGACAGACTGGATGCCTTTGTGAGGGGGGTTTCGTGGGGGAGGCATTTGACCGGCCGAGCTCTACCACTCTTTGGACGGGTTCTCGCGGGGAGAGGAGCACTCATTTAGGCCTTTACGCCCGTCTTGGATGTAAGTTTACGTGCTTTTTCTCTTCCTTGCCTCTTTTATGTACTCGTATGTATACTGCTTTGTAGGCGACATAACTTTCCATTCTCTTGGCGGGTGCAGTGCTAAGAGGTATTCGGTCCGCGAGCTTGGGACGTCAAGGAGCCGTACCATCCCTGTTCCCTGCCTTCTTTGGTTTGGCGAAGAAGGCGAAGAGGGCGGTCTCTTCGAGGTTGGCACTCGAGTGTCGTACGAGGAGATATCTCGCGCCGAACACGGAGTTCTCCGAGAGGATCCACCGACCTCGGGTGGAGCGGAGTTTGATCATGTCGCGGTGCGGATTGCTGAGACTACAACGGCGGCGGAAGCTCCCGGTGGGACTTCCTTTGTGACGCCATGTATTTGGGGAGAGAGTTGACCGTCGAAGCGTAGGCGGGGGTCTCTTTCTTTAGTGCCGGTGGATCCTCCTTTGTACATGCAAAGATCCCCGGGAGATGCCGATTGACGAGCCGAGGGGTACCTTCAGTAGGTGTGTACTTCACCGAGTACATCATAGCGGGGCCGGCTTTTATGATGTTTTCTTGAGGATGGTAGAGCCCATGAGTGCAAGCATGCAAGGAAGGGCGAGGCCCCTGGAGGTCCCTCGACATTTTCACTATCCGCCGAGCTAGGCTAGCGCTACGAGGAGTGGACGGTTCACGCGGCGACTTGTGATCCGCTCCGGCGGAGCCGAGACCACGATACTGAGGCGGACCCCAATGCTTCGGTGGCGCACCTTTTGATTTTACGCATTTGATAGTAGCATTACGCACATGATGCATCTGTACTTTCTCTGTTCGCTTTACGATGATTTTCTGGTTCGCAGTATGCGGCCGTACGTCTGATGAGGCCACGAGGCCATTTGGTGGGCGGGTGGTCCGCCTACGCCGGGAGGCTCGTGGAGTTCATGCGGTGCAGTTCCCGGAGGAGCGTGGACGTCCGCGATCGGGGAGCCGTCTAGGCCGGGGTTCGCCCTCGCTCCCACAACGGGTGGGGAGGACTTCACACGTGGGTTTGGCCGGTTCGCGGGCGGAACGGCTGGATTTGGAGCTCCTTCTTCTGCGTACTCGGGCGCGAGAGGGGGAGTCCTCGAGTTCGCGCACCCGAGGAGGCCCTTTGCCTATTCCCTACCGGAGGAGTTCGGCGAGTTCTGTTTGCGACGAATCCGCATGCGGCGGAGCAAGGACGTCGAGTGTACGGATGACGAGCGGGACTCGAGTAGTCCCCTTTTTACTTCGCTTTCTTTCTTTACTATTTTGTTTAGACAAAATGCATGTATTTGTCGGGAACAAAATTTTGATTTGAAATGTATTTGTGCAAAAGGCGCCCAGGTAGTGAAGAACTCGTATTTCGGCATATTTATTCTCGTGATCACCTTCATTATTTTCGGCAAATAAGCAAATAGGTTAATCAAAAATAAATAAAAAGGAGAAATGCATTAAAAATTGAACAGTCAAAAATTAAGCATGTATGCATCTAATTTTTAATTATTTGCATTTGTTGCACGAGCCCGGGCGGAAGGGATATTGACATTGGTTAAATGAAATCGGGCGAGCACGCGAGATTTCATAAGAGTGAAACAGGCATGGTTTGGAAATGTTTCCAACTTTTAAAGCGGTAGCTGCAGTAGTTGACCAAGTCAAGCTGCTTGAGAGAGTCCGTAGGACTAGGATTGAATTTCAGATTCTTTAAATTGCGGTTTCGGCTTTGCAATTTGTAAGAAGCTAACGCATTGCTTTTGCTCATTACATTTGAGTTCTTTCCCATTTCTTAAGGTTTTCTTCACCTTCCGACATGGCTCACTTTTCCCAAGTTATCGTCTCGGATGCAAGAGCGATATTTGGACAACTTTTCGATCGTGGGTACGGAACCACACGAGGCGTAACAAAAGGTTTTCGAAGGCATTACGGGATTAAATCTGTTTGGGCTTTGAAGGAGCTCATGCAGATTGGGATCTTTTGAGAGCCGCATCTCGGTTACGAGCACGTAAGGAGTGAATGTGTACGGCTTTTCGTACAACGAAGTCACTCATACGTTTGAAGATTTCCGGGCCGTGCAGGAGGACTGAGGCAGAACAGACTAGTTCTTCCGTATCTTTGGTGGCATGGCCACCGTTGAGAAGCTAGTGTCCTTGTTTGGGTATCTCGGATGGAGAAGCATACGGGATGCCGATCTGGATTCCGATTACGTTGACATTTCGGGGCGCCCGAAAGATTTGCAGAGCCGAGGGGAGCGTCTTTGCGTGGGACGCGTTTGCTCTGCGTGGTGCGATTGCTCACATTCACGCCTTCTGGGTGTGTGCCATCACAGTGTCTTGGACCTCGTGAGGCAGTCTTAGGAAATGGAGGAGACATCGTGCCATTGGTCTTGGGCGAGACGTTCCCCTGGGCATAATTTGGGCGTAATGACCTCTCCTGACTCGCTTGTGCGAGAAGACCTTTAGCTTTTAGCGTTGGCCAAGTTGTGGCAGCACGGTACATACGGCGAGGTTTGGTGACACGGCGTCACATTGAACCTTCGGGTATATTTTTCGGCAGAGCTCCGCGTCAAAGTCAAGGCTGAAAAGCTCAAGACTTCGGAGTCGGGAACGACCTTCGGTCTAAAACTCTCGAGCTTGACTCGGAGCGGGGCCAGCGTGAAAAACATACACTTAGGCTTTATGACACGAGCTAAGCCAAAACCAACCTGGGTCTTGGACAAAGTGTGACACAAAGAGTGCATAGCTTACACGGGCTAGGATGGGATGTTTCGGGACGACCCCGTGCGCCCCGAAAGGTGTCACAGCGGACCAATCGGAGTCTGGCAACCGTAAGGCCATCCCGGGTTAGGGGTTGTAGTGTGCGGTGTCTGAGGCGGCAAGCGCACGTGAAGTGCGGTGTTAGAGGCGCAAAGAAGTGCGCGTAGTGTGCGGTCACTAAAATTCTTTTCCGAGTAAAAACGAGATTTTTTTCAGAATGTGTCTTAAAGAATTTATGATGCACGAGTTCAAAAGACTGATATGAAAATCAAACATGAATGGGGATGCACAAACATGGTAAGATTTTGAAAAGTTGACAATGTAATGCCTTTTGAAAAAAAAAAAACCGTTCGAGGTTTAAAGTAACACACACACACGAAAACGAGGAAGGGTAAACAAAGTTTGACCCACGGAAGGCTTTTTAGAAAACATCGGCGGTTTTGAAAAAAGTATCTATTCCCAGCAGAGTCGCCAGCGAAATTACCCGATCTTTTTCGCGCGCGGGCGGCGGAAAAGGCGGTTGTCTTTCGCGGGGTTGGTGTACGAGACCTCGCTTCACGGGAAGGAAGCAGAATGAGGAGTCGCCACGCGATTTTTGTATTTTGAGCCCAAACGTTGAGAAACGGCTATTTGTGAAAAGGTGTCGTTTTTATTGGTAGCAAAAACTTAGGAAAAGGCTTTTGAAAAAGGGGATCATTTTTATTGGCAGCAAAAACGAGTAAAAAGCTTTTAGTACCAGAGATCGTTAGGTTCGGAGGTCAGGTTACGTTTCGGGTAGAGTATTACGAGATCGCCCGAAACGCCTCGCATGACGAGTCTTTCTACCTTTCTCGAAATCGTGTGTGTGTGTGTGTGTTTTGAAATGGGGGCTTGAATGACAAGCTTAATCTTGGTTTGAATGACAAACGTTGATTAGGTGACTTTTGAAAAGACGAACGTTTGAATGACAAACGTCGGTTTTGAGTTGAAATGAGCGTTTGCGTGGCAAACGTCGATTTTGAGTTTGAAAGGAGCGTTTGCGTGGCAAACGTCGACTTTGAGTTTGAAATGAGCGTTTGCGTGGCAAACGTCGACTTTGAGTTTGAAATGAGCGTTTGCGTGGCAAACGTCGATTTTGAGCCGTACGAGTCATTGTTAACGATTTTTACGGGAAAAAGCGTATTAAATGATTTTAAGTATCAAATGGCGGCTTTGACTTTGAGTTTGAAGATGAACATTCGGAGGCCGAACGTCACTTCGCGTTTTGAAAGAGAGTTCGACGGACGAACTCCGGTTTTGAACCGGGCATTACATTGTTAACGATTTTTACGGGAAAAATGCGTATTAAATGATATGCGATCAACGAATCGGGTTGCGACTCGGACTTTTGAAAAGTAAATACTATCACAATCCAAACGGATCGGACTTGTAAATGACAGTATTTAAAGCGGTGTCAACGGAATCAAACGATCCGGATTCGTAAATGACGATCGACGAGGCCAAACGGCTCGGAATTGTAAATGACGATCAACGAGGCCAAACGGCCCAGAATTGTAAATGACGATCAACGAGGCCAAACGGCTCGGAATTGTAAATGACGATCAACGAGGCCAAACGGCTCGGAATTGTAAATGACATGAAAGTAAACGGAACGGGGTCGGAATGCCGTTTTAACCCGTGATTACTTCTCTTACGGAAAGAGAAGAGGATCGAGGGGCTAAAACGTATCGGACCCCGTTAGACGGAGGCGTCTACATTTTGATAACGGCATTCGAAACGGTTATAGAGGCGGCGCGTAAACCGAGGCAGACGGAAGATTCAGAGAGAGGGAGTTATACCTATGGCTAGGGTCGACTCCTTTGGCTCGGAAGGTGTGTACGGGACACGGAAAGTGATTCGAAAGGTTGTTTCGAAGTTGTAGGGTGCGTATTTGATCGAAATACGAAGGTTTCACGCGAATCGAGACAAAACGGGAGCTCGGGAAGGGTGAAAACCAGTTTGGACCGTGGGGTGGTGATTTTTTGGTATGAAATCAATCCTCCTTTGCCTTTGACAGCAACTTCTATTTATAGGGTGAAAATTGCAGTAGGAGTCCGGCCGGACTTGGACTGAATTTCAGGGGTTTTGGGAATTTTGGAAATGCAGGGGACTTCTTGCAATTTCGGGAAAAGTGCACGGTGAGTCCGTGGGACTAGGCTTGCGAAACCAGGGGTATTTTTGGTCTTTTGGCCTTGATTTGTGATTGACGAGTGACTAGAGGAGGTGGCATGCGGGACACGTGTCATGTGACTCACCGAAGTGTGGGAGTTCGTTCCCGGTCCGGTTTTGTAGTTTTTAAAATAACGGTCAGGAAATGTCAAACGCCCGGAAAGTCTTAGGAAAATGCGTTTTTTTAGGAAAGCCATACTTTTACGTGAGATGTCACGTGCTAAGTACGGTTCGACGTCGGGATGCACGGGGCAGTCCCGGGACGTCTCGTTGGCACAGCAACGGGGAGTTTAATGAGTTCCGGTTAACCTGGAGCGGGCTAGTTAACGAATTTCGGTTAACTTTCTGACGGATTTGGACGATCCGGATTTGGGTACTTACATGTTGACCATTTGAAATGATCATCTATGGAGATTGACTCCAAGATGACCATATGTAGGTCAAGGAAGCAAGTAAAGAATAAAATGTAAAGAGGCATGAAAATAAAGATGTGGACCATTTAATGTGATCATCTATGGAGATTGACTCCAAAATGACCACATTTTAGGTCAAGAGATCAAGTAACAAACAAGAACTAGTTAATGTAAAGGGACAAGGGAAATACATAATTTAAAGTGTGGATCCTTGTAGAGGATCATCCATGGAAATGAGTTCCATGGAGATCCTCTTGGATCCTTGGGACAAAAGAGGAAGGGGTTGAACAAGTAAGTCACAAACAAAGTCACATCATGAAGATATGAAATGAAAGTATGAACAAGGGAGATTTAAGTAGGGAGAATAGGGGTTTACCAATGGTTCTTGGGTTGTGTCTAGGGTTTGAAGGATTTCAAGAGTCAAAGGTGATTTTGGGATGGATTTGAGGATGGATATGGTGTGGATTTTGAGTTTTGAAAGTGTAAATGGCTGTTTGAGGGTGAATTTGGGCAGAGTAACGTGTAAGTTTTATGAATGTTTGGCCTCTTAGCCCGAGGGAAAAATTTGAATTTATAGGGTTCTTTGGATCTTGATCTTATCCGCGTGGACAAGATTGTAGGTGCAATCTTGTCCACGCGGACTACCCAAGCAAGCGTGCCTGAACAGTGCAGAAAAGCAGTTTTGGCATTTTCCCTTTGGTCAATATTCCCTTTTTTATGGGAAATGACAAATTCCTGCGAGTTTTTGTATATTTTTTTATTCCTAAAAGGTCCTTCCTCATTCAAATTGTCAAAATAATGTCCAAAATGCCCCTAAATGATAATAAATCATTAATTTGGGCTGACGGAACATTAACGACCCAGATTGGGGTATTTACACTTCCATGCGGCTGGGGGAAACTATTGTTACACTATGATGCCCTTTGGACTTAAGAATGCAGGCACCACCTACCAGCGCATGGCCAATAAAGTGTTTGGGGATCAGATAGGCCATAACATGGAGGCCTACATAGATGACATGGTCATCAAGACAAGGGACGGTGGTCACACCCCCGACTTAGAGGAAACTATCAACAATCTAAAAGCTAACAACATGAAGCTTAATCCAAGTAAATGCGTGTTCGGAGTGACTGCAGGAAAATTCATTGGCTTCATGGTATCACAAAGTGGCATCGAGGCAAATTTGGAGAAGATCAAGGCCTTGATTGACATGAAAGAACCTACTAGCATCAATGAGGTGCAAAGATTAAATGGAAGAATAACTGCCCTAGGGAGATTCATCACTAAGTCCGCTGAAAAGTCGTTGCCTTTCTTCAAAGTCTTGAAGGGGGCCAAGAGATTCTCCTGGACACTTGAATGTACTGAATCATTCAACCAGTTGAAGGAGTGCTTGGGATCCCCTCCTTTGTTGAGAAGCCCAGTCGCGGGAGAGATGCTATATGTCTTCCTAGCATCAACGGACTGCCATAGCAGCGGTACTAGTCCGGAAGGAAGGAGCAACACAGAGACCTATCTACTATATCTCCAAAGCACTATCTGATGTGGAGAGTAGATATTTCAATGCAGAGAAGATAGCTTACACCCTAGTTATAGCGGCAAGAAAGCTACGTGCATACTTCTCTGCACATCCCATCACCGTGTATACCAATGGACCATTGAAGAAAATCCTACATAAGTTGGATAGCTCTGGACGTCTCCTTAATTGGTCTATCGAGCTCACTACGTTTGACATCACCTACCAACCTAGGAGGACGCTCCTAGCACAACCTCTGGTTGACTTCATGGTCGAAACTGCCTTCGTAAGTGAGCACGATCCCACCTCCCGGAAGCGCAAAAAGCCTGAGGGAGAATAGTCAACTATCGAGCTCTCATCCAACTGTTGGATCTTATATACTGATGGCTCTGCAACCAAGTAAAGAAGAGGAGCTGGAATTGTACTGGAAAGTCCCAATGGGGAGCATACCATCCAAGGCATCATCAGATTCAAGTTCCCTGCCTCCAACAATCAAGCTGAGTATGAGGCTCTGATATTTGGCATTGAATTGGCATCCTTCTATGGAGCGGCCAAACTTGCCGCCTTCTGTGCTTCCCAGCTAGTAGTCAAGCAAGTGAAAGGGGAATACAACACGCAACACCCCATACTTACTAAGTACAAAGACCTAGTCCTAGACATGATGAAAAAGCTGGAATTTTTTTAGATAAGTCAGATAGGCAGGGAAGACAATCAAGTGGCGGACGTTCTATCTAAATTAGTGACTATCGACGTGGCAGAAACCAATTCTAACCCACACGTAGTCTTTTCTGAAGAACCCGCCTACGAGAGATTACAAGTGATGCTCCTAGATGGAGAGGAAAGGTGTTGGATTGATGATTACATGGACTACATCGACAAAAACCAACTCCCGAAAGATGAAGCACAAGCTAGGCTCATCAAGAAAAAGTCAATAAGATACACTGTGATGAACGGAATCCTCTACATAAGATCATTCATAAAGCCCCTGCTAAGGTGTGTCTATCCCAAGGAAATAGAGAATCTCTAGGCTGAAGTCCATGAAGGCGTTTACGCCGAACACCCGGGCGCCAGAACCTTTGCTGATAAAATCATCACGCTAGGTTACTATTGGCCGAACCTGCGAGAGGACACGCAAGCCTATGTAAGAAAATGTGACAAGTGCCAGAGATACTCTGACATTCCTAGACTCCCAGCAGTTCAGCAAACACTTATAATATCTACGTGGCCATTCAATATGTGGGTAATCGACATCATCGGTCCCTTCCCTCCCGCCCGAGGTGACTGCAAGTATGTAATCGTGGCAGTTGACTACTTCTCCAAATGGGTCGAAGCAAAGGCAGTGGCAAAAATACAGAGGAGAATGCAATCAACTTTGTCCATGAATTCATCTGGTGTTGCTTTGGGGTACCACACACTATTATCTCATATCATGGTCTCCAGTTTGCTAGGGCATTCATAAACGAGTTGAATCAACTTGGAGTCCGGCACATTAGATCATCCATAAGCAGACCACAATGCAATGGGTAGGCAGAAGCAGCCAATAAGATGGTACTAATAGCCCTAACTAAGAATCTTGAGGGAAGCGATGGTAGATGGTTGGATGAACTTCCCTTAGCCTTATGGGCAGTTCGCACAACCACCCGGGGGCCAATCAGGGAAATCCCCTTCGAACTGACCTTCGGTTCTGAGGCTATGGCACCAGTTGAAATGGATATTCCTACTTTGAGAAATTCCAACTATGATGACCAAGTTAACAAGGTTAATAGGCTCCTAGACCTAGACCTAATGGATGGAAGAAGACTAGCTGCTCAAATGAGAATGGTCAACTACAAGCAAAGGACTAAATCCTACCATGACAAAAGAGTCAACAAGAGAGTATTCCAAGTTGGTGATTGGGTACTTAAAAGATTGAAGCTACTGACAGGAAAGCTGAACAAAATAAGCTATCCCCAAATTGGGAAGGTCCTTACATCATCACCCAAGTCATCAGAGAAGGGACCTACATAATGAAGACTAAAGATGGGAAAGAGCTCAAGCATCTGTGGCATTCAGATAACCTACGAAAGTACTATCATCAGTGTTAGTTTAATTTTTATGTAATAGATTAGTCTTGTTAGTCTTTTCCTTTTTTAAATAGGATTGCACTTTGATGTAATCAGTTCAATTAATAAAGATTCAATTTTCATCAAACGAACTACTAGTAAGGCATCAAGCCGAGGAGCTCCCTCCTCGGCAAGGGATAAATTCCCAACAAAAAACCATCTGAGACCTGTATGAGTCACCTTTCCTCGATATGGGTAGATAAAAGAAGGATAAGCCAAATGTCATGCCGAGGAAACCCCTAGGCTTAATGACTCATCGGAAAAAAACGTCAGAGACCCATATACGAGTCATCTTCCTCGGCATGGGTAGACGGAAAGAAGGAAAATCCTAAGGTGGTCAGGCCGAGGAAACCCTCCTTGGCCAAATGACCTAACTTGCAAAAATTGCCTAAATGTCAGGCCAAGAAAACCCCTCGATCAAATGACCTCTCCGGTAGAGAACGTCGAAAACCTATGTACGAGTCATCTTCCTCGGCATAGGTAAACAAAAAGAAGGAATATCCCAAAGTGTCATGTCGAGGAAACCCTCCTTGACCTAATGACCTAACTTGCAAAAATAGCCTGAACGTCAGGCCGAGGAAACCCCTCGATCCAACCTGTATGTCATGAAGAGCGAGAAGTCATTCCTCGGTGTCAAGTTGATGATTGAACTTAGCAGATATATAAACAAACAAGGCAGTTCATATATCAAAACAAAAATGAATACGACTTGAAATTGAAGAAAGGAATTTTCATTAATATTCAAATGATTGAAGTACAACGAGGCTTATGCTATTACATCAAAAACATTAAAAGCCTAAGTCTGCTCATCTATAAACGGCTCTTTGAAGAAGGCCTCTGTTTCAGCATCCTGACTTTGAGCCTCAGCTTGAGCTCCCTCGCTGGTTGGCTCCTTAGCATTGATGCCCTCTCATCCTCAGCACTGACGACCTCGTCTTCGATCCTCTAAATGATAACATTAAGGTTCTGAGGATCAACAGGAGGAGGAACCCAAGCAGATCGGCCAGCCTCAGCATCTATGGCGACAATCACCTGAAGGGCATTTTCAGAATACGAGATGAGGCAGTGCAGCTTGCGAGCTTTCTCATCGTAGGAATCTTGGCAGATCCACCGAGCTATCCTCTCCAGGTCGAAGGAGACATCAGCCATGGCCCTCCTGGCCAGGTGCATGTAAACATCCATGTACATGGTGGCCGTATTCTCGTCCACTGCTTCGTTAAAAGCCGGGCTGGCTTAGTAACGAGCAATGGCATTCTCCTCCCTGGAGGGGATGCTTGCCTCCAACTGTAGACAGGAAGCCGCCGCCTCCTCGGCCTCCTTTAATGCAGCCTCCTTCTCCTCCTTCAATTTCGCCACCTCGGCCTCCTTCAGCTGCATGGCCTCTTAAGCACGAGTTAGTGCCTCTTTGATAAAGGATAATTTTTCTACATAAACTCATATAATCACATTTATAAGAGCTCAAAAAAATTAAATAGTTGTGTATGACACAATTCACCAAACATAAGAAAAGATTCACTAGATTACAATAAGAAAACTATAAATAACATTTTATATAAGGATTTAACACATACTGGTAAAACAATTATGATGTCTATATCATGGGAAATACTTATATGAATAAGAGTAAAATTATATTACTAAAATAAGCAGTTCTGGTAACATTCGGTTCAGGTAATGGGGCGGGTAATGCTAATACCAAAACCAAACCGTTCCCCACTTTTTTTAATTTCGTTATTCCCCATTACCCGCCCCATATCCAGTCAAACCAGTTAATAACCGTCAACTTCGGTTCAGTTCAGTTTGGGTATCCACGGTTCGGTTCAAAATTGCCATCCCTACCTAGTTTTGACACTCACACCGTTTACGGTAAAATCTTTTATATCGAGTAATTTGTCCGTCTCACCTTAAATTAAATCTTTTTCTTTATATAATAAGAAAAATTTTGTGATTATAAAAAATACAATTGAAGAAAGAAACAAGGGTATTTCGAGAAGGATAAGCAAACTCCCAGCCTTGTCGACTCTTCACTCTAATAACATGGTTATTCCAATCAGACACCTTGCTTGACATGGGATAAATGAGTTTAGGTTAATTTGGATCACTTCTTATCACACAATTCTTTAATTCTCCTTATAGCTGACGGTAAATAAGTGGTGGAAGGCAGACTCTGACAAGGCTCAAAACCTAGTCCTAAGATACGGCAAAAAACTATGAAGCCGGTGACTAACCTCACGACATTGACACCTATTATAGCTGGGACGGCTTGCATATACTAATGTAATTCACATATGAAGTGGTCTAAGTGAAGATGGGGGCCCAATTAGAACCGTTTATAAAAGAAATTGACGTAGTTCAGACTAAAGTAAAAGTCAACCACGACTTTCTCGTTCTTGAGTGGGACACCGGGAAAGTAACTAAGTCGGTACTCTTCCCTCGATACCCCATACCTAGAATGGAGTTCCTCTATAATGGGTTCCCCTGCTCTTATAGGTTTGGGCCTAGTGGTATAATTCATACCTCGGCTTGATCTACCCCGGCCTCTACCTCGGCCTCCAAATTGAGCTCCCTCGGTAAAATCGTCTACGATCCTCCCTGAAGTCAAGGGAACAGTAGGACAAACATCATCATTTCCTCTTCCAGTCATAGCTGAACAAATGAAGCAGTAAGGGTCAAAACTTGACCAAGGAAAAGTGAAGGTCGAGGATGAGGAAAAGTATCCCTACTCGTACCATAAACTAAAACCGAGGAGGAATCCTTACCCAACAATGGAGGACACTTCAAATGGTCAGATTTCAATTAGTAGAGGTTGATATGGTCAAGAATTTCAGTCCAACCGTGGAACAACACAACGTTGGGGGACTTAACATCAAGTCGGCCAATCCTAAACCGACTTGGATAATGTACGTCGATTATAGGAGATTGGTATCTCGTCAAAATCTCCCATATCTCGTTCAAACTCAACATCATCCATGGGTCGTTAGTCATTTGATAAATTCTAAGATTTTGGGTATGGTAGTAGTAGAGGTCATTTGTGTTACTTCTCCATGTTCTTGCCCTCTAAAGACGAGAAAGGCAAAAGAAATCACTCAAAAACAAACTCAAGAAAGCTTCAAGAAAGTACAACAATGGAGGATTCTAAAAGAACCCACCAAGAACAATACCCAAAACCCAGCAATTCAAAATAAAAATGCAGAAATTAGAACGAAAAGAAGATTTATACCTTAAATCGAAGGATTGTTGAAGAAACACACGAACAGATCAAGCACAAACCGACTAAGAAATCAAGAGCGAACAGGCAATTTGAAGCTCATGGTCTCTCTCTCAACTGCAAAGGGTGATAAAAGAGTAGAAAGGAAATGGGTTTTTGTTTTTATACCCAAATTTAAAAATGGGTACGATAAAAAATCGGGTAAAAGCGCCATATCTTCTCTGCAATAAATCTTCTACAGGTTCCCAATACGAATGTCAGACCTCGTAGACAGCTCCCATCATTCTCTATTAATCAGCGGACAATGAAACTCCGCATGATTCGTAAAAAACCCGTTCTTATTCGTTTAAACCTAGGTAGAGCAACACTTCCTCATCGGCATAGCTGAGTTAGAAAGTCAGGGGCCACTGAACGGTATAAACTGAGGTACGAACGGGGATCGGGTCGAGGAAAGCCCAATGGAATGGACCCAAAATATAATCCATATAAATCTCAATTATAACAAAGCGAGTGGGCTTTCCCTACCTTTGCTCGTCATGCTTTATCGTCGTTTCCCACTATGTCGACCTAGATATAGAAGAGCGAATAATGACCAAGGCACAACAAATATACATGCCGACCAGGCATCTCTTCACATGCCTAGCAAGGCATTTAGTAAGGCCGATGAAGACCTCATCCTAAGACGAGTATCTCCTCCTCGGTTATCAACAAATCATGGAAATGAGCTTCCCCATCCTTATTTCTCTCTTCATCGGCGTCAATACAGGCCGACCAAGCAGCACATGCCGAGGAACCCGCCCCTAAGGCACACGTGCAGATTACTATTATCTACTCCTACTTAAATAAGGAATGTGAACAGTTATAATCTCACTAGGATTATAACCACCTCTCACACGCTTTCTTATTCAACAAGGACTATACAATGCTATGCCTATAAATACAAGCCATAATTCTCATTATTTGGTAACACATCTTTTGACTCTAAACTATTGTCAATTGATTTCTCTCTCTAAACACAAATATTTACTCTCATGCCGGAGGACATTCGTCGGTTAAGCCTCGACTTAATTTACGTGTTTGTTTTTCTTTTTCAGGCTATTCAATTATCAATGATACAACCTGCCGCTAAATTTTGGCTGATACAAACATTTTTGCCATCATCAAGGGGTATATAATATTAAGGAGATGTGCGTTTATATAATGAAATATGAGAGAAAGTAAAAGTAGTGTAGAAAATATTAAGTGGGTAGGTGATGTGTAGTACTCCCTCCGTCTCACGTTAGTTGAGACTTCTTTCCCTTTTGGGTCGTCCCACGTTAGTTGAGACTGCTCAAAATGACAAAAATTTTAATATTTTATATTCACCCTACCCCACCCACTCATTCTCTCTCTTCATTTTTCACCATACAATTTATTCAACCAACCTACTATTAATTCCACTCATTCTCTCTCTTCATTTTCTACCACACATTTTCATTATCTTATTCATTTTCCTTAATTGGTGTGCCCAAAAAGTTAGTCTCAACTAACGTGGGATGGAGGGAGTATATGATAAGTGAATCTTTATTTAAAAAGAATTAAAAACTTTTAATTTTGGAATTTTTTAAAAATGGGATAGTTTTGCAATACAAAATTAGAAGTCTTCTTTGGATTGTAAATATTTTTCTTTGTATTGTAAATATTTTTCTTTAAAAAGCAAAAACTTTTTAGACTTATTATTTAAACATGATTTTATAGACTACTCTTTATGCATAAAAAATAAAAAGAGAAAACAATAAAAATAAGATTGTGATTTACTCTCGTTTTATAATAAGTGTCACGATAAATATAATATGTGAACCTGTTAAAAAGCATGTTTTATTTGTTTTATATTCAAACAAAAACATAATTCTTACTTTGAAACAAAATAAATTATACTCCCTCCGTTCCGATTTAAGATTTTTAGTTTGACTTGACAAGGAAATTAAGAAAAAATAAATATTATAATTATTAAAAGTAAAATAGGAAAGAAAAAGTTGACAGCAAATTTTTATTAGTAAAATGACAAGTGGTTCCTATCATCCATTTTAAATAATTAAGCAACTAACAAACTTATACCGAGACATATCAAAAAGAAAATTAAGACCTTTTAAACCAAGACTAATGGAGGAGGGAGTACTATGTATTATTAATCGTGAGACAACTAAAACATAAAACGAGTTCCGATGGGGAACAACCGAACAAGGCATTATTAGAGCATTCACAATGGAAGCTTTTTGAGAACTCCTTATTCTTATGAAAAAGCTCTAGAAAGCTTTTTACCATTGTGGAAATGATGAAAGAGCTCCTTAGTAAGGAGTAGCTCTTTCTACAAAGAGCTAGTTTTTTAGTTTTTTATCATTAATGCTACACATTTTCTATGCAAGTCATTCACTCTTTTTTACATATGAGACCCATAAAAAAGTTGAAAGAGGGGTTTTACCATTGTGAAAAAGTGCTTGAGGGTTTTAAATTTTGAATTATAATGATGTGGCTTATAAAAAATATAAAAAAAGCTATCTAAAGAGCTTTACTATTGTGGATGCTCTTATGTATAGAAAATACATTTTGACAGGTAAAGAAGAAATAATCAATAAATTACAAAGATTAATAATTTAAGCAAATACTTGTACAAAAGTTTTTTTTTAATGGGTAGATTTATGATGACAAAAGTACAAATTAAATAGAGTTTTTTATTAATAAATGGCTTAATCTATTATAATAGTTGCATTCAAAGTGCTAATAATCGCATTCGATAAATTCGAACATCTGACCTCTCTCGCATCGAAAGCATCGAAAGGAACGTCAGATATCGCTTGACCAATTCTCCTTTCGTCTCATCCGATTTAGAGTTTTCTCACCCAACACGAAAATTAAGAAATACTATTATAACAAGAAGAGAGAAAATGAGAGTAGAAGGTGTTGTGAGTATAAAAAGTAAAATATAAAAGAAAATAAATTAGATGAATAATAAATAGATTGTCATTGTAAATATGATAAATGAGTACTGTTAAATATAAAAATAATATAAATTTGTCGTTGTTAAGTAATAAGTAAAGTAAAATACTCAATAATAAAATATTATACTCCCTCCGTCCGCCTACAAGGTTTGCAGTTACTGTTTACACGTTAATTAAGGAGGGAGTATTATATTGAAAGTGTTGTGAGTGTGAAAATAAAATAGGAGAGAGAATGAGTGGAGGGAATAGTAAATTATAATGGTTTGTGAGTATTAAAATAATGTAGGAGAGAGAATGAGTGGAGAGAATAGTGATTTAAGGTTTCCTTTTTAGGAAAGAAACAAAGTGTGAACTTTGTAAACGGACGCCCAAAATAGAAAGTGTGAACTTTGTAAGCGGACGGAGGGAGTATGTCTGGATGAGGATGAGACGGAAGGATAGTTCTTTGGCCAAATTAAATAAAGTTAAACATACTCCCCTAGTAGCACATAGTTAGAGTGACAACTGCCATTGTTTCAGTAGAGCACATTGTTATGTTATGCTGACTTGAGACTTATCAATGCTTTCACCAACCACAATAGTCCAATAAAAGCCAAAAAAAATAAAATAAATTATGAAGATTACAATATACTCCCTTCTTCCCAAAAATGAATAATTAATCAATTTTATATTTTGCTTTTATTTAAATATATTTTAATTTTTATTAGCGATTCATTGAGATAAAGAGCAAATTAAAAGTAAATTGGTCATTTTTTTTGACAAAGGTAATACTAATATATTTAAATTTCGAGGGTTTCCTTAAGCTATGTATGGTCTGTACTACTAATTAGCATTTAATCTCACTGATCCAAAATATTCCCTCAGTTTCACTTAAATTGAATTTATTTATTTTTTTGGTTCGTCCTACCTCAAATCCTACCTCAAACCAAGCTACCAAAAGTGCAAAGAATTTTCAGTAGTTATGTCGCTCATTCTTTCTATTACTTTAATTTTATACTTACAACATCAATCAACTTATTTCTTTTTATTTATTTTCTGTCCTACTTTAATTTTTCTACTCACAACACTTTTGTCTTACCTCACTTTTTCTTAATTATCATGTCCATAAAGCTAGTACGATTTGAGGTGGTACAGAGGAAGTATAGGTGTATCATTTAAATTACGCTCTCTCCTTCCCACTACAAACTACACACTTTTTTTATAGGGCGTTTTACTATCAACTACACACTTTTTAAAACAGAAATATTTTTATATTAATGAAACTCACATGTCATACTTAAAACAACAATTTGATTATTATTTTCTACCCCACATTTTTGCGAATTTTTTCCCAAATAATCCCGTTTTACTTTTTTATTTACGAAAATGACTTACTGTTCAAACTATTTCCCAAAATGTCCTCTTTTTTGAAACTCGCTACACCGTGTAGCGAGTTTGACTAGGGTTGGTCAAAACTCGCTACACCGTGTAGCGAGTTTAGGGTAATTAATTACGGCCGTTGGGAAAATTAATTAGGTCATTTAATTAAACTAAATTCGCTACACCGTGTAGCGAGTTTTGACCAGAAGTCAAACTCGCTACACCGTGTAGCGAGTTCAATTTAAAACCCTTACCCCTTCTCAGTTCACGCATTCAACCAAAGAAAAAAAAAAAACTTACTCCATTCTCCATAGCCGCCCAGCCAAGGAAGAAAGGAAGAAGAAGAACACTTCGAGCCAAGCCAAGGATTTTGTGAAGAAATTCAACCTTTTTATTAATTGTAAGTTTAAATTTCTATATTAAGTTGAATTTTAGTTTTGATTCCGAATTTATGATTTATTTTTTTAATTCCGAATTTATGTGACTAATTTCTATATTGCCAAGAAGATCTTACATTGCAATTTAGGATTTTTTTGGTTGATTTGTTGTTGAAATATTGTTATTCCCATATTTATGTGACTAATTTTTATTTAATTCCGAATTTTTTTATTATTTTGGTTGATTTGTTGTTGAAATATTTTTATTCCGAATTTATGATTTTTTTTTAATTCCGAATTTCTTGACTAATTTTTATTTAATTCTGAATTTTTATTTAGTTTTTTTGGTTGATTTGTTGTTGAAATATTATTATTCCGAATTTATGTGACAAATTTCTATATGCCAAGAATTATTTTTTATTTTTTGTATGATTTTTTTTGGTTGATTTGTTGTTGAAATAGTGTTATTCCCATTTATGTGACTAATTTTTTTGATTTTTTTTATGACATTGCAATTTAGGATTTTATTTTTGGTTGAACTATTGTTAAATATATAGATGTAAATATTATTTCGATGAATTAATTGTGCCCTATACATAGTTTAATTGTTGAGAATAATTAATTGATGCATTCAGATTTTAATTTATTTAATATAAAGATGAGAAAAAATTATTATTTCAAATATTTTAATAATAAAACTAAAAAATCTTGTGCGGAAAACTAATCGAGGATAGATTAGACCGATTGTTATTCCCATTTATATGAACTGTCTATTTATTTTTTATCAAAAAAAAAAATAATAGCAAATTTAAAGTAAATTGGGTCATTCATTTTAGAAAATTTTAGAAGGGAGTATATAGCAAATTTGCTCATAATAGAAATAAATAGCAAATTTGAAAAGATTTTTGAATATTTTTTTGGGACGGAGGGAGTACAAAGTTTAACTTGTGTGAGATTATAGGAAATTTGATTACCGAGATAGGAACGTGAGCTTGTCCGAACAAGGTCCAAGTGGATTGTGCCCTAATGACTCTTATAAGTTATAGGTAATCAGAACGGAATCCTTAATTCGTGAAAGGGGTACATAAGGTGAGGCATGACGTCGAAGGAATTAATTAGGCGTCATATATACCATATTGTAAACCCTAAACCCTAATTTCTCGTCACGAAACCCTAAATCCTTAAAATATGATTTAGTGATAGAAAAATAGAATAGGAATTAATATACATATAACAACATCCTAAATCTCATATACTTATATTCCAAACCCTAAACCCTTAAAATATGATTTATTGTTCAAACATTTTATAAAAAAAAAAAAACTTCATCCTATTTTTCAAAACCGCATGAGGATTACTCTTGAAGTATTACTTAGTATATAGGTGGAAACCAAGAACTTCCCCACGTGCACTTCTTGAAAGTGTGGGATAACTTTGGATTACAATGCCACGTACTAGTAATTACAATTTTTGTATTCTTTTATTTATTTTCTTGCCTTATAGAACAATAACCAACCTTGATATTGAAATAAATAGATGGAAGCGTTCATTGATCCCGGGCCTATCGATACATCTGTTCTGACCCGCCATGCAGACCATAGGGCTAGGTATATTTGGTCCGTGGCCGGTTTCTAGTCCCCTCGTTTTCGTCATGGTGCCACCTTGCCGCCGTATTAGCTCTGTCATATTATTGAGACTCGAGTGTGAATTTAGTGGAGTGCACTACATGGGCCGGATACGATGCGATTTTGCATTCTTTGGAGGCCTTGATCGAGAGATGGCGTCAGGAGACCCATACGTTCCATCTCCCGGTTGGTGAGATGACTATCACCCTACGGGATATCGGCATGATTTGCGGGTTGCCGATTGATGGGGATCTTTATCGATGATGGGTTTCCGGTACATATAGGCGCGGCCGTGAGTGTCGGGAGTATTTAGGGTTTGTCCCACAGTGACGGAGATATAGATGGGAGCGATGCTGAAGCTCGGTGGATTACCGTACGTTTCCCAGCACTTTGGTGACACTGGATGATGATCTTGATCCAGAGATTGTGGATCGATACGTACGGGCTTATATCTTGCTTGCCTTGGGTTCTACGATCATGCCTGATCGTACGAACAACAAGGTTAAGCTATGTTATCTCCCGCTGCTTAGGGATGTTTCTAGGGTGAGGGAGTACAGTTGGGGAGTGCGGCGCTTGCTTTCTGTACCGAGAGTTATGTAGTGCGGCGGACCCTCACACGAGACAGTGCGGAGGATTTCTCAACGTTCTACGGTATTTTATTTCATTTTAATGTTCATTATGTTTTTAAGTTTTATTTCAAATTTGTGGCATTATTACTTAGTTTTTGATATACATTTATTTCATATAGATCTGGGCTTGGGAGAGGTTGACATGTGTGAGGCCGCAGATCCGTTATCGCCTCAGAGAGCAGGACTACGTCATCATGCCCCTCGGATGCATGTATGCATATATCATACTTTATTTTCTCGTCGTTAATGTTTTTATTTTTTTTGAACATAATCTTATAATTATTTTGTTTATGAAATTTCAGGTGGACGCAGGCTTCGCTTGATCGAGAGAGGATTCTTGCCACATAGCTGCGAGGCTATCGGGATCAGTGGCTCGGGCGAACGAGGGTCACGTGGTGTGGCGGCCTTATGAGGAGACCCGCTCCGGTCTACTCACCGAGGGGGAGGAGATATGGTTGGCGAAGGTCCCTCTCATATGCTTTGAGAGGGTTGAGTGGCATCCGCCCGATCGCGTGATGAGGCGGTTTGACTGAGACGGTTTATCCCAGCACTGCTCGACACGGCACAGAGTTGCACCGTTCGGATCGGCGGGGAAGGCCTACGGTGAGATGGGGTGAGCACCATCGCCCACTTGTTACACTATGGGGACAACGCCACGAGAGGTTGGTTTCCGGGGTGTTCGGCTTCCACGATATGACCTACACCGACCCATATATGGTATGGTATAGGGACATAACGTGTAGGTTTGTGCAGCAGCTCACTCACGTAGAGGTGGATGGATACCAGTCGTCTGCCCCTGCCCTAGAGTTTATGGTAAGTTTTTACATTTTTAAAGTTTTTTTTTTCTAATATTTTTTTTTTAAGAAAACATCAATTATTAATGTTTGGGTCAAAGTTAACTGCTGTTGACCAAAAGTGCCCTTTCGGACGGGACGGAGGGAGTATTTATTGGGCCAAAATTGGAGTGGCCGCCCTTGTTCTTCGGCCAGCTTTGTTGGGCGCCCAAATTCTTTGAAATCGCTACACCGTGAAGCGATTTTCACTAAACTCGCTACACGGTGTAGCGAGTATAGTGAAAATCGCTTCACGGTGTAGCGATTATAAATGTACATTTCCATTGTATTCCAGCCTAAGTTTCTAAGTTTCTGTAAAAGGAGCGTCCGCTCCCATCGTGGCGAAGCGTCCGCTCCCAAGTTTGCTGTAATATAATATGTACCTTTTTTTATGTAATTATGCCAAACATAAATTAAAACTTAAAACTTAAAACTTAATTAAAATAAAACTGAAACTGAAAAATTACATTCAACTCAAATATAAATTACATTGGACTTTTCAAGTTTAATGAAAACGACATATAATAAAACTGAAACTGAATCCAATTCAAGCCAAACATAAATTACATTAAAAACATTCTTCTACTCCCTAAGGTTCGGGCATCTACGACGATTGTGCCCTTCCCGATGGCATGATGAACACATACTCTTCCGTTTATCCGCTTGAAAGTCCATAGAATTACGAAAGCGTCTTGATCTAGGTCGTCCGGACTTCGCGAACGTCGAAGTAGGGGATTAGGGAAGAAACTAGGCACCAAACCATCCACGCCCCAATAGTCCTCATGCTCGATTGGTTCGAATGTTCCCTGCCATGTCTTGTAGTATTCCCCAACGGTGTAATATTCGAAACGAAATCTCGACCATCAATATTTTGTGCGGAACAACAAGCAAGGAGATGGGAACAAGGCATGCGATAGGCAACCCATTTACCACATGTGCGAGTGCGCTCATTAAGTCGGACAATCTGTATATTTCCTCCGTGATCACCCCGACGTCTTTGTTGTCACTTGATACACCCCCATTTCGTGATTGTTGAACCTCCCGACGTGATGTGTTGCCGCTTTTACGGTGTTCTTCAAGTAGTGATAAGCGACTTTCGTGCTGAATTGGTGTCGGGGATTGATGTTAGGGTTATCGGGATTACCTCTAAGGCATTGATTGAAAATCCATGCCTTACTTGAAAGTACTCCACACAACGATAGAAGGCGGTTTCAACAATTGCTGTGATTGGCATCCCACGAGCTCCCTTCATCACACCATTGAAAACCTCGGACATGTTGGTAGTCATGATGCCATACACCGTAACCACCATCGTGTGCCAATGTCCATTTTCTAGCATCCAAATGTTGAAACCATGCAATTGCCTCGGGCTTAATTCCACGGATACTCTCTAAGATAGATTTCAATTTTCTATCTTGAGTTGCTCTACCCGCTCTCGAACGTATACTTCAACCCTTCCCTCTATACTTTTCCAAGAAATTTGCTCGCATATGTCTCAAGCAATATCGATGATGCATGTTTGGCCACCACGTATCTTCGCCTACGGTCTTGAGAATGCCCCAATGACGGTCGAGATATCAAGCATACTTCACGACTCTTGATAATATGCTTGCAAACCGAGGTATAAGAACCAACGCCCGGTTCGGCCAGTCCTCCTTTTCAACAACGGCAAAGGCAAGCGGAAGTATGCTTTGTCTTGGGCGTCAACACCCATGGCAATCGGTATTACCCCTTTATATCTACCATGCATAAATGTTCCATCCACGTAAATGACTGGCCGACAATGAGAGAAAGCTTCAATGCAAGGCCCAAATGCCCAGAATACTGTCGAAATAGGGAGGCTTCACCGACAGGAGGAGGAGGTGTAGAGTACTCAACAATTGTCCTCGGATTGTATTTTTGAATGGCTGCTAGGACGCGGGGTAACCTCTTATAAGATTCCTCCCAATCTCCAAAACCTCTGCAATGCCATTCTGCTTTCCACACCATGCCTTCTTGTAAGTAATTACCTTGTCGAACCTACTAGAGATGTGTGCAATAATGACTCCAACCTTGACATCTGAATCGGCCTTAATAAGACCAACGACTTCCGACCGATAAACTTGGCATCTAGATTGGGGTGATCTTGACTTGCTCCGAATATAAGCGGCGGTGAGGAGCCTTATACTTGGTCACTTCCCAATAGCCAAACTTCTTCCTACTCACACGAACATAAAAATGACATGGATAATTTTTTAACGTACACTCAATTACCCATGTGTTCGGTGTGCTCTTTCTTACCACGAACTGCGATTGTTTTTAATATGGAACCTTTTCATATCAAATTGTGCCTCGTTCTTGCCAGAAAGCGTATCCCTTTAGCAATCGGTTGTTGTTCCGGATCCCAAACTGGAAAACTATGTGCATGATCATAATCAATCAAGCCTTGTTCTTGTCGAGCGTATGTACCAATATCACTTTGTAAAAGGGATAACTCGCTCTCTCATATCTTCGATTTTGCGGCACTTCATAGTGAACAAGAGGTGCTTCCACATCATCATCAATCGGCCCATCACCACCGGCTCCCAAATCGACATCGTAATCACTACTACCCTCCTCATATTCATCATCATCATCCTCTAGCATTGCATCTACATCAGTGTGCACTTCCTCTTCTTCACAGTCAACATCATAATCATCATTAACGTGATCATTATGCCCAAATGCCCGATCATCATCATGAACATGATAATTATGGCCAAATGCCCCATCATCATAATTTGGTGTTTGAGTTGATACAAGAGTTTGGGAACTTGGACCAACCCCATCATCACGGTTACCAGTTGGAGAAAACCTGAAAGTACTCTGTGTCTTTGTGTTTCAAACTCTGGATTGGATCGATTTTCAATTAATTTTACAACAACATACAGCTGCAAATTTTCAATCCCCCCAAATTTAGCAAACTGATCGAACATTACTTCCATACACGCATCATCTTCAATACGGAAGGGAAGGTACTCACCAATCCCGCTATCAAAAGAATGAGGGCATCTGTAAATGACTTTCAAATCAAATTGAGACCGATCTAAGTTCTCCTTTTTATATAACTCATTGTGATGATGTTGCCATTCGCGGGAAAAATTCGATTTTTGCGTTTCTTTGAAAAACCAAATAAAACCGGAAAAAACGGAGTCGCCACGCCATTTTAATTTTGAAGGCCAAAACTTTGAAAAAAGCCCGAGATCAGAGATTTAGGTTCGGAGGTCATGTTACGCGTCGGGAAGGACGTTAGTGTGCACCCGACGCGCCTCGTAAAAACGAGTCTTCCAAGCTGAAAATCATTTGTGTGTGTGTGTGTGTGTGTTTTGGCCAAAATAAGTTGAAACTCAGAAAAGTAAAAATTGGGATATCTTTTTAAGACTTTAAACTGATCCCATGATTTTTTGGAAGATTTTTGGATTGAGATTTGGTACTCAAAAGACCTTTTGAAGTTGAGAGCCATTTCTGCCAGAATGAAAAAGGCAGTGGACCTTTGATTTTAAAAGGGATTCAAGGGTCTTAAAACTTCATAATCTGGATAAACTCAGAGAATTAAAGTTGTTCTAGACACCTTAAATAAAGTTTTTGCGAAGGAATTTTCCATTTTGGAGAAGATTTGAGGGGTCAAAACCTTCTGGAAACCTCAGATATGAGATCTGGATTCTCAGAAGCTGATGAACTAGCCTCTGAAAGAAAATTTGAAAAGAGGAGTTTTACTCACCCAAAAAATAAGGTAAAAATATGTCTGGAAAGCTCTGGATGTTGTCTACAAAAAGTATTTTGTAGTCAACACCAAATTCCAAGTTCATCTGTGTCCAAAAATTAAGACCATGGACTGAGGTCTGAGAAAATTGCTACTGGACAGCAACTTCTCAAGAAAGAAAATATGATTTTAAGGGGGGTTTTGCATCCATGCTTGTCCCCATTTCCCTAGGTTTTGGTTAGTGATCACTAGACATTTTAGTGGTGAATCAACTATACCAAACCATCCTTGGGGTACATTAGGACTAAGCATTTCATTTGCTTGGGGAGGGGGATTTTACCTTTTGAAATCAAGATTTAGTGCTTGAAAATGGTTTTTTAGGGTTTTGAAAGTGCATTTTTGCAAGTGAGCAAGAAAAGCTTTGAAAATAATGTTGATCTTTGTAGAAGATCATCCATGGAGATGGTCTTCCATGGTGATCTTCTTAGATCTAAAGAAAGAAGATGAAGGAACTACATTTTGTAGTTTGAAGATGCATGCATGGTTGAGATTTAGGGTTAGGAGGAGGAGGGTTTACCAATCTTCCTTGTGTTCTTGAGTGTTTGGCTTGAGTGTATGAGTGTTTAGGGATTTAATATGAGAGTGAGTGGATGAATATGAGTTGGGAAAGATTGGAGAGAAAAAGGTGACAATTCTTGAAGAATTCTCACTGTTTTCTCTCTATATTTCGCCAGAGGTTCGGTGCAAAATGTGTTCATCCTTTTTATTTTTGTGACTGGAGGGCTCAATTTATAGCCCTCCTGAAAATGCAAACTCATCCGCGCGGATGGATCTAGGCAGCGTGCACTGTTCATTAAATGCAGCTTCAGCTTTGGACAAGAAGAATAATCTTTTTCAAAATTCAAATTAATGAAATAGCTTTTTGTGTTTCCAGCCATTGCCATTTTTGGTTTTCTTCTTTTGTTTTGCTTTTTGAGATTCTTTTTAAGGTTTAACCTTAAATAACAATGCCCATTTTACCCTCACTTTGTTAGAAATGTTAGGATAGTTAGGAATTGTTAGAAATGTTATAACTTTCGTTAATTTTCTAACGAAAATTCTAACAAGCTCAAATTGGAGCACTTACAGTAGCCCCTCGGCGACGGCGCTTTCGAAGGAAGCGGGGTCGTCGATAAGAGTAAGGCTCCATATTTGGCAGGATGATCGAGTGATCGGGTGGCTGAACCTAGCGATAGGCTACCTACGTATCCCGAGTGGGAATCAAGCCGGCCGTAGTTCGGGTCTTTGACCCTGGAGATGATGGCGTTTTAGGTGCCTCGAACCTGATGAGCGAGTTCTACAGTCGGTTACTGGAAAGAAACTCTGCTGGGGATAAGAGATGACCATTTTTGGTCTGATGGCTATCCGCTCTGCTGGGGATAGGAATGACCATTTTCGGTCTCTGCTGGGGATGATTGCGATTTATCGCTTTCTAGTGATAGCGTCTTAGGTGCCTCAAACCTTGGAGATGGCGTTTTAGGTGCCTCGAACCTTGGAGATGGCTTTTTAGGCGCCTCGGACCTTAATTTGAAATGGCCTTTCGGTGGACTTTGTCTGCTGCCGAAGGATAGGGTGACCGTTTTGGTCGAGGGGCTGGACCTAATGATAGGCTACCTACGTATCCCTAGTGGGAATCAAGCCCTTTCGTAGTTCGAGTACTACTCGAGATTTCGTTGGCTTTTGGGATTCCGTTAACTTTGTTGGGGATTTCGTTAGCCTTTCTTTGAGGAAAATCGGACGTATTCGTGCAGGAAATCGGTCTTACGTTTGACCTGGGGTAATTTTGATGAAAGATACGGGATCTCGTTATCTTTCTCGGGTCACTCGGTCTTACGTTTGACTGCCGGGGGCAATTTTGATGAAAGATACGGGATCTCGTTATCTTTCTCGGGTCACTCGGTCTTACGTTTGACTGCCGGGGGATGATTTTGATGAAAGATACGGGATCTCGTTATCTTTCTCGGGGCACTCGGTCTTACGTTTGACTGCCGGAGAATGATTTTGATGAAAGATACGGGATCTCGTTATCTTTCTCGAGGCACTCGGTCTTACGTTTGACTATAGGGGTAATTTTGATGAAAGATACGGGATCTCGTTATCTTTCTCGGGGCACCTTGGCCTTACGTTTGACTTAGGGGTAATTTTGATGAAAGATACGGGATCTCGTTATCTTTCTCGGGGCACTCGGTCTTACGTTTGGCTGGGCAATTTTGATGAAAGATACGGGATCTCGTTATCTTTCTCGAGGCACTCGGTCTTACGTTTACGCTCTGACTCGGGGTAGATGAAAGATACGGGATCTCGTTATCTTTCTCGGTCTTACGTTTCGCTGGGTGATTTTGATGAAAGATACGGGATCTCGTTATCTTTCTCGAGGCACTCGGTCTTACGTTTGACTGGGGGTTTTGATGAAAGATACGGGATCTCGTTATCTTTCTCGGGCACTCGGTCTTACGTTTGACTGCCGGGGAATTTTGATGAAAGGGGCTGACTTTGGTTATCTTTGGTTATCTTTCTCAAGTTTGGGGTCTCGCAGTCTTGAAATTTTAAGGGGCAAAAGGGTCATTTTGATGAAATCTGATCCGGGAAAGTCATCTTTCTACGCCCTTCTTCTTCCGTTTTTGAATTTTGAGAGAGAGAGACGAGATCTCGTTATCTTTCGGCCATTTAAGCTTCAAAATTCTTCCGTTTTCTTTGATGATTTTGATGAATGGAATACGGGATCTCGTTATCTTTCTCAAGGCCAAGGTCTTACGTGGCCCGGGCAGCGGAGAATGATTTTGATGAAGGATACGGCATTACGTTATCTTTCTCGAATCGGTCTGAGGCAGCACTACCGATGCTTGGCAACATTGGGCTTTGGATCCGCATCTCCGGTATCTTTGAAACCCTTTGATCCCTTTGTTGATTTCTTGTTTGAAAATTTTGGGTGATTTTTGAATTTTTTTTTTTTGAAAATTCGAATGATTGATGTTCTTGGCTTTGAATCTTGATTTTGATGCTTTGCATGTTGTAATGAGTATATGAGTAACCCAAAATGTGCACTTTGCTTGGGAAAAAGAATTGGCATTTTTGCCACATTTTTTTTTCAATTCGAAAATTACATGTGAAAATTCGAAGAATTGTGATTTTTTTTTTTGAAATTGAATATTGCATGTTCTTGATGATGATGATTTTTTTTTTGAAATTGAATTTTGATATTGATGAATGATGATGCAATGCATGCATTTTGTTTGGAAAGAATGGGCATTTTGCCAATATGAGATGTATGTATGTTTAGGATTTTTTTTTTTGAAAAGTGGGACGGATTTTTCCTCCCGTTGCATGTAAGATGGATGATATGCATGTATGCATTTTTTTTTGTTGAAAATGGGACGGAGTTTTTACTTCCGTAGGAATGCATCTTTTTTTTTTTTTGATGAATGCATTGGGACTTGCTGAAAATTGTTTTCTTTCATGCGAGAAAAATGGGGCTATGCTCATTGTATGCTGTCGAATTTTTTTTTTTTTTAATGTAAATGCAAATGCAATCTTTTTGACATTTTCTCTTTTTTTTTTTACAGGGCGGAAACCGTTTTGTGACGGAGCAGCTGAACAAGATGAAGACTCGAGGATCGGTGGAGTCTGTGATTGACTTGTGGGATCGGCTTCCGGATGCGGGCCGAGGAGCTTTGCCGAGTCCGAGACAGATTGTTGTCGAGACGGGGCTCTGGGAGTTCGTCGAGTGCTTGAGGGGACTGGTCAAGTTCCCTAAGAGCAAGGGCTTGATGTTTGCTCTGGCGCAGCACTGGTGGGACGCGACCCACACCTTCCACTTCTTCTGGGGCGAGGCTACAGTTACGCCCTCCGACTATGCTGCGATTACGGGCCTGTCCTTTAATGGACGCAGCATTGAGTGGCGAGATGGCTACAGCGATGCTGATCTGCAGGCTCTTCTGGGATTTTCCCCTATTCCCAAAAAGGGGATGGGGATGGAGTATGCCGTGGTCTACGGCAAGATTGTGGAGACCATAGCGAGCTATGAGGCTGGGGAGGAGAGGATAGGCGCCGATCAGATTGCCAGGGCCTTCTTGTGGTTTGCTTTCTCGAGCACGCTCTTTGGACATGCTGAGGGGACGGCAGTCTTTGCCTTGCTGAGGTCCTTGGAGGACATGGAGACGGCCGGAGATGTCTCGTGGGGAGAGGCCGGGCTGGCAGAGCTTTATTTTGCTCTTGATAGGTACAGCCGGAAGGCTGTGAGCTCCTTGTACTGCTTCGAGTTTGCCCTGGAGGTATAAGCTCTCTTTTTGCTTTCCCTCTTTTTTTTTTGAGCACGCACTTTTCTTTTGCACTGGATTGATTGGATTTTTACCTTTCGCAGGTATGGGCGTTGGAGTTTTTCCACGTCACGGTGTGGCGACAGGCCGGAGTACGTCGGGCGTATCCGGCCATGCGCAGCCTTGGTCCAAGCATGCCCGGGAGAAGATAAGCTCCAGGGGGCGTACGACTCTCAGGTACGCGGATTGCCTTCCTTTGACGGAGGCCGAGACAGATGAGGGGATGATATTCTTCCCCAGGATCGCTTTGAGGTAGCGCAGCTGAAGGGCGCGAGATCCGGACAGGTGCAGCGGAGGATTTTGAGGGGTCTGACCTGCGATGCATATTATCTGGGAGAGAGGGTGACGCGCCAGCATGGCGTGAACTCGCCTTTGAGGACACCGGTGGAGCCTCCCGCCGATATGATGCACCCGAGCGATCGGTCCGTGACCTGGGATGATTACCGAGCAGGTCAGCACTTCTCGGACTTCGTGGCGATTGAGCCGTATGCGACATTCGTCTTGAGGAGGCTGAGGATGCCTCAGGTTCTGGATAGGGAGGGGCTTGGGATCCCGCGGTACCCTCGGACGGATTTTTCCTATATCCAGGATGGGGTCCGATTGAGGGTGCAGATTCCTCAGCCAGAGCGACTTCCACGAGCTTTCCGGCCTCGTCCGGGTATGAAGGTATGGTTTCACCTTTTCCCCTTCTTTTCTTTCCTTTGTTTCATCATCTTTAGCATCACCTCTTTTTTTTTTTGACGCTTTTGCTTTTGTGCAGTTTTCGGAGGTGGTCGTCGAGAAGCTGACGAAGCAAGTGATCGGGGCCAAGAGATTCATCAGGAGGATGGTCGCTTGCGGGGCTCTCAGGCTAGAGCGAGGCGACCACGCCGGCGCGCCAGACGGAGGCTTCCCTGATTCGCTCAGAGACTTCTTCAGAGACTCCTTTGTCTCCTTTCCTTGATCCTCGTGCGGTGTTGCCTTCGGATCACGTCATTCTCGGGGATCCACACGGGCAGGGACACGTTTGGCGGCATGGCGGGTCGTCTTCGCACGTGCAGGAGTTCCGACGCCTTCACCTTCGGGTACGACTTTTCGCATCTCGGCTTGCCTGATCAGAGCGTGCCGGTCCTGATGAGCCTCTCTGGAGATGAGGACGATTCTGAGCCTGAGATTTTCAGGGGCTCTGAGGAGGCGGGCCCGAGTCGCAAGAGGGGCCGGGGGGAGACATCGGGCGCTGGAGACTCCGATTGATTTTTTTTTTTTTTTGAGATTTAGATTTGTACAGATTATGCACATTTTTTTTTTGGATGTAATAATTTAGGATTTTATTTATGTTTGTTTGTTTGTTTTTTTTTTTTATGCACACTCTCTTTTTTTTTTGGAATGTAATAATTTAGGATTTTATTTTATGAATGTTTGTTGTTTTTTTTTTATGCACACTTTCCTTTTTTTTTTTGGAATGTAATATTTATGAATGCAATGCAATATGAATGCAGTGTTGCATGAGCCTTGGTTTTTTTTTTTTGCAAGGGTGTTTGGTATATGGACTGGGTTGGGGAGGTTTTTGCACAGGTTTCGAGCAAGCGGGACGGAATATTCCTCTTTTGGTGTAGCAGCTTGGACTGCGAGATTTTTTTTTTTGCAAACTCATCCGCGCGGATAGGGGAGTTTCGACATTGCCCTTTAATTTTGGTTCAGACTGGTCTTGCTTTATTTCAAATTCAAATATCCTCTTCAACCTCCAGCCAAAATAGCCATTTTCGGGGAGAAAGAGAGAAAAACCATGGAAATGGCCAAAAATTCTCCAAAATTGTCCAAAGAAAGGCAAATGTTGTTCTTTGAAAAGTTCAAGGAGTGGTGTAGGGAGATCATGCACGAGAGAAGATCATTCTTTGAAGAAAGGTACAAGGTACGATGCTTGTGGTCTCTCAAAGAATTGGTTCCGGATTATGACCTCTTAAGAGCTTCTTCTTCGTTTTGGGATACTAGAAGGCATGTCTTTTGCCTTTCCTTCAACGAGATTGTTCCGACTGTGGAAGAATTTCGGGCCTTGCTTGGAGGTCCGGAGGTGGAAGAGATAGCGGTTCCTTTGCCCGGAGGGGCTTCTTTTGTTGACAGATTGTGCGTCCTCCTTCATCTTTCCCCGGAGGAAGCGCAAGGTATGATCCGCGGTCCCGATCATTTCGATATTTCCGGTCTTCCCGACAGATTTAGGGGCCTAGGTTTGGTGGATGATGCCTATTGGGATGCCTTTGCACTTTGTATGTTTGGCACCCTGTTCATGGTCTATTCCTTTGGGATCTGCGCCATCGGTCTCGCTGGGATGTTGTCGTTCACCGCCGCCTGGTAGAGATGTCGTTCCTTTTATGCTGGGGGAGACTTTTCATGCTCTCGACAGATTAGCTACCGGACGGCGGTATATGCACGGGGCAGCCCGTTCCTCTTGACCCTGTGGCTGATGGAGCGTTTGGGGGTTCTTCGGGAAACCTCTGATATGATCAGGCCTTGGACTTTTGCCAGGAGAGGTGTTGATGTAGATTTTGATGATCAGGGCTCGTGGGAGCGTTGGATGGCGGGTCGCCAGACTGAAGATATCAGATGGTTGGTGCCTCATTGGCGGGTGGAGACTCGCAGAGTGCTTCAGGACGGGTCCCATGTGGTTATGCTTCTGGCTTTCTCAGTCCAGTTTCTACATTCCGGCTCTGGTCCTTAGGCAGGTTGGCTTGGAGCAGGTTCCTTTGGAGGGCTTTGATGATGTAGCCACCAGGGTGGTGGCTCCTGTTTCCATGGATGATCCCTCGGTGTTTCCATTTCTTTCCCGAGCATGGAGGTATGATGCCTTTCCTCCTCGGGTCATTCTCAGGCGTCCGAGACCGGTGTTCTTGACCACTTGGTACCTGGATTGGTACGAGGGGCATCTGGGAGGGACTCAGGTGGTGGCTATTTTGAGGCGGCGCGTGAGGCCATTATGGGTGCGGAGGACTGGACCGCTTTGAGAGGAGGAGGGCCGAGGCGAGGGCCAATCCTCATGACAGGAGCGGAGACGCTGTGACTGATTATGAGGCTTACGTCAAGAGACAGGAGAGGAGGGCTCCTATGTTACCAGCTAGGTTACAGGAGATGAGGGATGACGCTAGGGCTACTAAGGCCCTGACAGAGGCCGGTTTGATAGACCCTGTTCCTATACCGGAGCTTGGTAGGAGGAATACCGACATTTTTCCGGTTCAGAAGAGAAAGACTCGGAGGGGGAAGAAGAAGGGAGAGGCCAGCACGAGTGGCTTGGAGTGACTTCGAGATTTCCAAGTATCCCTTTCTTGCCATGACAGACACATTAGTTTGATTATGTATCTTAGTTTTCCTTTAGCAGGTTGCCAGTTGTAGGAATGAATCGGGCTTAGACTCATCAAAGAGCTTTTAACTTGTAATGAATATTTGAATTGCTTTAGAGTTTTTCGAGACGCTTTCATGGTCTGATCAATTGTATTGATGCCAAAGTATGGCTTTTATTTGTGCTTTAGACCGAACCGTTTCCTGCCTACGTTCCCCTCATTTTGAGGAGCTCAGGTCTTCGTAGTTCAACCCTGTGACTCTTTTTTTTTTTTTTTTTTTTTTTTTTTTTTTTTTTTTTGTTTTTTTTTTTTGGTGCAACCCGTTTTTACCTAGGCCGCCCTTCTCGGGTTTCCTAACCTAGTTGGGTATTACTCTTTTAGCACTCTTTTTTTTTTTTTTTTTTTTTTGGTCTTTTTTTTTTTGGTGCAACCCTGTTTTTACCTAGGCCGCCCTTCTCGGGTTTCTAACCTAGTTGGGTATTACTCTTTTGGCACTCTTTTTTTTGTGTTTTTTTTTTTTGGTTTTTTTTTTTGGTGCAACCCTGTTTTTTACCTAGACTGCCCTTCTCGGGTTTCTAACCTAGTTGGGTATTACTCTTTTAGCACTCTTTTTCTTGTTGTTTTTTTTTGTTTTTTTTTTGTTTTTTTTTTTTTTTACGCGTAGTATCTGCCGAGCTTGTCACCATTCACTGGGTGTACAAAGGGATTCCCGTCGAGGTCTTGCAAGTTGCATGGCTCCTCGGAGAAGATCTTCTACAACATATGGCCCGACCCATACAGGCTCCCATTTGCCGAGAGGGTTGATACGGACTTGGGGCTTTTCTTTTAGAACGAGATCACCTTCTCGGATCTCCCGATGCTTTACTTTCTTGTCGAAGGCTCTGGCCATTCTTCCTTGGCAGGCCGGATGTGTTCCATGGCCTTCAATCGGCGTTCGTCTAGTAGGGCCAATTCGTCATGGCGACTCTGGAGCCATTCGACCTTCGCTGACCCGGCTTTCCAGCATATACGGAGCGAGGGTATTTCCAGCCTGCCATCGGGAGTACGGCTTCCATTTGCATGTGAGGGCAAAAGGTGTTTCCCCAGCCGCCGTCTGACCTCATGTTCTGCAGCCCCGAGAGTGCCAGGTGTAACTTCTCGGGCCAATCTCTGCCTTGGACAGCCATTTTCCCGGATGATATTTTCCAGTCTTGTTTGCCGCTTCGACGGCTCCGTTGGTTTGGGGCCTGTAGGGAGATGACTTGTGACGGGTTATTCGGAATTCCGCCAGCAGTTTTTCACATTCCCCTTCGAAGTGGGATCCATTATCTGAGATGATTTCGGCTGGCAACCCGTATCTGCACATGATGTTTTCTTTGATGAAGAGGGCAACTTTCTTTGAATTGAGGATTTTGTAGGACTTTGCAGAGCATCCTTTCCACTTCCTTCGAAGAAATGACCAATCTGCGTCTCTTTAGGCTCTTCCGCAGTTCCCAAATTCACACTCGTCAAAATCTCTTCGGCAGCTTGGGCTCGATTTTCCTCTTCCCGGACAACCTGCTTAAAGATTTTTTTTTTTTGTTGTTTGATTTTTTTTGTTTAATGTGTCTGCTTCTTTATCTAATGAATTATTATTAAAAAAATTTTATTAATTAATTCATCATTAGTTAAAGTGGCAATCAAGGGATACTCAGAAAGGTTCGTCATTTCATTGAAAACGAAAGGGGGTACAGCTTGCCGCTTGTGACAGACTCTTTGGCAGTCTTCAGGTGTGCAGGCCGTCTGTACCACCTGACAGACTCGACTTTAACAGAGAGAGACTGGGAGGACTTGTCCTAGATTGACACAAAGGGACGGGGGACCAATCCAAGCTTGGTGATCATTTCCTCCTTGGTCGCGGATGGGCCTGAGAGAGTTTCCCAATTCTTTAGCGGCATCGCTATTGGTGGCCTCATGACTCGGGAACTGTGCTGTTTTTGTTTTCCTTTCTCAATTGCTGCTATCATCTCTTGGACTGAGCCGAGATCAATCAGGTCTGGCACCTGGACTTTTTCTTCGAACAATTGCTGCATAATCAGACCATCCCAATCATCTGAGGGAAATTCCGTGGCCTTAGCTTTTGGCACTGTCAGTTCGAATTCAGGTTTCGGATCTTCCTGGGATCAGGAATAGTGGTTGTGAGCTTCTTGGGGCTGCTCCACCAGGTCAGGCACGTGCTTTGTAAGGTACACTCACTTTTCATGGCAGTGGTAGCCCCAGGTATCTTGGGTAGGTCCAGGAACATTCTACGGACCGGGTTAGCCTTGGTTCCTCTGAACTTGTTGAGGCTATCCTGTAGCTTTAGCCATCCTGCCGTAGGAGTGGGCTCTGTGATGTTTCCTGGTTGTGTGGGACCCTTTACAAAGTAGTCAGCCAAATTAGGACTGAAGGGGAGAGATTTGGGATTGTCGGCCGGGACCTTTCCTGTGGCAGCTTCCAAATCTTTTTCCCTTTGCGAGTGTCCACTTGGGAGGCCTCATATCCCAGGCCGTGGCGAGTATTTTGTCCTTTTACTTCGATGAGTTTGAAAGTTCCTTGTTGGCGCTTTACCAGACCGAGGCCAGGTAGATAGCTCATTTTTCTCATCATTTTCAAGACCGGTGGGATTTTATCCCGAGTGACCGTCAGACTCATGTTGCACACTTGGGCCTTGGAGGCTCGACCGTGAAGCCCGCTAGCATGTGACCTTCCTCGTCATGTTTGATTTCCAGAACAGGATTCCGCCCGTATCCGCTGCTCCTCTAAAGTGACTAAATCCCGTAAATGGTCGTCAGATCCCCATTCGAGACGAATTTCACACACTGTGGAGGCTTGAGGCGACCCCTTTGACCTGGTGCAGCGAAGGTCTTCCCAGCAGGGCATTGAAAGTAATCGGGATGTCGATAACCCTGGAATTCCAGAGTGTATCAATTTCTGCCCAGTTACAGGTCTAAAGTAGCACTCCGACACTGCTTGGGATGTTGAGTTGTAAGCTTTGACTTGCTGAGAGAAGAAGGCTTCAAGTCTGCAGTCTTGATATCAAGCAAGCTCATGATCTTTGCTGGAAGAATGTTCATTCCTGACCCATTATCAACCAGGACCCGAGGGAGGCGCTGCGTTATCCAGTGGACCGTGATGAAGAGAGGCTCATTATGATCAGCCTGAATTGAGGGAAGGTCAGATCCGTGAAAGTGATTATGTTCCCGTGATGGATGTTTCCAATCAGCCGTACCACATCATTGGAGTAGCATCAATGGATGAGAGTGCGAGCGAGGCTTTCTTCCAGCTTCAGGCTTCATGGGATAAGACGAAGTGAGTAGAGAGGGAAATGTTGGCCTGTGTTTGCTTCAACTTGGGTGAGTACGGGATCCTCTTTTCCAGGGTCCTGCAGTTTCAGCCGTCCTTAGCATAGGGGCGACGATCTTCTTTTGGTGCTTGGTCCGTGGCCTTCTTATCTCGCCTTGGGATTTCCTTGGAAGATTCGCCCGGATCGGGTCAACAGATTAACTTCCTCATCAGCCGTCTCTTGACCGGATTTCTTCAATGCCGCTAGGGTCAATGGGGGAGCCCTTTTCGGCTATCGGCCATCGGTTTCTACGGAGTCTAGCGACAGCGAGAGGCCGAGCTGCACTGGCTCCTTCCTGGCGGCCCTTATAACTCGCTTCCCAAGTCACAGTGCTTTTGGGTTTGGGGTTGTGTTGTTGCCCCTTGGATGGCCCACAGAGCTAGGGCGTCCTCTGATTCACTCTCATGGCCGGCCTTGCTCATAGTTATCATGCAACAAGAGTTGCTATTGTCGGGATTCGGCGGCTTTTCGATCTCATCCCCGATATAGTGCAGCCATTCTGATTCCCTTCTGTAATACTCAGAGTTGGAGATGATTATAGCGTTCGCGTGGGAGGCGCATCCGGTATCATGCCAGCTTCTAGGACTTCTCCGAAAGCCGACATACATTCGGGGAAGGTGCACCTCTTCTTGGGTAACCCCGACAAGCTGGAGTGTTACTTTGTTCGGGGTGGATTTGATCTAACCATGGTTATCTTTTCATTTGGGCGGATGGGAGTTAATTTTCCTCTTTCGATCGATCTTCGACTATCGCCCGGACGGACACCCGAAAACCCTTTCCCCAAAGCATGGTAGGCAAAGGTTGAATTCTAAGACATCCACGTGCTCGCATCCATGAAACTTCATGGCCTTCATGTCCTCGGTCTCATATTCGTCTTCCGGCGGTTTCTTCGTCGTCGCTTGCCGATAACCAACCATTGTGCCCGGCTCCCATGGGCTCATTTCCGGCATGATCGTTCCTGCATTGTTTCCGGATCCGGGGCCTCAGCTGACTCTTCACTCGCCATCATCATCATCATTGCCGTCATCGGAATCATCTACCGGATTTCGGCCGAGAGGGAACGCCGATCAAACCCGCTGGGGGAATATGGGTGCGTGCAACCGCAAAGTTGTCATATGTTCCCATTCCCTGAAGCGGCAATTGTGACTCGCCTTCTCCTCCCGTGAATTGCTGGGAAGATGAGAGTGGGTGGACGTATTTGACACTGTGTAGGATATAGAAGGAATCTTCCTCTTCCGATTCTTCGCCGTTCTCTGGATCATATTCGGGCTCTCCAGAGCCAATTTGCGTAAGTGTACTAGCTCCAGATGCTCTTCGGCCTCTTTGCCGATAAGCCCCAAGACTATTGCTCGCCGGAAACTTTCTTGCTCAATCTTTCTTGACTGCTCTAACCATCTTGTATAAATAGTTCTTTCATGTTCTCGAGCGGAATACAAATCCAGCTTCTTCTGCAGTACGCCTTCCCTTCACCCGAAAATATAGTGGGCCCTCGTATATTCTTGCAAGGAGTCTCCGACATGAGACCAAGACGGGTTGGATTCTGTTTTTCGATATCCTCGAGGCCGAGGGGGAATCCGACCCGATCCTCGACGAGGTCTGGCCACGGGTATTTGGGGACCTTCATCAGCATCTTCCTGGGCGTGTGAAGATTCTCCGCATTCAATCATATTCACCTCGATTATGGTTCCGTGGCAAATGGATTTTTGATCGGGTGCGACTTGGCCCCTTCTGCCTTCCAACTTTCCTTGCTCTATTAGCCCCTGAATTTGGCCTTTTTCAATAGTAGGAAGCAAACTGCTACTGCGGATGTCCGTGAGCTTGATGAAAGGCACAATACTTTGGGTAGTATCCACTTAGGAGCATCTCGGATTTCCGGTTGGAAATCTCTCCAAAGGCCGCAAAGAAGCCTTTCTTTCACCTCAAACAGCCTCCCTAAAAGATGTCTATTCAGGGCATTCCAAGTTTTCGAGATTTATGACCCGCGGGCTCCCGGCTCGGCCGGTTTCCGGGAGCAAAAGGAGTCGTGTTATTACATTCCCCTGTCCCGCATAGTTAATCGTCCTCGGCCTTTGGCAAGAGTGCAGGGAAGGGTGTTTGCAGGGAGGAGCCCGATATCTCGTAGGCAGGTGGCAAGCAATGGCTTGCTCATTGACAGAGCCTTTTCAAACCTTAAGCTGCAGAAGTTAACCATGGCTCCGCAAGTCTCGAGTGTACTGGGAAGTGACTCGAGGGAGGCTCTCGCATGTGGTTTCAAGCATGACTCGAAGATGTCCGCTTGTCTCCTCTTCGGAAGGGAGGGATGGCCATTTCACCGAAGTTTCGCATTCCACCGCTCAAGTCCCCAACATTCTCATCGTGACGCCGCATCAGGCTGCTTCTCGTATGTCAACCCTATTTGTTTCCCATTCCAAGTCGGGGCTCTTATATTTCTCTCGTGAAGGCATTGCATCCGTCCCATGTGGCTCCCTCGGCTTCGTGTTTCAAACGGAAGAATATGCCATTTTAAGGCACCTGATTTTTTCAAGGATAGATCGAAATAGTCACCACTGGGCCGATTGCACATCCTTTCGCTTTCATCGCCAAGGTATATGTGTCAATAAATGGGTTTCTGGGACATGCGGCCCCATCAAAGAGATCCAGATTTGGCATCACGAATTTGTGGGGCAAAAAGGGAACAATGGAGTCCGGCCCGTAGGCTCTGGAAGGCGTACTTCTGCGCTCCGCGAATGCACATCCTGCGCTTTCATTTCCTCAGGTTGCTCCAGCTGAACCAAAGTGCCGGGCGAGGGTCTTTGTGGCGGAATCCATGGCATTCAAGCTGAGTGGCCGAGCTGGGGAGAGAGGAGCTACCACCGGAGGCAGATCGGTGGAGGGAATCGGCCTGGTCCGGGACGTTGGTGAAAACCTCGTCCCGGGCCGAGCACCCTCGGGAGCATGAGGTAGGAGCCTCGAGCAAAGGATAGAACCTGCGGCTGGCCGTTGCGCATTTTCAACCTGGCAAAGTAGGTGGGGCAGCCCCGATGTGGCCGGATAACTTGGATTTCCAGAGCGGGGCCCGTAAGTAGGCTTGAGTGCGGGCCGCCGTCCCGATTGTTGAATTGCGTGGCCGCTGTGGCGTAAGGTGTGTAACCCGGGTACGCGGTCTCCGGTGATTCTGATGACACCTGATGGAGGCTTCGTAACCCATAGAAGTCCGAGTGAGGAATGGATTTGTGTGAGGAGCAAACCCGAATCTAGTACCGTTTCCGAGGAGGGGCTCCTGGACTGTGGCCCGTAACTGCTGTGGCGGCATTCCGAACCGCGCATTGCCAGCCGCAGGTCCTGAGCTGACTCTGGCTCCGGGATCGAGGAGTGGATCCCGATTAGCCGTGGCATTCCGAGATAGCTCCCAACCATGAGAAGACATTCCGTGACCGATTTTGGCTCCCCACTCGACAGGCCAGCCGTCGGCCGCACTGGATCCTGGTGGGTCTCGTGGTCGGGAGCCGGGCCGACCCGAAAATCGAGGAGCATGGGTTCCTCGTAGCGGCACGGCATAGGAGGCGGGTGGCGGCGTATCCCGGCGTAATCGCATGGCGACCGAGAGCTGGGGTCGGGCATCCTCGTCTTCTTCCACGGTGAAGGTGCCATCCGGGATTGAGGCCGGCGGCCAGACCGTGACTCTTAATAGCCTCCATAAGGCCGTTTAGCCGTAAGCTTCCCGTCGTAACTCTCATCTCGTTTCGCTAACCGATTCCACTCGTTGCTCGCTCCGAGGGTCCCGTGAGGCTGAGTTGACGTTATCCCCATCATTACCGGCTGATGCGCACATCTCTCAAACCCGGAGTTGGAACAAACGGCGAAGCCGATTGACGCGCTTGCCACTCTTCCCTAACTCGAACAAACGGTGACCTCTGCTCCGAAACCAAGCTTTCAGCGGAGTCATGCTGGGAAAGCGGGGACATGAAGGTCTGCATGTCTCGGGAATGGAAGGAGGGTAGGTGTTTCAAGGCTTTAGGCTCATGCAACATGCAGCTATTTGTTCACGTTTACTTAAAACATGTTTTATTATCCTAATCGGTTGGAAAAGATTGCTCTTCTTTTTCGCAAACTACTCGATTCTCGGATCGCCGGGCCCCGTCACTACGTCTTCCATAAGCTCCCTCGTATTCCACCCGTATTTCGGACCTCCCAGGGTGGACAGCCCTGCGAGGGTCCTATAGAAAGGCAAGATGGGTCCCACCGACCGAAAGAAAAACGATCCTAAAAGTCTCGCGTAATCGAGTCTTAACGAGCATTCGACATGTGTAAATTACTTTGACAAAGTTTCGACGTCGTAAAGTCAAGATCATGTGTCCGAGGGCTCGACAAAAAGCTCAGACATGATTTCGGACCGATAAGTCATCCACGATTGATCTTGACTTGTCGTCGCTTGCCGTTTGCATTAGGGCATGGAATAGTCATTAATCCTGATGACTCAGCCACAATACACGCCGGGAGTCGTTGTATAATTTGTGCCGCCGCAACCGAAGTCAAGGCGCCTGGTCAATATCTTTGGTCAAAGTCTCGCGGCGGAAAAACCTGGCAGTAACTTCGGGACTGATTAGTGGACCCGAAGATATTGAAGCTCAGTATGCCGACAAAGGCTTGAAAGCGAAAGGTCTATACACGGGGACAGGGCATGACAATGCACTCGTACTAAAAACCAACCGGGTCTCGGACAAAGTGTGTCACGCGACAAGCGCATGGTCGATACGAGGCTCCACGGACGTCTGGGTAGTCCCGTGCTCATCCGTAGGCGTAATAAGACTCAAACGGACCGCGACAAGGATTTCCCGGTTAGGGACGGAGTGTGCAAAGCCAGAAGGTCACGTGCGCGTAGTGTGCAAGCAACATATTCTTTTCCGAGTAAAATGGAAATTTTTTATGTGTCTTAA